>OX393577.1:46728512-46894585 GCA_947652605.1 Elmis aenea
GAAAGGGACACAATTTGTCTAATTTAATCTTTTTTGTAGCTGTTGCCGTTTCCGAGATCTCAATAGTGGCCCTTCTATTTGGACCACCCTGTATAAATGATGATAAATAATACGTACATTTTAATCATCACCAAAGTATACCCTGAAAGAGTTCCATTATATAATGCTATTTCTGCAGCCTTGATAAAAAATACTCTCAGACGCTAATACAGAAAAACCTCTGTCTCTAAATTTCGGTCACAATCTCGATATTAAGATTTTTTTGCGTCAAGTAAATTGCGTTGAAACCTACTCGACAACTTATATACACCGATATAGCCATCAATGCGATACCTTCATTAAAACTTTTCAAAAGACTTTTTTATTCTGTCCTCATATTCAAGCATTTTTAATCCCCCAGATTACTTTTAGCAAGCAAAACCGCTAACGAAGATTAAAAGCAAACCAGTCTTTTCTAACAACCAAAACACTTCAATCTGCGCCTAAATCTATTTTCATTAGTAAGTTTGTTCATTAACGAACGAAGGCAATTTTTTGATTAATTGATTATAGCTAAACTCATTCATTATAAGTATTAGGGATCAAATACAGCACAAATATATTTTAACTAATACTTTGATGGTTCGCAAAACGCAACTTTGCAAAACCCAACTCTATCATATTTATCACAATTTTTGTCTTTAATTAATACTAAAATAATATAATTAAACGTTTTATTTATAATATTGTCATCGTACACATTTTATTATTTTTTGTTTAATTTTACAGGATGACAAGGGGTTGGACAATCGTTTCTGGTTACTATGATATTTAGTTTAAGCACATTTATAATTTTTACAAATTGCTTGAAAGTCAAGCAATGACGGAATTTTGTCTGGTAAAATATTTTTAGTAAAAAATGTGACAATATTATACAAAGAAAAGTTGTTCAGGCATATACAATATTTTGTATCAGTCTGATTTATTTACCACAAAAAAAAAAACAGGTGCTCATATACAACTCTGGAATATTTAGCAAAACGACGATATACATATTTACATATATTACCGTGAAATCTCTCTGAGCTGATTTGAATGAAAATAATACACATGGCAACATTGTCATTAGCTGTCATCTCTGTTTTTTTCGTAATTATTTCTAGTTTGTGTTAGAAGATACCTAAAAGTTTGCAGATATGTTTACGAACTGAAGGCTTTCAGTTCGAACAAATATTACAAATACCTAAGTATAAAAAAATGTGCAAACGCAAATCAATGGATGCAATGTTGCCAAATTTTTGTTTCCTAAAATGGTTCCTAAGGCCATAGGAAGCATGGTACAAAATTTTTTTATTAAGATTTTCAATTTAGAATTTTACGAAGAATATCGTCACGTGTGGCGCTTCCGTCAATTTATACACACCCTGAATAATGATTATCAAATTTATTAAATACTTACGGTTGTATGTACAGGGTGCTTGATTTTTATCGCATTGGTCCGTTATTAATAAGTTATTAAGAAAAAAATGTATAAAACAAAGGTAAACGCAATATTTGATAGAATTATAATATGTAGTAGGATATAAAAACATTTGTAACAGATATTCAGAATAATACGTTTAGGTTTTATTTCATTTTTTAACTGCTCATTTACCGAGCTCGGTGGCAGGTTGGTAAGCAACCTAACGAGTAATCAGGAGGTCGTGGGTTCGATTCCCAGGGACGACTATCATTGTAGAGGTTTTAGGTGGTTTCCTTTACAGTTAAGACAAATGCTGTGGCAGTACTTCCACCTATCCTTGCCCATCCTAGACTATCCACATTCTTACCCATTATCCTTGTACCTCTTACGACTGAAGAGGGGGTCAACTCCCCTGTAGCAGTCTGCCGCGCGAGCGGAACACACGTGAATCACACACATAAACTCCAATAATGCCAAGCATAATGCAACAAGGTGATCTCACTCGCATACCAAGCTAAAAGACAAAGTCACGTTGGGCCGTTGGCACGCTTTGATGACACATGGGTGGACTCCCCGGTGTATATCCGGGTCTCTACCCTAAAGCGCCTCTTCACCCAGGTGTACCTGCTCAAGGGCACTTACGGCTGGGTGTCGCTTGCACGCATGCAAAGCAAACCCAACCGGCACTCTGTATGGAGGAATGGAGAGAAATTAATAGAATGATTAGTACATTACCAAAGGATTGTAATTCAACACACAAATAACATAATAATCACCAATAAGTGCAGTATTACATTACTAAAGGCCATCTAACATCCCTGCATGCACTACACAATGGCTAGCCAACCTTTTCACAACCACACAGCATTACATACACATAACCAGTGGCGTACGCAAGCAGGGAATTAGGGGGATAAAATCCCCCCGAAAGTTTGAAAAGAATTAAAATTGTAATTACCGCATTTCAAAATTGCAAGACGGACTGCTTTTCCCATACATATAAAATATATTATGTTAGTACATACATTTTAATCATAAATGCTATTTTTGGGCACGTTTGACCTTGAAAATAACCAAAATGGCTATGGCACCATTACACGGGAGGCTGCGGCTCCCCTGGGCACCCCGCATTTTTTCTTACGACTCGCTTTTTGTGTTTAGACCCCATAGATCATTTTCTAATTGCACCATTAGCATGCCCCGTTTGAAATTAGCATTATTTTAGTAAATTAAAACAATATACCCCCCTGAAATATTTTTCTACGTACGCCACTGCACATCACATGTGCATTTCTTACAACTTTATATGACTGTCGAAAACAACTGAAATGTGTTTTGTAAGGGCGTCTGGCAATTTCATATACACATCTCTGAGTTGCTTCTGCTTTCAACAAAATTAAAAACCGAATACGAGTCTACTATCTTTATTTAAATGTAACATATGTTTTAGTGTATAACGAAAGTAATTATTAAGATCTTAAATCTACGATCTAATTTATGATAGTTTATCGAACATTAAAAACAGAAAAATTAATTTAATTATATGATAAAGTCAAGTAAAATACCTTAAATAAAAATATGCGCCTTTCGGAAAGTGTAAAAATTATGCATTAAAAGTGTTGTCCAGTATTTTAAGTAAATTATTCGGAGAATGGTACGTGTTTAAATTCTGTGGTCTTCAGTTGTTAGAAGCGCAATTTTGTTGTGTTGAAATATAAACACGTTGTACAGTTCTAAAAAGTAAATTATATGATATTCTTTGTATGCGTTAACATTAAAAATGAGGTCATTTTTTATCAACTTTATTTAAATACGATGGCGTTTCATAGAAGAGTGACATTTTACAAATCAGCACATTATTATTCTAGAGTAATAGCCAGATGAAGTATTATTAAATAAAATCAGAATTACATGTCTTTGTTATTAAACGTTTATTAATAATGAAAAATTGATTTCCAGGAAAACTGCACGTATCCCTGCGCTTGTCCAGAGAATTTAGAAGATTGTGAAGAATGTCAAGAATGCCCTAGACAGGCTGGAGAACCTTGCAGCCGACATAGACCGTGTGATCATGGTAAAGGACTGGTTTGCAGATATAAACACGGAGACCTAGAAGGAATTTGCCGTGGTACGCTTTGTACAATATTATAATAGTATATTATTAACTTAGTAATTATGTGCGATAATAATAAAAAGGCGTGCGGTTCGTTAAATATTGATCGCAACAATATCACGAACCCATTTTCATAAAGAAGCCTGGAAATCGATCGCTCTATTAATATAATGCCGCTTTAAAACATAATTATTGACAAAATTTCTCACTGATTATGGCTGAAAAACCTTTTTGATTCCAAAACATGAAACTATTTGTTTGTGGAAATAATTAAAATTGATCTACAGGGTGTTTCTGAACGATGTAGCATAATTTCTACTGGTGAATCTACATTGAAAAATAGGACGATTTAGCCCATCATGCCTTATAGAAAGTTGCATTGTTGCTAAGTTACAGCCCCATGAAGAGGGGATGAAAAATTGTTGTTTTATTGATAATCCAAGAACGCTTTGACCTACAACATTTATATTTGGCACATATTTTACAATAGGCAAGCGTGTTTGAGCGAAATTCCACCATAGGGGGCGCTACAATCGATAATAGCAGAGAAAAATCCTGCTGTATTTTTTTTGTCGTTCGTCATTTCAATTTTTTTATTGTAACAGTCGGATAGGTAAGTCTAAAATGTACATTTTTAGTAACTTAAAGTTTTTTGATAGGAGCCACCGTTTAGGAGAAAAACTCGATTTTATTAAAATATAACTCTGAGATTTATTGAAAGTATTTAACAAAACTAGTTTACTGTGAATTAACAAACAAAACAAATGTAGTCAGATGTCATATTTCGTTTATTGTAACAATCATTTTTAGTTGTGTTAGTTATTTTTTTGTTTTTTATTAGTTATTTATTATGTCCACTTTTATTTGTATAAAATATGATTTTGTTAAATAATTTCAATAAATCTTAGAGTTATATTTTAATAAAATCGAGTTTTTCTCCAAAACGATGGCTCCTATCAAAAAACTTTAAGTTACTAAAAATGTACATTTTAGACTTACCTATCCGACTGTTACAATAAAAAAATTGAAATTACGAACGACAAAAAAAATACAGCAGGATTTTTCTCTGCTATTATCGATTGTAGCGCCCCCTATGGTGGAATTTCGCTCAAACTTATGCATAAGAACACGCTTGCCTATTGTAAAATACGTGCCAAATATAAATGTTGTAGGTCAAAGCGTTCTTGGATTATCAATAAAACAACAATTTTTCATCCCCTCTTCATGGGGCTGTAAGTTAGCAACGATGCAACTTTCTATAAGGCATGATGGGCTAAATCGTCCTATTTTTCAATGTAGATTCACCAGTAGAAATTATGCTACATAGTTCAGAAACACCCTGTACAGGGTGGACCAAATTCGAATGTTTTACGGGGTATCTCGGTTACCGTAATAGATAGCGAAAATCTGATTTGGGTCCCTTGGGCTATTTTTTTGAGAAAATAACGCCTGTGCAATCAGATTTTTTCTATCTGATTCCATTTTGGCACTACAGACGAAAAATGAAATTTCATCATTTTTGAAAATTAGCTGTAACTTCTTTATTTATTAAATTAGAACAAAATGTTATAAAGGTTTTTTATACAGATTTTTTTGCTTAATTTAAAAAAAAAAGTAATTTTTTCTTAGCCACCTTGACTTGCGAGATATGAAGTAAACTTACATTTTTTTAAATGGAAACTCTAGTTGGCCATGACTTTATGTGAAAGAGTATTTTTTTAGCTTTTCAAAAATATATAGTTTTATATATTTGTTGCAAAAAATAACCGAGATATGGCCAATTTTGTAAAAATTCGATCATCAAAGTTAGCCATGATTTCGTAAACAAGTGATGTTTGCAATGATTAAACAACTAAACGTCATTTCGAAGTAAATTTTTCAACTTTTAAGCAAATTCGTGTATTATTTTGTATTTTATAACTGTTTATTGTGGTATTGTGAACATGGCTTAATTTGAACTCTTCGAAAAATTTAATATGTTAGAATATTACTTCTTAAGTGATAAAAACGTAGCGGCTGTTTTAGAATTTACTTGGCAATGACGTTTAGTTGTTTAATCATTGCAAACATCACTTGTTTACGAAATCATGGCAAACTTTGATGATCGAATTTTTACAGAATTGGCCATATCTCGGTTATTTTTTGCAACAAATATATAAAACTATATATTTTTGAAAAGCTAAAAAAATACTTTTTCACATAAAGTCATGGACAACTAGGGTTTCCATTTAAAAAAATGTAAGTTTACTCCAAATCTCGAAAGTCAAGGTAGCTATGAAAAAAATACTTTTATTTTTTAATTAAGCATACAAATCTGTATAAAAAACCTCTGTAATACTCCCTCTGTCCCAAAATAAGTGTCCGATTTGATAAAAATTTTTGTCTGCACAAATGGAACAAAAAATGTATTATCGATTTCTCAGAAAATTTTATTCTTGATAAAAGTTGGTGCATGGTCTAAAACAAATTTTAAAATTAAAAAAAGTTTAATAAACAGTCATAGGACACTAGATTTTAAGCGATTTTTGAAATATTCATGATGCTTAAAATTTCTCATGCACCAACTTTCTTATAGCAGGTAATGGTACACACTTTGACGCTTTTCTGTGACAGATTAAGCTTTTTTCTTTGTGGTGCAACTACAGGAACTTCTTTACTGTTCATGATGTGTCTACACCGGTATTGTTTAAAATGGCAAGATAAAGTATGTTTTTAAAATAACGATCCAAAAGCCGAGCTAACGTGTTTAAACTTTCTGACTATGCACAAATGTCACTTTTGACATATTTTACTTGACGTTATAAGTTATAAACAATTACAATTTACGTTTTAAAATACAATTAAGATCCAGCAAATACAGTAATCGGACACTTATTTCGGGACAGAGGAAGTATTTTGTTCTAATTTAATAAATAAAGAAGTTACAGCTAATTTTTTAAAAATGATGAAATTTAATTTTTCGTCTGTAGTGCCAAAATGGAATCAGATAGAAAAAATCTGATTGCACAGGCGTTATTTTCTCAAAAAAATAGCCCAAGAGACCGAAATCAGATTTTCGCTATCTATTACGGTAACCGAGATACCCCGTAAAACATTCGAATTTGGTCCACCCTGTATATCATATATTTAGTTAAACCATTAACACGAAGCTGTAAGAACATTTTGCTTTCGACATTTGCAATCAGTCTATTTTTTTAATTGGAACGGAGTAAAAATGTTTTGTATGAATTGAATAGATTTGCATCATTACACTGAAGTTATTTATGAAGTTCGATTACAACAGAAGTATTTTGTTCTCATTTAGAGAAGTATTCTTGTAATTTGTTCGATGCCGATTGTTAGACCCTCCATTAATTAAGTAACAGTATTGCTCCTATTTCATTACAGAGATGTTTTGCCGCTTGTAGAAATTGAAAAATTGTTTTTGGTAAAACTGGTTTTACAGAATTATCGAAGTTTTTAAAATTATTAAAAAGTAATCCAATATGTTAAGTAACACTAGAAATGTAAAAAACAAAAACAATACAGGGTGGCCTATTTTGGTTATTATCAGAGATAGAAAAAAACTAAGTACGTAGTCTTGATTTATTTTTTCGAGAGAAATTCATTGCCGTTAACAGATTTTTAATATCTTTTTTAATTTTCGAGATATAGCCAAAACCGATTTTTGGCAATTTAAAAAAATGTTAAATATCTCGCTTGAACGAAGAGATACAGAAAAACATTTAAGACATTTTTGGCATGGTTTTTTGTCCTTAATAAGATAGCGATGTTCAATTGTTTTTTACTCATATCAATACCGATATATTACACCTAACTTTCTTATTTTAAATGGCAACCATAATCAAATTATGTATTTTTGAAAAGCGAAAAAAATAAGCTTTCGATTCATGTCAAAGCCAACTATGGTTGCTATTTAAAATAAAAAAGTTAGGTGTTATATTTCAATATTTGCATGATTAAAAAACATTAAACATCTCTATCTTATTAAGAACAAAAAACCATGCCAAAAATGTTAATAATGTTTTTCTGTATCTCTTCGTTTAAGCGAGATATTTAACATTTTTGAAAATTGCCAAAAATCGGTTTTTGGCTATATTTCAAAAATTAAAAAAGATATCAAAAATCTATTGCCGTGTGCAAATTAGCAGAAACTCAAGGACACCAATGGGTGAACTTTAGAATTTAAGTTTTTAGTTCTAAGATCTGAGAAATAAATTAATGGTTGGTCTCTTACAGACCAGTTTTAATATTTAAGGACGCCACAAGCGTAGTTTAAGAAAAAAAAAAAATCTATTTACGGCAATGAATTCCTCTCGAAAAAATAAATCGAGACTACGTACTTGATTTTTTTCCATCTCTGATAATAACCGAGATACCCTGTATGGGCATCGAAAATAGACCACTCTGTACAGGTTCAACACCGATTTTCCGGCAATTGATGGTTCCGTATCTCCTTTACTTCGGTCAAAATTACTAGAAACAATTTGAAATCCTCCCAGTCACCAGATTAGTTGACTAGGCAGCTTCAGATGGCGCTGTGTGTAAATCACGCTTATTTACATTATTTATACAGCACTTGGTGGATCCGCAGTTTTGTGAAATTCTTTACTTATTTTGCTTAAATTTAACCCTATGACTTTACGGTTGGTTCCGCAAAATGATTAATGCGGTAAGACTTTGAAACCAAGAGGGCCGGAAAATCGGTGTAGTCCTGTATTTGTAAGCATGAGTGCAATAAAAATAAAAATTTAAGCCTTAGAAAATTCATAACAATTTTTGTTATTCAATTGTTGAAATAAGCACACAAAAACATAATTTATCAGGTTTTTGCATTTAAATGTTGCTCTAAAAAACGCTATCAAATGAAATACTCGTGAGTCTATTAGCGAAAATCTACAGCCTATCTATCCCCTATATGGCAACGGTCAATAATTCCACCACTTAGTTTGGGACGTCCTAAATTACAAAATATTTTTCCATGTAAGTCCGCGTTCACAATGAACGTAGTAGATAGTAGTGCGTAATACCTAAAAAGTACTGAAGTAATGAAATGTTTGCTGGGATACGGGTAACAACCATTGAATAAAATAGTATATTTTACAACAAGTGATGAAAGTCCAGTTTTTTTCGTGAAGTGAGCAAATCTCACTAACGAAAAAAACTGATTTCATCTCGAGTCATAAATGCAATTTTTTCTACGAAATTAAAATTATATTATAGAACAAAAGTCAATGTAAACGAACTAAATGGCAGTAATTATTATGTATAAAGTACTCCTAAAATTAGAGAAATGGGGCTGCAGATAGGGGACGAAAAACTGTTTAGCCTATACTTCGCGGATGATCAGATGGTGATAGCGGAGGACCAAGATGATTTGAACTATATGATCAGAAAGCTTCAAGAAGAATACGAAGCAGCAGGACTTACAATCAATATGGAGAAATCGGAATATATGATAGTGGGAAATGAATATCATGAAGATCTGGTACTAGATAACACGAGAAGGATAAAAGGTGTGACCACATGTAAATACCTAGGAATAATCCTCAACAACCAGGGAAGTAGTAACGATGAAATAAAGGAAAGGATAAATAAAGGAAAAAAGACAATACGGACGCTAAACTCGATCTTGTGGGACAAAACAATCACAAAGGAAAACAAAAAAACGAATATATATAAGCATAGTACAAAGTATAATCACATACGGAGCCGAAACATGGGATATGACAAAAAAGAATAGAAACAAACTCATGACGACGGAAATGGATTACCTCAGGAGAAGTTGTAGAACATCAAGAACAGAAAGAGTCAGAAACGACACGATCAGAGAAAATATGAATATGGACACCAACATAATAGAAGTTGTCGAAAAGAAGCAACTAAAATGGTTCGGACATACGAAAAGGATGAAAAATACAAGATGGCCAAGGAGAATTCTGGAATGGATACCGGCCGAAAGAAGGAAAAGAGGACGCCCTAGAAGAAGCTGGCGGGACGATATAAATGAGGCCATAAAAACAAGGCAATTAGAGGAGGACATGTGCTACGACAGAAGAGAATGGAGACTGGGGACGGAGAAGCGGCGCAGACCGTAGAGAAATCCGTTATATATATATATAAAGTACTCCTATTAATTAATCATTTCATTTCCATAGCGACACCTCCACACTGACATTGACACAAATAAAATTATAACCTGCAAACGAAATATATTTAATATTAATTTTTATAACATTCTTAGGCTTTTATATAAAATGCTACATTAAAATTAAATTATTTAATAAGAAAATTAAGGCAATTTTAGTTTATTATGAGTTTAAGCTAAAAAAAAAACGTAAATTTTACAATTTGATTTTGACATTGACATTATTTTCGCCACTAGAGACGAAAGTAAAACTTTCATGTAGGGTAGGCAGTGAGAAAATGACAACTTTTATATAAATGAGTAGAAAAAGTATCTTTTATTCAGTGGTAACAACCGACTTGTTTGTAGCATAGCACATAAACTCAATTTAAACGCGTAAGGTTGTTTACCAAATTGACACTTATATTCTATGTATTTATTTCTACATGATGATTTGTGGAGTATTATAAAGGTGATAAGTAGTATTAAACATCGTTCAACACTGTAATTTTAATTAATTTCAAACAATAAAAAATTAGATACTTCACTTTGTTTTTGCAATAAATCAGACTTCCATAGTTACTATGTAAATCTTAAATGGTGCCTGTCCACGTGAGAGTAAACTACTCTCGATAGCAGCGTCGCCAAGGATACAGCCAATCGCGAGTTACTCTCAGGGGCTGTATCCTTGGCGACGCTGCTATCGAGAGTAGTTTACTCTCACGTGGACAGGCACCATTACGTTCATTGTGACCACTTGCATTTAATTCTATGCATTTCAACTTTAGCTACTAACTACTAACTACTACTACGTTCGTTGTGAACGCGGACTTACATTTTGATTTAAATGGTCTCACGACCACTGTTCTATGAATGTGTTTAGGTGTAGATCAATGATTCCCAAAGTGGTCTATATCGACCCCCAGGGGTCGACGACGACCTGCAAGGGGTTTATGTCAGCGAAAAAAATATTGGGGGTCCATAAAACGAAAATGGGGGTCAACGATAGTGGATCTCATATAAGCAGGTCGTGACTTCAATTTTTGCATTCCATGAATGGAATAATCCACATACACAGATAGTACCCATTTACTTACATAATATTACCTAATAATATAAAAACATATAACTTTCTACATAAATTATAAAAGTACCTATGAAGTAAAAATTTTTAAAACATAAATGTTTATGAAACGTGATGAAGAATTATATTAAAATTTAAGTTATTAGGTATATTTTCTGATATATGAAACTGTTTAAGAATTATTATACATATAAACTAGCAGTTGCCCTCAGCTCCGCCCGCGTACGTTTTTATTTTCTCTGGATGTAAGTTTTTATTTTGTAAAAAAAATAATGGATACATTTGCAAAAAATTAATATCAGGTAAGCAGGGGGTCTACCCAAAACCGAAAAACATAGCAAGTGGTCTACGAGACAAAAAAGTTTGGGGACCTCTGGTGTAGATGATGACATAGAGATTATTATTATTAACCACTCTGGAAAATTTTATTTATTTATCACTCAAGCAAATAAGTTATGGTACGGTTTGTTTAGTACAATATAACAAATTATTCTCATTAAAGACTTGAATATAAAAACGCCTTACTCCATAGTAATTTTTAAAAGTTTCTTAAGTATTTTATGCGTTTATCTCAGTAAAGTTGTTAATACTTTTTAGAAAATTGGTAAGTAAAACGTAAAATTTTGCATCAAACGTTAATAAAGATTAATTAAATTACAAGTAAACACCGAAAGCCGAATTTGAATAAGCGTCTACTTGAAGACACGGTGTTAACGACGCCCAAACTTTAAACTTTTGAAGTTTTCATTTAAACTTGCAGTATTATACAACTCGAGTTCTCACCGCAGTAATCTTAAAAGCAATCTAGTCGTCCATGTCACGTGTATAATATCAAGAGATTTTGCTGTATTATATTTGAGCGTTGATATTGAGGGAGCTGCCGATATACAAAGTTACTAAAGCCACTCCGCAACCGCCTAAGGGTTGTGGAGTACGTATACGTAGCGCAGTGAGGAACATTCTCGGTTCTTTATTCTAAATTTAAGGGTTGCAGGCATTTGCTGTTAAGCGCTAAAATTACCTTCATTGTAAAGCAATTACGTTGCACCCTTTGCAGTTCAAAGCAATCAAGTTTTATGCGTTCGATAACTTCTGTGTACAAGGTATCCAAAATTCGTCTTTAACGATAATATAAAATTAGCTGATGTGGCTACCAAATGAGTTTCGTCATACATTTTGTATATATTTTTGTGTAAAAACAAAGTTCGTACATCTTATAAGATCACTAGTGTAAACCCGGGCAAAAGTCCGCACTTAACGTTCTCAACTCCCTAAGTAAGTAAGTTTTATGTTTAACAGGTCAACATTTTTTTAATGAACACATTAGACACTTCTCATTGCATCATAAAATGGGTTGCCACCAAAAGTAACGAATTCAAATAAAAATATTTTTTTTTATGGTTTGATGTAGATTGGTACTTTTGCCCCACCCTATGGGGCAAAAGTCCAAATTGATGGGGCAAAAGTCCGTTCGCGCATTCGTCTAATTAAAATGTTTACATCTTTGACACATTAATATACGGTGTGTTATTTTATAAAATGAAAGTTAATTCTCTTCAAAAATACAAAATAAAAGTTCAGTCCTGTTACAAAATTTAAAAAAATATCACATTTAAAAGAACACAAAAAATATTTGACGAATTCAACAAAAATCACAGGCGAACTCGCCGGTTTCAAAATTTGAGCAACTTTCGTGCCACTAGTTGTGGCATTTACTGCACAATCTAGTCCTCGACTGGTGGATCTTCATATATTTCTTGACAACCTGGGCAAACAATTTCGTTTTCCCCTTCTCTGTCATGGGTGTTCGTTAAATTATCGTAGAATCTTTCTATTTGGACTTTATTGAAACCTATAATCCTTCCGACGCTTGTCTTTTTGGGCGTTTGAAAGAAAATTTATGTAGAGAAAAAAAAATTTGGTCCAGTCGTCTCCCGCCATTTGTGACTCCTTATTAAAATCGTTTACGATATTATTTTGCGAAGCAAAGTCAAAAGCCAACCGCCGAATTTTTTTTCTAGTAATTCCGTAGAACCTTACGTCCATCTATCTATCTACAGTGATCAGCCAAACTTGCTTCGTGATCAGACGTAAATGTGGATTTGAATCTTTCCAAATTAAATAGACGGGACAAAAGCCCATGTGCGGCCTTTTACCCCAGTCAAGACTGCGGCTTTTTGCCCCCATGCGTGCTAATTACGATAAAAGTAATATGACGGCATCTTTAGTTTAAGTTAGGAAACGTTTGGCGACATGATTGTGTAGCTAAAATGGAGGGTGTTTATATAAAAAAAGTTGCATGCCGGTTGTGAGAGACTTTTAAATATCACTGCCTAATAAAAGATCATCGAAAACTATAACAAGCCAAGCATTTTTACACTTAGCTCATTTAAGCAGCGGTTTAACTGCCGATCAAGCTAGAACTATATGTGTCCACCACAGATACTGTATCTCAACTACCTATAATAAAACCTATTCTCTCTTAACTCTCCAGTCCTTCCTATCCCTAATAGGACTTTTACCCCGGTGCGGACTTTTGCCCGGGTTTACTCTACAGGCCTCCCCACTTAACGACAAACGTTTAACGACCGCTTGGACTTACGACCAGCTCACTAGCGCTTCACTAACACACTAAAGGATTTGATTACTAAAACCATTGGCAGTACCAGACGTCTGGGGTGGTCTGCCGGCAAAAGGGCTTGATATGATTGCATCTTACAAGCTAAGGCCGGATTGCAGGAGGCAAGATGGTAGATTGGTGAGTGGAGGGTAGAAGGTCGATGGTAGTGGGTAGATGTTTTATGGCCGCACTACAGGTTAAAGTCCAGTCATTATAAAATCAAAGCCCAAGTAGAAAAGATGCCTCTCTCAAAAGTGGCGAGGAAAATGTTACTCTGTGAAAGTTCGACTTGGATCAGTTTAACTAGTACTTTCAAAAAACGTTGATTGCATAGTTACTACTTAAGAAAGTTATACGCTAGAGAATTCGTGAGAGTGTACAAAAACCTCAGAAATCACCCGGACAAGGAGAGGTAATTTCTGCAGAAGAACGACTGGCAATTACGTTTGGGTTACCATTTGTTCCGACTTCTTTTGCCACAGAAGGTTTCTAAAAAAATAGGTTTTCCTGGTAGATTAAGCAATAAAATTTCAGTCCTTCCTAAAACTTTAATATACAAAAGTATCATAGCACTCCATTTCGAATACTGCTCTAGTATTTTATTTCTGGCGAATACTAATGACTTGGACCTGCTTTAAAAATTGCAAAATAGGGCTATGAGAATTATTTTACACTGTCCCAGAAACGCCAAAATTACTTTAATATTCTACAGTGGCTTAGTATTAAAAAAACGGATAAATTTTAATACGATTATTTTTATTTTTAATATTATAAATAAGCTGCTTCCAAATTCTTTGTTAAAATACTCGTATGTAACCCAAAAATATGATATTCATAATTATCCTAGAAACTGTAAAGACTTTAAATTGCCATTCAGGACACATTCTGTATTTTATAAAGGACTGAAATTTTATAACGATCTAAGAAGCGAAATTAAAAATGAAACAAATATAAGTTTTAGACGTAAGCTTAGTAGTTATATTAAGGAAAAGTTTTAAATTTGTATGTACTCGTATTTATAGACGTGTTATAAAATGTAAACAAAATTAGCAAATCGCTAAATAAATTAAATTATTATTATTATTACTTCGGACCACCGAGCAACAAGAATTTTAAAATTTTTCTCATCGGATCCGCTGGTTTCTAGATCGTTTATCTTTTAAAAATTGCATTTATTAATATTTCTTCCATCGCGAGTAATGTAAAAACCTCCAGGCTGCCTGGATGAATTAACAAACACGTCTGATAAGGTGGATACACGCCAGGCGGGTCGCTAGGATTGTTGGTAGGAGGGTAGATAGCAGTGCGACTGGTTCCGTCTCGATACACTTGAAACAAAGCGGATGGATTGTCGCCAGGCGTGTATCCACCATCTACCCTCCAGCCAACCATCCCGCAGTGCTGCCTTAGCTATAGGGATGCATGTACAAGTCATTCCAATCGTTCGACATGTTCCATAAGAAAGTCCAATTTCTTGCTAGAGACGTTTCAAAGGTCATTAACAACTTCTTTGTACGAACGGTTGGCCTACCAGAACTTTTTTTTATGAGTCACAGAGTCAGTTTCGCGACACAAACCAACAAAATTTGAAAGACGCATAGAAATCTTTTGTTATTACTGCTTAGTCTGGGAAGTGCTCCCGAAAATCGTTCAAACGTTGACTGTATTCCCAAATTCCATTTACTACTACACCTGTTCGAAAATAGGCTTTAATCGTGTAAATTTTGTGCTCTATGGTGAAAACCATAATTAAAATTATTTAAAAACAATAGAAAGAAAATTTCACTTTTACAAATGTCGACAATTAAAAAATGATAGACATAAATGCACGATACTAGGTTCAAAAATTATTTTAAAATCTATGAGCACCTTTGACCAAGATAATTTTGTTATTGCGGTATTATGACATAACTTTTGCAATACAGATCGCATTAACTTAATTTTATAATATACCACCCCGGCTATTGAACCCTTTACTTCGTGTTTACATGCATAGCGAATTTCATGTAGTGACCGCACCGCTTAGTTCAACAAACCAAAGTTACAGGAATAAATCTGATAAGGAATGCACCGAATGCATTTTTTTGTTTTGTTTAAATAATTTATCTCGCTCTTCCCGCTTTCGCTATTGTTCATTTTGCATGAGGCGAATGATGAATGGTTTCCTGTGCGATAATAATGTTTAGAAATGGGCCACATTCATAACTCGTTAATGAACGCGGAACGTAGGCATTGCTTTGCTTTCAAAGTGTTAGAAATTGTCTTAGTTTCGTTGTTTGCATTAAACCGTACATTAGAGTGCATGTCTTGGTTTGGAATTTGATACGCTTTTATTAATTATAGTCATCAGAGCTTATCTAATGATAAGTTGTCGTGATGAAGGCCGTAATCTTGTAAATGTAAAGGGTTAGCGCAGACCGCAATATATCTATTGTTTGATTGTCAAACAGCCGCATCCCAAGTTATGTAAGCGTGAATAATAATATTGTCTACAATAATTTCGAATAAAGTAAATGCCTACCCTGCTATGCTAATCCAGGTTATGTTTTTAGGTACATATACGGTGTAGATTAATTCATTTACGTAGAGACATTTGCAGATTGCTGAATACAATTAAAACGAAAAATATCAACAAGAGAATGTATTTGTAATTTGAGAAGCAAATTAATATGGGTAATGTAGCTGTAAGTGTTCAATAATAGCATTGATTATAAATTAAATAACACAGAAAAAAATTCTCGACAGCGTAATTATAGTTAGAAACAAGAAATATTTATTCAAAGGAAATGAAGATTACGGAACCTTATCAAGTTGATATGAAATACCTATTGTTGAATTCATGTACGACATGATCCAATGATTTCTTCCATTATACCGGGTGATTTAGTTTGACTGTCGCACCTTTATAATTCAGCAATTTTAGAGGAAACCTCTGTATAGCTACTTTATATTTTTTGTAAATCGCAAGAACAGGATCTCCTAAAAAGTTTTTATAATATTTTAAGTCTTTGTAGCAGCATTTAACACAAGTACCTATAAGGTATCGGTTTTGCTAAATTCGTCAGAAAATATTCTATTTATATAACCATGTACCACTACCGTTCTGTTAAAAAACATTGACTGTCAAAAAACCGATTCTGCAACCTTTAAGGCCGTTTAAAGTAATCTAAATGTCAATTTAAATGTACAAAAACATTTTTTGGACACTTGTTGACATAAATTCCAAATTATGCAGGTCATGGCACAATTAACAGAAAAATAAATTTTCGTCCTAAATTTATTTGAGGGTATAAAAATTAACCAAAATGTTGCAGTTGTATTCAAAACTGCTTCCTCTTTCCAAAAATGTAAAAATATAGGTAGGGGAAGATGGTATATACTGGCACATGGTATATAGTGGGACAACAGAGATTTTGGCCATCTGTTACCCCGTACTTGAAGTTTGTTTACATCAAAATAGCGGTTAAGCAGTACCATTATATCCTGTCTACAGTATGTGTCGTAAACAATGTCATAGTGACTTGCACATGTGAGGCATGTTTGGTAACTGCGCATTGTTTTTTTGTGGTTATTCAGTTTATATGCTAAAACTTTTTCATTTATTTAACAACAATTAGAAAATTTGGCGTATATTAAATGTATATGTACAATGTTAAAACTTAAAATAATCATACAAGTTTTTCATTAAATCGTTGCTTTTAAAAATTGATCACATGGTGCATTGTGGGACAATGATGATAATTAGGTAAATTTTCTGAAAAAGACTTCCGACTTTAGATTTTCTTTCTCTAAAAACAGAGATAAAGACCGTGTTGAAAAAGAAAATATTCTGTGTAGGTTAAGCGGTGCGCTTACGTTTGGGGGCACTGAAAAAAGAAAGAAACATTTTCAATTTTAGTTTGATTTTTCAAAGTACAGTGTCTCAATGCCCATGAAAAGTGAAAGATTTTAAAATGAAAAATTAAAATTTTTAATTACTTATGCTTTATTTCATATATATTTTTTGCTGTCCCACAATGTACCACGGGGTGGTTTATGTGGGGACAAGTGGTGTATAGTGGGACAGTCCCTCTATTTGTGTACCTTTGTTTTTAAAAAATATTTTTTTGTATATGCAATGATAAACTAAAGCAATATGAATAGGGGAAAGTACCCATGAATGGGACAGTCCTTGGATGGGACATTCTTAATAAACTATACTTAAACACAAATCTTTATGTACGTGCATAGATGGTAAATCGCGTACCTAATGTATGTAATACAATCGTGTTGTATACAACATGAGAACTTCGAAATGTGGTTGTACATTAGGTACGCGATTTACCATCTATGCACGTACATAAAGATTTGTGTTTAACTATAGTTTATTAAGAATGTCCCATCCAAGGACTGCCCCATTCATGGGTACTTTCCCCTATATCATATCAATTTGAGGTATGCAAATTAAGCCGTTCAAAAGTTACGCAAAATTTAAAAAAAGTGTCCCATTATATACCACCTTCCCCTACAGGATGTTTTTTTTGCAATAACAGAGTTAGGGTCATTTCCAGCGAAACCGGAAGTTTAAATTATCCAGTTTTTTACACATATCATATGTCTAAACTGTCATTTATTTAAAGTCAAAACTAAAGAATTAAATGGGGTGTACAACCGGTATGTCATCGTAGAAAAAAGCATTTTAAGGTCATTTTATAGAGGATTTCCTGCGATTACCAAAATATAAGGATTATAGAGGATTCCTCTTAAAATAACAAAGTTTTAGCAAGTGATACAGTCAAACTGATTCGGTATATCTACTAAGCGCTATGTAACAAAAAGAAACACAACACTATAAATATAAAAAGCTTTTGTTTTATTAATCTCGAATGTGTCGTATATTGGTGAAAACTGATAATAAGTATGTCTTTGATTGTGTCATAGTGCTTAATCTTACTTCCTAAATAATTTCCATTCTTTTAAAATAACCAATAGTGGTTTCGTTTTTCTAAATTATCGGAGTGATCAGTGTCTTGATAAAAAACATTGTTTAGTTGAAAATGAGTTAAAATCGGACAAATCATAAAATGGATGTAAAAAAAGATTGTAAAAGTACTTTTTTATTGGATGACTGAAATTAAATTTCATATTTTTGACGTTTAAACTATACACAGACACTCACAACAACCGTAAACTAAAACAATTTTGTTTCGATGAAAAGTGTTCGTTTTACTTGCACAATGTACAACGAGTATTACAGAATGTTAAAAAATGTTCCTCGTCAGAATTTTATATTTTAATATCCTGTTATTAAAAATACCAAGTTTTTGGTATTGCTCAATAGCCAAATTCATCAAAATCTATGAATTGACCGTTAAAAAAACAATTTTATAACATTAGAGTAGCCATGACGCCATTGATATTCAAATACTTTTTGATATCGCTTTAAAATCGTTTTACTCAGTTTAATGCATACTACCCCTAAATAAAGTAAACGCGAGAGAGAGGTCCGTAAAATAAAGGTATGGTTGGGATCCCACAATTTTTTAAAAATCGTGTAAGGGTTCCGCGATAAAATAAGTTTTGGGGACCGCTGACTAAACATCTAACTTCTTTTTCATCTAGTATAGAATATACCCATAAAGAGATGATATTTTAAATCTAAGGATTTTATACAACACAATGTTTTATAAATTGTTTATTTATATTTGATTCCTAATCTTTTATAAAAGCAGAATAATATTATTACTGTTATCTCTGTTAAACTTTTATTGGTCCATTTTTTAATACCACTGTGCGGCAATATCGTAAACATAGGTTTACAAAAGAGTAAGAATCATACACGAAGCTATACGACAACAAAATCTCTTTGTATGTAAATCCCAAATTTATGTAAACCCTCGCATAAAAATAAGAATCAAGAAATGTGTTGCTTATTTACGTAACCACGTGTTTTATTGATACATTTTGTACCATAAAAGTAATGCGGATACAAAAAATATACCCTCCTATAGACTGTTAATTAAGTAAATTACAATATTTAATATGATACGGAGATATTTTACGTAATATACGAACAAAATACAAACAAAATTTGATATCATAACTTTTAATGCTTAATTAAAGTTTGTTAAACAATGTATAAAACACTTAGAAATTTCATACATACACTCAGTAGCGTAACGAGTTTGTCTACGCCTACGCTCGTGTTTAATTTGATATGACGTCCCTTAACGAAAAGTAATTTAAATAACAACTACGGCTTTATGTCTACAGGGTGTGAACGAAATCAGTCCCATCCCCTATTTATTTTTAAGGTCATTTTAGGCAAATTAAATTTTAGACAAATCGACTATTTGAACATACCTACATAGCAGTGGCGTGCGGTGACTTTTCAACCAGGGGATGCTGTCCAAAAAAACGAACATTTTTTTTTTTTTTTAATTAATTTTATTCTACGATCTTTTTTACAAAATTCGTGTATAGCAACATCATACAATCTTTTTCATTTTTCATATTTAGCAACAATTTTTTTTCAATTGATATTAAGGCGAGAGCAGACAGTCTATCGTCATTTTGGCTGCTTCTGGTGAATGTTTTTATTCTTTTCATTGTCGAAAACGATCGTTCAGCCGATGCGCTCGTGGAAGGTATAGTGCAAATTAATTGTATTAATTTAAATACTTTTGTCAAAACATCTTTTAGCTCATCTTTCACAATTAATTCTGTTATGCAATTTATAGATTTTAAATGAAAGTCGGGAGTCGAGTACCAGTAAACTAATTGACTTTTTAACTTCATAAAATCAAAGTATTTTCTATAAGTTGGCTGAAGTGATTGTAATAGAAAATCCGGAAAATTCTTTTCATATTCTTTAAATTTTCAATCAAAAATTGCATTTATTATTAACCACAGTTTCATCCATATTATGGGTCGTATTAAATAATAACCAAAATTCTAAGTAGCGAAACAGTGCACTAAAAATAGAGTTAAGCTTATTTAAATAGAAGAAGCTTGATTTAAAGAAAGTAAACAAAAATCAATTTTCAACAGAAATGATTATTTTGTAGCGTGCGGTAATATCAATTGAGTGCGGCTGCCCTACCATATTACAGTTGCCCCACACAGAGGAACCATGAGAGTAATCGCTTCCCGTAGCTGTTAAGGAAAGCAACGATGCGGGCAATAGACTAGGGACTACATCGCAGTGCGCATGCGCCAAGAACGCAAATTTCAAATCCACAATCAGAAACGCATCCCTCAGTCGGGCTCACAATCGCTAGCGCTATGCAATGCACACATTTAGTCAGCCGCTCGCTGGATGTAGATTATATAACGCAAATTTTCGAGCAGGCAAAACATCGTATATAATAAATAAAATTATCACGTAACAAAAAATAAAATCAAAGCGAAATAAAGCTACACGAAATTCAAATATGATACGGAAAAAAAATATTCTTGACGTGAATTTTAGGGGATGCACCGCATCCAACGCATCCATGGACCGCACGCCGCTGCTACATAGCGTAATTCAAAAGGTATGCAATAATGTAATATTAAAATTAAAAAATATTTTTTCATAAAATTTGGTACAAACCCATTTGAGGGCTTTCTGAATCCAGTGGTATAGTCAGATTTTAAATAAAAAACCGCTAAACAAATTTTGCCAATTTTGACATTGAAAAAAAATCATAGTAGACTTTGTGAGTGTAAATTGAATTTCAAAATAAAGTACAGTTTTTGATGGTTTATCGTAAAAAAAAGTTAATGAAAATCGAACCATAAATAAACTTTTTATAGGGTGATCCGCTTTGAAATGGGTCACACTGTATAAGTAAAGGAAAAATTTTAATTGTCATATATTCATATAGGTAAGTTATTAAATGTAAACACTATTGGCACAACGCTAAATAAATTACATTATTATTATAGTAGTATATAATATACTATTATAGTTACTACATAATATACTATTACAACTCTCGGCTTTCAATGTTAATAAGCTTTATTCGGCTTTTGTTGTTGCGAAATAGGCTTTTTGACAAAAAGTTAATGTATATGAATGGAATGATAGACGCTTATGCTAAGAAAAATGTTATTTAGGCAATGTACCATAGTTGTTACAGTCTTCCTTATCGGGTGTATAAATATAATAAGCCAACAACAAATCCACACAAATTAGTCGTTTTGAAAAAGATCAAGACCATATGGTAGAAAAGTCAACACGTAACCAAACAAGATATGTGTAAATTCATAAAATAATTTTAAAAAATTTTTAAAACCTAAAATAAAAAAATAGGTCTTTAAAATGGAGAAACCTGATCTGACTACAATATCATTTAAGTGAATAGAGTTGGATTATATTTATTAAAAGAGTGTTGAATTATTTATTTTTGTGTCAATAGTTCAGGCTGTTTCCACTTATTTCAAGTAGTTCAAAATTATTTTTTTTTGCATCAGCGTTATTACATCATTTAGTATTTTTTGTGTCAATAAATAACCACAGCAAGTCAGATACTAAAAATTAGGAATCCAGTAAAAGAACAACTTTTTTATGATTAATTCTATTGACAGATTTAATTAAATTAAAACCGATTAATCGGCCAAAATATCGATTACCGATTATTCGATCAAAGAGCCGGGACAGCCAATTGTTGATTATCTACGTATTGTGTGGTACATTCCTAGTACATACGATCAAATAATCCGGTTTTATGCGTATATTACATAAATAAAATGATATTACTTTAAATTAACAAGTAAAAACAGCTATTTTCGTTCACATTTAGTATATCAAGAGTTATAACTGAAATATTGATATCTATAGTATAAACATATCCATGTGCAATGTGAACTAATTTTAAATCTGCGACGATAGGTTGTTTGGTATTTTTGAAACATTTATTAATTAAAATTATTTCATACTTTCCATCTGGTGCCCATAATATACATATGTACTTCCTGTGTGTCTTCTACACTTTGGACACTCGGAGTTATTTGCCTGCATAGTTTAGTTTCTGTGCGTTGAGGATGTCATATTTACATACAAATGACATCGAAGGTGTTTCCTGTCGCCTCCACCATATTTAAACCCCACTTGGATGTAAGTTGAACTTTTGCTAAAAGGAAACATAAAACAGCAAACTTTACAATTTTAGTATTAAAGTGTAGTAAGTATTCTTTATATTATGTTTTGAAATCTCTGTCATAGAATTATTGTTTTTAGCAAAATCGTTATTTTAATCTTTTTTTTTTTAATATACAAATTTAACACATTAAATTTAAATATCAATTTTTTATAATTCGTTCCACGACAAAAGACAAAACGGTAATATAATATTTTACATAACCGTTGACGGTACCATACAGGGTGTGAATACATCGAGAAGGACATCGTAGAAGGATGATTAAAATAGCAAAGAAGTGTTTTTACGTTCTGCCCTGTCCCTGCAAAATATGAAAGTTTGGTTTTAAAATGAGCGCACTCGAACTGCAAGAATTAATGAAGTATGAGAGCTAAGCCGATCCACTAATTGGAAAAATTGTTGAACTATACTTTTCCTTGAATTTCTTATTTAGGTATAAGGTCAAAATTAGTTGGCGTATACCTAAATATTTACCACTTAAACAAAAAAAAATTGGTAAAAATAAAACAAAGTTGCAAATAAAATAAAATATTTTATTTGTCAAAAATTTATTTCGTGAACAAGGAGTTCTTTTGCAGTCCGTTAAATTTATATTAAAATTTAGCTTACTTGTGTTAATCAAACATTTATGTTTGCAACTAAACACTTTTTATACTTGTCGCACTGTATTTATTTTTATTCCTATAAAATTACAGTTTTATCTGTCGTTCGGCAAATTCTAGGATTAATTCTTGGAAATAAAATAGGATCTACCCCATGTAATTCATGGTTTTAAATTTTGAGTGGAGGATCAAGGCATGGTCATAAAAGTTGATAATGATGTTATTAGAATTTTTACAGTTCGTGCGCACTGTTAGGACAGCGATTGTCAACTTTTTTGCCTGGCGACACTTTGGATTTTTATACTATACGTTGATAAATATTTTCGCGAATACAATGATTATAATAATTAAAAACAAGATACAGGTTTGGATCGCATTCCAGCTAATAAACTAACAAAAAATTAAGAGCACATAATCAAAATATAGGAGGAGTCTATCAGTGAAAACGGAAATTAAATAGCTAAATCCATATCCGTGAATAAACTCAAAGAATAATATTATTAACTTTTTCAAATATTTATATTAGCAATCAAAACACCACGTATTCTATAAGCTAATGGGCTGGTTATCTAATTGTTAGATCAATATCATGATGATATCTCCACCAGTGATGAGATCTCTTCTACCATGTTACAGGTCTGCTGGCCACCGTCTTTTTAGATTTCTTATTGCGTTGTTTTCTAGAAGACGTTGCAGCAATTGATGTTTGTGGGTTTCCAATTTGGCATGGTGGGTAACGCTTCTTTCATGAATTAATTGCTTCTTTTATGGTTGGTATAGTCAGGTCATTATGGATCAGATCATTAGTACTCGCCTTTAACTGTCGTTCTAAATTGTCGATTATTTAAATATGATTCCAATAATTTAAAGATTCCTGGCAGGTATTTTTTGATTTTATATAGTAGTCCTGCACGCCAAACTCTGTCGAACGCTTGGCTTACATGTAAGAACACTGAAGTGCAGTATTCCTTATCTTTTAGGGCGTTGAGGATGCTGTGCGTTATACGATGACACAGCTACGTTGTGGAGTGAGCTCGAAGAAATCCAAATCGGTAGGTAATTAGGCATCCAGTTATTGGGGGTAACATCAGAATCGATTCTTTAAAGTACTTATTTTTCTAATAGTTTTAAAACTGCTGATAGTAAATTTATTAAACGATACGAGTTTGCACTCTATGGATCTTTACCAGGCTTAAGGATTAGGATGATCTCTGCTAATTTTAGTTTTTGAAGCCAGCACTGATTTCTAAGAACTGCATTAAACATGTACGTCACTGAATAAAATTGAACATGTTTCCGTAACTCGTTTGTTTTTAATATGTCAAACAAATTAAGACATTTCATAAATAGAATGGATAATTTTTTGTTAACTCTTTTTTAGTTCTGCTAGCAATGTGATCTACATCGAAACACTCTGTACAGGTGTATAATTGTTAAAGTTTAATTATTCTTGTTTTCACCATAAGGTTCGCCAGCCAACTAATAAACATTTAAAATGGCGCTTTTAAGGAATTAAAAAAATCACAACTCTATTACTATTAAAATTAAAGTTTTTCAGTTGTAGAAATGCGTCCGACATGTACATTTATAGTTTAACTTTCTACGATGCTCATAAAACACGATTCTTATTTTCTTTGGTAATTTTACCATAGTTTTATCTCTAGTAGTTCATTAAAATAAATCATACAACCTGTGCAAATTATTGAACTTATAGTGTTTTCATTAAATCAAGAAGTAACTTTAATCACTTATATTTCATTTAATTGGAACATACCAAACACACTTTTGACATTTATAACATATTAGGCTAAATTTGATTGTGTTAAGTGAGAAGTTGTCCTTTAATTAGGAAAATTAACAAACGTAATAATGTCGATAATTAATTTACATTCTGTCACGTTGTGGGATTAAATATTTCATCTTTCATTACAATTTATAGCAAATGCGGACCCTAACTAAATTTAATGTGCAATTTCAAACACTAGAGCTAGGTTTTCAGCCGTATGTCGCCAGCAGGTGTAATTCTAAACTGTACATATGCTGCTCTCATTAGATACAGTTGTTATATGGGATGAAAACTAATCACGCAAGTTTCGCTTAATCCTAACTTTATGTTAACCACTAGATGTTATCGAACATTAAGCCACCGTAGATCCCTGAGGTATTAGGTCAAAATTATTATTGCAAATTCTCAATATGCTGGGTTACAATCAAAACCTACTAACAATGAATTGTTTTATATTTATATTGGGTGCTACAAAAATGGGTATACATCGGTTCAAAATATCGTTTAAAAATTACTAATGGGTCATTCTTCTAAAACGCCCGCCGTTCACATGGTGACACTAAATGCCGTGGCATTATGGATATGCGCGCACTGCGGTTTTATGCCTAGCGGTTTTTGTCTTGCGGCAGAAAAACTTAAAAATGTGTGAGCGCGCGCACTGCAGTATTTTACCGTGACTGCTTGCTCTCAAATTGTTTTTCTCAATATAGATTTAGAACAGAAAACTTGTGTCATCAGAGCTTGTAAAAGGGAAAGTAAAAATAGGAAACGTTTTTGGGTGAATCCAATGGTTAACGAAAGGTTCTTTAAGGGACAATTTTGCAAAATATTTAGTGAATTAAGAAAGTAAAAATAGGAAACGTTTTTGGGTAAATCCAATTGTTAACGAAAGGTTCTTTAAGGGACAATTTTGCAAAATATTTAGTGAATTAAGAAATCACCCTCAAAAGTTGTTTATATTTTTTCGAACTAGCAAAGGTTTTTTTGACAAACTTACGAAAGTCTCACTCATGTAGATCTATACTGCGTTACGGACAAGTGTGTTTACTATTAGCCAAAATCGATAAATTCGTAGGTATTATGTGATCGCAAAAAATGTTTTGTACAAAACTAGAGTTATATTAGGTTTGTTCCAACAGGCTTGTTGACTGTGCGGCGCACTATCAGGGGTGGCGCAGTTCCAACACAGTCTCTGATAGTTCACTGGACGGTTTAGTCGGCTGTTCTATCATTACAAAATTGATACATGAACTAGTCAGTGAACGGTCAGAACAGTCCTTGGATGAGAGCGTGTACCAGCATTTGGATTTTTACACGCAAGCGCTGTTCATAACTAACGTGAGCTCAGGTAGCTATGCATCGCTCTCCCAACCCACTTAGTGCTACATTCTTAAGGTGTTTACCCTGACGATGCGCACATTTCTATGAACCCAATAGACGCAAATGTCATTTACAGTTAGGCCAGTCGTAAAAGGGTTCCAACATCGGCTAATACTGGGCGATACATTTAGTAGTACATAGTTCACGCATGCGAATTAAACAGTTCATGCATTCATTCGAGACTCGGTTTTAAACTGCTAGGTGGAACAAACCTATAGCAATTATGCACTTGTGGAAATGCGCAAATGTTCCACTCGTACGTAATATGCTTCTTACAACTCTTGTTATGCAATATACTATAATATACTATTCATTTTAAATCATTTAATAAAAACATAAAACGTTTTTAATAGTAATTTTTAAGGACAGCTTGATAATTGTGATCAAGGTGCAACAGTGATACTTTTTAAGATTAAAGCAACTTTATAATTTTGATATTATGGCCATGAACTTAGTGTAAAAAGAATTTTCAGCTTTTATAATATACAAACTATTAAAGGTCTATTGCAAAAATTAATAAAATTTAAAAAATTTTAAGTCATAGTATATCAAGAAATTACAAAATAGCATGTTTTTCATATAATACGGGATATTATATCTATGTATTTAATCGTATGTATTAAGAAATTCTTTTGAATATTTCCTTTATTCAGTTTTGGGAAGTTTCACTGATTTGATTATGAAAAATGATATTTATGATTTGTAAATATCACTTTAGAGCAGCCTTTCTCAAAGTTTGATCTGTGACCCACCGGTGGGCCGCGAGGATTCATTGGTGGGCCACAATTTTACACTTCGATGCGGCATTTGCAAGCTCACCCGAATTCGGAATAGGTATGCTTACCTTTGGAGGTAAAATACGTCCTATCTTTATATGCGAATTGTGGAAGGGACTAGTGGGCCACTGAGTTATGTGCTTTGTCCAAGTAGGCCAGCAGTATTACTTAAAAACCAACTTAATTTTCACAAAGTTAACCATATCTACGTTATTTTTTGTAATAGACATAAAATCTATATATATAAAAATGAATGTATGTATGTATGTATGTTTGTATGGATGTTTGTCCTTTATGCATTCCTATACCATTCATCCGATCCTGACCAAATTTGGCACAGACAATCTATAGGACCATGGGAAGAAGATAGGCTATATAAGAATTCCCAGAAGTTCCAAAAATTCCCAAAAGAACCAAAATTCCCAAAAGATCCAAATATCACAAAAGTTTCAAAATTCTCAATAGATACAAAAATTCTCAATAGATACAAAAATTCCCAAAAGATCCAAAATTCTCAAAAGGTCAAAAACGTCCACCGGGCGCGAGCGCGAAGCGCGAGTAGTCTGTTATTGATAAAAAAAATCACCGAGCGAAGCCGGGTCACTACGCTAGTTAGATATAAAAAAATAAAATAAGGACAGTTTATATTCAAATTTTATTTAAAAGTTACTAACAAAAACATTCGAGACTATTTAGTTTACCAATTTCTTAAGTGTAAAAAGATAGATTTTATTTTTCAAATCATGAATATATCAATAAACAAGTTTTCCTGTGTGCTTTTTACTATGTAAATATTTAATACACTTTCCTAGAAAACTTTCATACCATTTAAATACTTGAAGAGGTTCACGGTTCTTGCAATGAAGCTGCCTGCAGTAATGTATGCAGCATGTAATACTAAAAGCAGACATTTTAAACGAAAATGATGCCTGGCATGTAAACTTCATATCGTCTTTTAATCCGGCGACTGACATGTGCAATTTTGTGACAAGTTCATAACGTGCGAAGTTATACATCCAAATAATTTTAATTTTTGTAAAAAGAACAACTTGTTAGATATTATATTTTCTATAGCTACATAAACAATTTTGTTTAGGTATTATAATATCTAAAAGTATCTAATTCTACCATTTAGTTAAAGTATTAATAGCGTCATAATTTGCAAAAAAATGCTTTGTTCTTATCCACGATACGTATTTAATTTACAAGTAAGATGACCAACTTTATTCATATTCCGGTCAGCTACTTTAGAAAATATAAATAAATGTTTTGTATTTTTCAGGAACTACATGATTTTAAATTATTAATCTGAAGGTTCCATTTTCTTAGCTAGTTTTTAACCATATGTAGATTGTTATGCGGTTTGCAGATGCATCGGCAGTGTTGGTGTCTAATGCTCGTAATTTTGTACAATCAGCAAATGTGGTTACAGTAGTTAAATTGGTTGTAGGTATGTCAGCTGTAAATAGAGTGTAGATTACTGGCCCCAACACGCTGTCCTGAGGTACTACAGAGGCAATGGGGTGTAAATCTGATAACTCCTCTCGCTGCTTGACTAGAAACATCTTTCTTTGAAATAAGATGAAAGGATTTCGTAAAAAATACCAGAATAGTAAATAATAGTCTAATATGCATTAGAACTAGAAAGTATGCGAAAACGTTACAACACTATCTCTGCGCATTCGTTGAAAAGTTGTATTTTTCTACTTAACCGATACGTGACACATGAGTTGCTACAGTTATTTTGGGCTATTATACCGGGTGTTAACCACCAGCCGTGAACATAGGGAATTAACATTGGTTTTAATTTTTTTTCGGATTCCTGCTCCCCAATTGAATTTATATTAAAATTAATGGTAACAATAGAAAGATAAATTTATTACGCATCATTTGAGACCATTAATAAGCTTAAATGTTTAATATTTAGTTTATAATTAATATTTTAAAATTGGATTAATTTTACAAAATTTGTATATTTAATATAAGTGGCCATGACTGTCAATCTGACATTTGGTTTCATTAATTTTGGTTATTATCTGTCATTTTTTTAAATCAGCGAGTTACCTATTTCTTTAACGATTTTGATTAAAATGGAAAAAAAAACTATAACAGAGGAAGAGTTTTAATGGTGAAAACTTTTTACAGCATTATAGTGGCGCATCTTTGTGGAGATTAATTACAAGAGTCGACACTATTATTACTTAAATTTCAACTTAAAATTAAAAACAATAACAAAAAATATAAAAGAATAAATTTTAGGCTTAAGTTTACTTTAACGGACTTTGTCAGAAATTGATAAGATTAAGTGGACTAATAAAACTGGACGTCCTGAGCTCAAATCTGTTAAAATTATTTGGCGCTCTCAATTACTTAGCGTAAAAATTCATTATAAAAGTTCCGTTTGACAGTTAGGTTAGGTTTTTTAATTCGAGTTTTCTCATGTTAGGATGGCTAAATTGTCTGGGTAAAGTGTACAATTTCTGACAAAGTCCGTTAAAGTAAACTTGTTCCAAATTTTACAATAAATACCCAAAAAGCCCCCCATTCCTACATAAACGATATCCCAATCTATTATAAAAACCGTTTCTCAGAGAGGCTAGCTGTCTGTTATTAATTAAAGCACATTCTGCTACTATTGCATTCCTCAAAGAATTAATATTTGGGTGACGTTTTTTTATAAATTTTACTTTTAAGGTGGCCCGACAGAAAGAAGTCACAAGGTGCTAAATCAGGAGATCTGGTTCCAACATGACAGCTGTCCAGCCCATTACAGTTTAGATGTTAGAAACTTTTTAAACGATGTTTTCCCAATCGCTGATTTAGCACCTTGCGACTTCTTTCTGTGGGGCCACCTTAAAAGTACAATTTATAAAAAACGCCACCCAAATATTAATTCTTTGAGGAATGCAATAGTAGCAGAATGTGCTTTAATTAATAACAGACAGGTAGCCTCTCTGATAAACGGTTTTTATAATAGATTGGGATATCGTTTATGTAGGAATGGGGGGCTTTTTGAGTATTTATTGTAAAATTTATTCTTTTATATTTTTTGTTATTGTTTTTAATTTTAAGTTGAAATTTAAGTAATAATAGTGTCGACTCTTGTAATTAATCTCCACAAAGATGCGCCACTATAATACTGTAAAAAGTTTTCACCACTAAAACTCTTCCTCTATTATAGTTTTTTTTTCCATTTTAACCAAAATCGTTAAAGAAATAGGTAACTCGCTGATTTAAAAAATGACAGATAATAACAAAAATTAATGAAACCAAATGTCAGATTGACAATCATGGCTACTTATATTTGTAAAATTAATCCAATTTTAAAATATTAATTATAAACTAAATATTAAACATTTAAGCTTATTAATGGTCTCAAATGATGCGTAATAATTTTATCTTTCTATTGTTACCATTAATTTTAATATAAATTCAATTGGGGAGCAGAAATCCGAAAAAAAATTAAAACCAATGTTAATTTCCTATGTTCACGGCTGGTGGTTAACACCCTGTACCTATAGTTTTTTAAATTATTTTTTGTAAGCTTCGCCTTCGCTAGCCACAGGTTACTCCTGGTCTAACATTTTCGAATCATCCTGTTCATATTATAAACTGGTTAAAGTTTAAACATAAACCTTTATTATATAAAAAATTTAGAAGATATTGCATCAAATTTTATTATTTTTTATCGACGTCTACAAAACATTTGATCATTTGACTTGTCTTTGATGTTTAGTTTTACATCACTAATATAAAATTTTAAAAATTAATTTGCCTCGTCTTTAGCATGGAATTTAAAATTCCGCAGTATTTACTTTTCTCTTTTATCCGTTCCTCTTTATTACACTCGAGGGACGTAAAAATTTGTTTATTGCCAAATAAATACCGTCGTGAAATAGGAAATTAAATTGTAAGCGGCTAATAAAATACGTATTCTTACAAGGATTACATTTACTATGCAGACTTTGCAAATCCTCGTCTCGTGTATAACACTTTAGTGCATTCTTGTCAATGAAAGAGGGAGCTACTACAGTGATAAACGTTCCACAGATTACTTCGTCGTCGGATTATTCACAATTGCGGCTTAATGCACTGTAATTTTAATTTGACTGCTTAAATGGCGTGAAAAGATTTATATTAAGAGTTTTAAAGCGTCGCTTTCGTTAAAGCAAATGGTACAATTGTGTATTGTGAATAATTTATAGTCAAACAATTTCAACTTGTAATTGGACATCTTGTAATTACGATCATGAAAATGAACATTTAGCTTTGTAATGACGACGAACATTAATATTGAAATCATTATTATGCACAAACGTTTGTCCCTTTTATTTTCGCTTGTATTACAGGAGTTAAAGGTTTTATTTTATTTGTATACAGAAAAAAAAAATGCTAATGTTTTATCCAAACAGGAATAAAAATATGTTGCAAAAATTTATATTTGCAGTCAAAAATTAGATTTTTTTATCAGTCAATTTCACGGCAATCTACAAGGTTTACACGAAATCAGGCTGCCCTCTTCTTTTCTTTAGTTTTTAATTTAAACGTTTAAATGTATGTAAATTAACACATTCTGTTTATGAGAACCCTACCTTATTTGGCAAAGAAATTAGCAAGAACATATTTAGCAAAAAAAATTAATTGGTGAGCTATTTAATTAATGTCATTTAGGTAAACTTTGGAACTTGTCATGCAATATAAAATCTGAAACACTGGTTTAAATATTTTTGCGTTATTAATGACGTCACTTTCGGAAAGCTCAGTAATACATTAGTCTTATGGAAATGGACCATCCTATTAGTTTAGTAGTTTAGTATCCTTGTTTAATATGGGCTTAAAACCTGATTACATATCATTTCTGGTTTAGCGGCCGCCAAAACACTCTTTATACATTTTATGTGTGAGTAGGTATGTCTTTGGATTTTTATGTGCAAAAAAGTTTTTCAAGGTACTGCTCCTTACATTCTTCTTGTCTATTACCAAGAATAATTAGTTTAGTATCCTTAAGTATTTACGACCTATTTAGGATGCAAATATCTTCTTTAAATAAAACTCGAGAGAGTTAAGAAAATTGCAGCATAATATTTTTGTGGGAAATGTTAAAAATATTGAAATTTTTTTTTTTAATAATGCCGTTATTTACTAAATTATGAAAAAATCGTATAAGCATTGATTGTAGACTAAGCGGATGTCATAGCAAAAATATCTCGAATCCGTCAATTTTAACGATTACAATACTATGATGTATAAACACGAGTTCTTGGCATGGTCAACCAAAACATTTTTAGTGTTGTGTTAAAAAGTGATATCTAACAATTAAGCTATAAAAAAAATCGTCAGTGGGATTTTTAAAAACAGAAGCCTTTACACACATACGGCCTGCTCGACTTCAGTCAACATGAGCAAATGATAGAAGCAATATAAATTATTGAATAAAATAAGCAACAGGTGACATGAAGTAATTTAAGTGAGTAGTACAAATGTAGTGACATATTATTTTGTTAAGTGATGCGACACGAGCTGACATTCGAAATGTACGAACTTTCCTGAACACACGAATGTAATTCCGGGCGTTTGTCAAACTACTAAATTTATCAATGGTGACATCGAGCAGAAAAACGTCCCCGTTATTCGATTTAGTTTTGTCGATCGACTCAACTGCATTAGTTTCGTTACAAATTTCATTGAAACTTTTTTATTTATTCTTTCATAAAAATATTATTACTTAACTGTAAAACTTTCACAGATTTATATGAAAAAAATTATATACAGGGTGTCACACATAAAACGTCGCAAGCTGTAACTCCGTTGTTTGTGGTCCGATTTTAGTGAACAAAAAAGTAAATGAAATGGCTCCTCAAATACTATAAAACGAATTGGATTTCAATTTTTTTCAAGTTGAACTGAAATGTCAGACGATAGTCAATTTTTTTACTAAATCTGGTAGACGTTTTTTTTTTCTAAATTAGCACTAAAATTAACTTATGACAGTGACGATGACAGTGACAATGACAGTGATAGAGTGACAATGACCCGTGTATTAAAATAACACAGTAACAGCGACAATGACAGTGACAGAAAACAGTGACATTGATAATTATTTGTCAAAGTACATTGACTATGACAGTGACAGTGACAGAGTACAGTGACAGAGTACAGTGACAGTGACAGTGACAGTGACAGTGAGTGACAGTGAGTGACAGTGACAGTGACAGTGACAGTGACAGTGACAGTGACAGTGACAGTGACAGTGGCAGTGACAGTGGCAGTGGCAGTGGCAGTGGCAGTGGCAGTGGCAGTGGCAGTGGCAGTGGCAGTGGCAGTGGCAGTGGCAGTGGCAGTGGCAGTGGCAGTGGCAGTGGCAGTGGCAGTGGCAGTGACAGAGACAGTGACAGTGACAGTGACAGTGACAGTGACAGTGACAATGACAGAGCAACAGAGTGACAGAGTGACAGTGACAGGGGGACAGCGACGTTGACACAAAATCTTGTGTCATTTAAGAAATGTGAAAATCGTAAAAATGTAACGGGGCGCTGATATTTATTTTGGTTTGTCCTATACCGGGTGTTAACCACCAGCCGTGAACATAGGGAATTAACATTGGTTTTAACTTTTTTTCGGATTCCTGCTCCCCAATTGAATTTATAGCAATAGAAAGATACATTTATTACGCATCATTTGAGACCATTAATAAGCTTAAATGTTTAATATTTTAAAATTGGATTAATTTTACAAATACGTATAAGTAGCCATGACTGTCAATCTGACATTTGTTTTCATTAATTTTTGTTATTATCTGTCAATTTTTATATCAGCGAGTTATTTCTTTAACGATTTTGATTAAAATGAAAAAAAAACTGTAATAGAAGAAGAGTTTTAATGGTGAAAAAAGAAATAACTCGCTGATTTAAAAATTGACAGATAATAACAAAAATTAATGAAGACAAATGTCAGATTGGCTGTCATGGCTACTTATATTTGTAAAATTTATCCAATTTTAAAATATTAATTATAAACTAAATATTAAACATTTAAGGTTATTAATGGTCTCACATGATGCGTAATAAATTTATCTTTCTATTGTTACCATTAATTTTAATATAAACTCTATTGGGGAGCAGGAATCCGAAAATAAGTTAAAACCAATGTTAATTCCCTATGTTCACGGCTGGTGGTTAACACCCGGTATAAATAAACCACAACATAATTGTTTATTGATTATTTTCCAATAAAATCTAAAGTAATGACAAAGTGCTAGTTTTTAATACAGACGAGATGTAAAATGAACAATAATTATTAACGAAGATGTATGTTGTTTCAGAAAGCAATGGAGTTCCTTGTTTAGTATACAACAGGACATACGCACATGGAGAAACATTCAATTTGGACTGCCGCACACAGTGCACGTGCCAGGTAACTATAAACGGACTTTAACATTACGGCCTAGTACACACAGAGCGTTTTCTGTCGCGCGTTTTCTGTCGCGCGACCGAACAGTCTCCGTACACACACAACAAGCGTTTGTCGAGTGGGAGCTGCTACACCGAATCACCATAGAAGTTGAATAAAGGTCTACTCACACCCGCACGGAGGCGGTGGCGATCGCGATCACGATAATGCGTAACCAGGTTACTAAATATCGTTATCGCGAGCGCCACCGCGATCGCCAACGCCACTGCGTCAGTGTGAGTTGACCTTTTTACAACCGTATGTACGGCAAAAGCGCGCGACCGTGTGTACGGAACGTATCGTTTTCATGTATCTCGTATATATACATTTATATATAAGCCAAAAGTGGGGACGTAAAACTATATAACGTAACAAAGCTGTAAGAGCAAAATCAACCAGTTAAACGAAATTACTCGATATATATTCTTATTCTTGGCATATCTTAGACGATACGGATTTTTGCATTAAAAAAAATTTAAAAGATCATTTATGATTAACTAAAAAACATTTAACAGTTGCTTTTAAACAAATATGTATACTGAATTCGTTATAACGACCTACAGTTAATTAATTATTGCTACATTGATGATTTTCAGTGAGGATTCAATTTTATGTATGAATAGCAATAAAAATTACTTTGATTCTAACTTTTTAACAAGAAATATTTCTAATAAGGGTGGCATAGAAAGTGTTGATTACTGGAGAGGAATCGTTAATCCATGAATTTATTCGCTTAGTTAATCTTCTACATAAATTTCAAAGGCAATTCGGTATTTTGCTTTTTAAAATTTTATGCTAAAAGATGAAGTTCGTCAATATCATAGTCAGCATACTTAGGTATTTAAAAACGGTGTTCCAGATTTTATCACCATCTTGTTTGTTTTTGGAATTATCCCCAATCCTAATGTATTATGAAATGACGGAACAAGCTACTACACACAGTGACATAAAAGTTTATGTTTTGATGTACTTAATTAAGAAAAAAAAAAAAAACTTTCATGTAGGGTATAGGCAGTAGGAAAATGACAACTTTCATATATATGAGTAGAAAAAAAACTTTTTCATTTGCTGCAAACTTTTTGAATGACGCTGTGTACAGGCCCAAACCAAAACAAAATAAAGCTATAATTTAGAAACAAAATTTATTACTGCAATAAAACACAATTTCAATTAACTTTATAAGTAAGAAAGTCTCAGTCTATTAAAATGAATGTTTTGTTCCGTTTTTTTCAAGAACATGTAAATTATTTATGATGCAGGAAAATTAGAACATAATATTATCACGCTTAAATCTATACGTCTTCAAGAAACTGTATCGCAAGCGCTAATGAGAGAATAAATCCATAAATTGTTTGGGTAAACTATCCACACTTTCAAATAATTTATAACTCCAACGAATAGGTACGTTGTATGCCTATTTAAGTAGTAACAAAATAAAATCCATAATTTAGTTGTTAAAGCTGCAGTTTGATAATAAATAGTTTACACGTTTACAGGCATCTTAAATTATTATCAGATGCCAACAGGCATCGACTTTTTTACTTTTCAAGTTGTTTTATAAGTCAACGCTCTCCTCTGAAAGTCACACTACTTTAGTCCAACTCCGATATGTCGATACCGTAAGAAACTTCTCGGAAATGGAAAACTTTCCGAATAAATGATTCCGTTTTTATGTAAAGCAGTTTGAAACTTTCAAATCCCATACTTATTATGCAGGCAAAGTAGCTTTAAATAATTCAGCGATTAATAAGCATTTTTAAAGAATTAGTTTTGAAGAAAATATTAGATTTGATTTCCATTTGAAATATTTTTTATGCAAACTGAAGATGAGGTGCGGATTTGTATTCGTTTTTATTATAATGTATACTGTTAAAAAAAACTTGAAAAAAAAATCATTTTGTAAAATTGTATGGTTGGCCATGTTCAATTTCATTTCGTAGTAACAAGCACAAAAAAATTTAAGCGCAAAAAACAAATAACTGGGCTTATGCAATCATAAGACAGAGAGTTAAAGTTGATTGAAATTTTAATTGAATTTAGCTGCTGCTAAAAATTACACTAAGCAAATTATTTTTGTCTGTTTTGCTTTCATATTCTTAGAATTATGAGCGTCGAAATATTCTAGATCTAGACTGATCACAAACTCCGCTTCCTTTTGTTGCACTATTATAACTTAGTTTGTTTTAACACTGATAGATGTGAATACAAATGTATTTTATGTTTCAGAACTAGACCAATCTACTTTTTTTTTTCTCTCTTATGAAAGACCCTTTAAAAAACTGTTTTAAAGTAATGAACGAATTAAAATGATATAATTCAACTTTTTTTTTTAGGAATTACAAAAAGGGCTTACTATTTGTAATACTTGTAATAAACCGATAACACCGGGATTATTTAAATTAATTTTATAAAGAATCGATTGGACCGCAAAAATTTTAGGTCAAATAATAGAGACTTGACCGTTTGAAATACTTTCTTTAATTTTAATCAAAGAAACTTTTAGCCATTCTTGAACAATGCCTATTAAAAAATTATCGTTGTACAGAGTATGTAAGGAAATTTGTTATTTTAAGACTTAAAGAGTAGGTTAAATTAGAAAAGTTGACCTGAATTGGATTAGCAATGAAATTTGAAAACTTGCATTCGTAATAAAAAAATTAAATAAAAATATTTACCAATTTAAACTCTTACATCTTTTAAACTATGAAACAGATAACCAAATTGTGAAAAAAAAATTAGAAAAATTTACGTGTACCTGATAAGAAAATGACTACAATTTTTTTTAAATTTAAATAATTATTAAGGTCCAGACCAAACTGACTTTTTTATAACAATTTACCGAAGTTAATAATACTTTCTAATTTTATTAATACGAGGCACGTCCAGAAAGTAAGTGGACTAGGGCCCACACGGGCAGAGAGAGATTTTGTTTTGCTATGTTGGTCACACTGCCGTGTAGCTTAGCTCCTCCCGTTTTCAACGAGCCCAAGAACGCTTCAGTACGAGGCATAGAACAGCTTTTTCGATTTCCACGGCATCCTATTTGCTTTAATAACGATTAGAGAAAAAAAAGTAGAATATCTCGAAAAGTACGAGTTTTGGGTATAGGACATACTTAACAAAAAATGAAGCTCTCTTAAAGACAAATTCGATGACATAAGAAAATACAGGGGTTTGCATTTGAAAAAATTGAATTACGAGCATTTGAAAATCAGAAAAGTTGCCACCTATTTATGAACACCCTGTATGCGTGATTCAAACTTTTTCGTATCGAGCTAATAGAGCAATGTTTTATGCATGTCCTTACCAAATTACAACTCTGTGCTTCGAAAAATGGCTTCAGGAGAATTTTTTTAATAAAGACTTAAAACCTTGAAATATTTTGAAAATTATTTTTTTTTAGTGACAAGGCCGCATAAAAACCTGTACTATTTTATATCGATGTAAAGCTAAAATGAAGGCGGTCAAGAATATGAAATAAAAAATGGGGTGTTGTTCGGAAGAAAAAACTGTATGAACTGCCGTTTGAATCAACTTTTTATCTCAAACCGTTTAGCCACAATCGACCGATCCGCCACTAATGACTCACCCTGTATATTCAATGTTCCTTACTTTCAACTTCAAAAAACTTGTTTAGATTTTGTGTTGTGCTCTGATGATTTATCATATGACTTCTTGTGTTGCTTATTGGGTTTACGAGTATGAATTGATCCAAAGATGCCGAAGTAATGGCGATCCACCTCCGGAAGGTCCCAGTAGAGAGTAGAGTCGTTTGAGCCCATCACGGAAGAAGTTTTTGTTAACTGTTTCAATCCACTCCAAATAACTTTTTTCGCTATAAAAGTGACCATATGATGTGTACAATTTTCACACAATAAGTCATTTTTTTAATCGTCGCACCATACAAACGTTGTTTAAGAAACGTATTGTTATGAAAGGGCGATAAAGTTTGGAAACTTGAACTGAATTGAAAACTTAAAATATTATAAAAATATTGAATAAAAATAAAAATAACTAAATCAAATTTGACATTTAAAACATGTTGATTTGATCAATTCAATAAAAAAAAATCGTTGATAATAATATTATAATTACTTGTAAAAAACTTCATTTATACACATACCTTTTTCTAACTAATCTAGAAGCTAATTAGTTATAACAAACAAGCAGTGCACACACAGCAATTCAGTAGTGCCACAACATGAGCGTACGTACAATATCATAAATTATAGATACAAAATGCCGTGCGTAAGTGTAAATTTTATTACCGAGTTATGCGTAATTGTTTTTAAAAACTGTTTATTACACAAACTACAACTAATGATGGAATAACCAGGGCCCGATCCAGGGGGGCGCGAGCAGGGCAACTGCCCAGAGCGGCAAATTTGGGGGCGGCAAAATTGGTAGAAAGAGAAAATTAAAATCAATAAAAACCAATAAAAAGCAGAGTATACAGAAATACATCATAGTATTAGTGTACTTTAGAGTGGGTACAATAATAGTTCTCCAATGGTAAAGCGTTTAGGATTAGTTTAAAGTTAATAATTCCACTTTGAAATTTATTTTCATTCTAATTCTCTTACTTAATGTTACTTACTATGTTTTACATACAAGGTTGACTGAGAGTATTGTACAAAAGGACTTTACCATAAGGGCATAAGGTGATCATTCGTCCCCGATTTTCGGGGACAGTCCCCGAAACAAGACCCAAGTCCCGGATAATTCTTGTCCTGATTTACATAATTTTCTCATGAATTTTTAAAATAATTAATGGAAGCTATGGTACGGCATTGCTGCAAAATTATGCAAATCCTATAGTCTGGCAATATATTGTAACAATGTAATCGCTCATTGGAAACGAAAACTGGAATAGGAGGAAGTTTTGAAATGAGCAAAACTGTCCGAGTTTTAACTTTCCGCTCTTTAATTGAATTTTGCATGATTTCCGCGAAAATTCGTCGAGTTTTTTTTCATAACCCTTGATTAGTGTCCCCGAAACTTGTAAGAAAAAATTGGACACCTTACTTTAGCATGCAAAATAAATTAGTTGCAAGTGTTGGCTCTCCTGATCATTTCTCCTAATCATTTTACGACGTAAAATTACGACGTAATTTTATGAAAGGTGAAAAATTTGCGTTTTAAATTATTTTTTATGGGTAAAACTTGATCTTCCTTATTTATTATCATATTTCGGCGATTTTTTAAAATTATTCTCATCGATTGGCCAAATTGTACTGTGAAAAATTATTCTTTACCTGCCAAATAACTTTAAGGTGCGACCTCGTAAATTTTGGAAAGCGCGTGTAGCGTAAAATGACACATATGAGAACTTTTTTTAATTTATATAAATAGGTCACTACTATATCAAGACGAAATTATTACAAAATATTAACGCAGTTTTTGCAACAAACAGAACTCAGATATCTTTGTCTTTGTAGCGTCCTGGCGTGTAGAGTTTTTTTAAACACTGTTATTTTCCGAAAATGATGCCAACTGCACTTTTAAAATTTAGATCACATTAAACTTACCTTCATGCGAGATATAATAGCGCTTATTTATTTCCCATTTCATATTTATTTAGTAAAAATTTCAAATAATTCTAGAAAAGTGAGAAATGCCTATAAAAATTTAAAAATTGTGCCATTTTGCTGATGTTAACGCATGGGAGCGAAAATGGTAACCAAATTGAAAATGCAAGTGAAGAATCTCAAGTAGTTTTTGATTATGAAAAACTTTTATGTTTACACTTTTGTCGTAAAATAATCATGGAAGCCAATATTTACAAATATTTAATTTTGCATGGTATAGTCCTTTGTACGATATTTTCAGTCAACATCCTGTATATTGTGATATATGTAATACCAATCTGTTGTTGCATATAATAATAATTTGAATATCCCTCGCGAAGCAGTAAAATATTTAATTTTTATGTTGTTTTTTTATTAATTAAAAAATACATTTTGTGTTTTTTCCTTTTTTTTTCAAAGAAAAAACATGTACCTATCTCCTACTTATATTTTTCATTTTATGTTACTGATTTTTATGGATTTAAATTTTTTTATGAAACAAAAGACTTGTTATTCAATAAATACCTGCAAAAATTACACTCACTGCAAAAAATTATACTTAAAAAAAATAATTTATAATTAAATATAAAGGGCGGCAAAAATCATTTTTGCCCAGGGCGGCGGAAAAGCTAGATCGGGTCCTGGGAATAACCAAAATCAAATTACTAAAACTAAGTCCTAACTTAATGAGTTACTGGAATTAACTAATCTTACAACATAAAAGAATAACACTTGTTAAACAAAATGATAATAAAATGCTAACATAAAATAATAATAACTAAATAAGGCACCCGCGGGATAATGCTGAAGTTGCAGGCTGGCTACACGCTACACGTATAGTATTATGAAAAAACTGTATATAACTTGTACATATATTTCGGTTGAAAGAATGACACAAATACGAAACAAGAAACAATGTGTTTGTACGAAACACAAAAATGTTGATGGGTTATAAACATCTGCTCTCACAATTATTGAAACAAAAAAAACCTTTAATTATGTATGCAATTAAAGAACACCTAGATAATTGAATTTTCTCTGAGAGTGTAAGCCTAATTTAGAAACCTTTTTCGGTTAAGTTAGTGTTTTCAGGTAATGAACTTACGGATAATCGAGTATAAATTGATCGAAAACCCCATTTTTATTTAGAACTTACAATATTATTCACTGCCATAATTCTTATCAAATAATTAATGGCTTTAGTCAAAAATAAAATATGAAAGTTATAAACCCAGTATTAATAAAAACATGAAGAAAATACAGCTTTTTATACGACCACTAATGTAAATGACTCTTACCGTATAGCCTGCATGCATAGTAAGTGGGTCCTTACGCACGGCAAGCAAAAAGCACAATTTTTTAAAGAAATGATCAAAGTAGACTCATGTGAAACACTTCCTGCATGCATAGTAAGTGAGTTATAACGCACGGTAAGCAAAACGCACACTTGTCTAGATTGTCAAAGTAGGCTTACGTCAAAATTGATAAGACAACGTAATTATATTGTATATTAACCAAAAAGCCGTTAAAATCGTAGTTATTATGTGATCGTAGAAAAAGTAAGCTACATAACACGAGTTGTAACGCAATTATGCACTCGTGGAAATATGAACTCGCCGCTACGCGGCTCCGTGCGCATTTTTCCACTCGTGCGTAATATGCTTCTTACAACTCTTGTTACATAATATACTATTACGAAATTTACATCACAAACATTGGCCGATCAAAACATTTTTGTTTACAATAACCTCGTTTTTGTTTATTTAATTTATAAGAACTTGAAGAATCAATTTCTTTCTCCCGCTAATTGCAGTTAATTATTAATTTACCTAATAATCAAGTTATATAAGGAAACATACAATAACAAACACTATATTTTTCTCTTTAAGGAATGAGTAGTAAAACTGAATGGAAATATACGTTTTTCTTATCATGTTGTGCAGTTGACAACTAGCGTAAAATCATATGGTTTTGATTAAACGCGGTATCCCTAAGATCATTATCACCTCAATAATTTTGTTTGTTAAAACAAAAAAGTTGTGTATTGAAAAAGCTCATTCACTTTTTTTTTTAATTGTTCCAGTATGATTTTTTTTTTGAAATTACGTGGTTTTTATTATTTTAGGCTTGCGAAAATGTTAAAACTTTTGGTTACGATTTTTTTCAAGAAAATCTTCACAATCCGTATTTTATCAGCAGGCCACAAAGACATAATATATGCCTAAATGATATACTGTGATGACAAGTGTTTTGAAAACATTAAAATAATGTCCAGGAAAGAGTAAAATAATGCTAAGAAAAATTATAAAATCTATATGTAGGTACTGTAGAGATTAATAAGTTTTATTTTTAATTTATAACTATACCAGAAGAGAAAAGTAGAACAATGTCGTTGTTATATACTTCAAAATTCGAATAAAATTTGTGCTGTTTACATGCAGATTTTTCAGCTATTTAATAATATACAAGGTTTTTTAGAATTACTTTTAAAAGTAAAAGAAATAATCGAGGTAGTAAGGATCTGTAGGACATTCTGTTATGCAAATTACATTAAAAAAAAAAGAACCGATTTGTGCAAAATCAGTTTTGTAGGCAATATTTTTTAGTAATTCAAAACATGAAACTGAATTTGACATATTTATTGTAATTGGTACAAGTTACATCTCATTTTCACGAAACTTTTTAAAATATCGCATATAAGAAAGTGTTAATTAAGTTCCAAAGGTAAAAAAATCAGTTTTGTAGCGATTGATATCATGTACAATGAATCTGTTATGAAATATATCTGTAGTTCTTATTTTTTTTTTTTGTAACTTTGTCGTAAATTAAATGTCAGATCACAATAAATTAATCTATCTTAGATGTGAATAAATTGTTTTCGTTTAACATTTCCTTATTCTAAAAAATATTATTATTGTCAATATTGATAAAACCAAAATATTAAAATTTTCTTTGTACAGCTGTAATAAACCAACTTTTTAATCCGTTTTGTGGAGAGAAATTTTCAAACATTTAGTGTTTTCCATCTTTCCTTTCACAAAGTTAGTCACTCGCACAACTTAAAAGTTTATTTGGCTCTCAAAAATACCCTATTTAAAACTTTTTGAAACTGGTTTGAGGGCGAAAGTTTTTAGATTTATGCATTGTCAAAGCTGTATATACGTAATTTATTAAATTAACGTATAAAAGGTGACTGTGGGTGTGGAGGTATATTACATCATTAGAAAAATGTACGGAAACCAAAAATTCAACATTTTAAAACTTTATCACATACAATTATTTATAAACATTTTTTTTAAATTATTGTAGAATGGTATCAGTAACAAATTATTATCAGTATTAGTTATTGCTTCACTAACGACAACTAACATTTATATTTACTTGTGATATGACTAATTACACAGTTAAATTTTGTTTAATAGAATTATTATATTGCATAAACAGGGTGGTCCTCGTAAAAGGGCTACTATTGGGATCTCGTAAACGTAAACGGCAAAAGCTACAAAGAAGTATAAATTATATAAATTATTCCTCTTTTTAAGACCTATTCAGTGATGCTTTAATGTTTTAAAAAAGTTCCATGGCACGCTATATAATTAACCGAGCTTGGTGGCTAGTTGGTAAAGCAACCTAACTTGTAATCGGGAGGTCCTGGGTTCGATTCCCAGGGCCGACTGTCATTGTAGAGGTTTCAGGTGGTTTCCGCTATGGTTAAGGCAAATGCTGTGGCAGTACTTCCACCTATCCTTACTCATCCTTGACTATCCACATCCCTACCCATTATCCTTGTACCTCTAACGACTGAAGAGGGGGTCAATCCCCCTATAGCAGTCTCCGCGCGAGCTGAAAAAACACGTGACCTTTGACCTTTGACCTAGATAATAAACAAAAAATCAAAATGGGCATGTATTGCGTAAAAAAATCAGAATAAAATGCTCTTCAAATTGGCGTTAAAATCAGGTATAGCGTCCATAAGAAAAAATTGACCTGATGATGGTTTTAAAAAAAAACGAAACGTCGCATGGAAAATATAATTGGGGATTTTGATTCCTTGCAAAACGTGACCATGAAAAAGTTTTTACAAAAATGAAAGTCGACATCAAATGAAAAAGTTCTGTTTGCGTCAAATTATTAAGCACCTGAATATAGAATAGACTACTATTATTATTATTATTATTATTATGAAACGAAAGGAAAAACTGTTTATTAAAACAAGAAGTCACCAGTGTGAAACGGGACGATTTTAAAAACAATTTGAGGATCATCTTTTTAGTCACCAATGTGACACAGAATGCATTTTTTTGTCACTAGTGTGAAACAGGAGACGCGTTTCAAAAAATTCAAAGACTTTTTCTAGTGGCCATTGTATAAGAGAATTGAAATAGGGGCGCAATAAAAATTGATTTGGAGCAGGAGGGTGCAAGTTCAAAAAGATTAAGAAACGTAGCTTTAAGCATTTAAAATGCCAGATTTTGATTTCTAATATCTATTTAATTTTAAATTAAAATTAAGTAAATTAAAATTAAAAAATTTGTTTTTCTTATGCCTTTTTAGTGAAAAACGTTTACTTTTTCTTATGAATATGGCTTTGTTTGTATCTTCAGCTATTTTTCTAATGTTACTGTACTCCATCCTTCTGTTTATAATAACTTCTTTTACCTCCTCATTTTAGGTTTTCCTTGGTCTTCCCTTTTAGCTTTTTTCTCTAGTTAGTACTTCATAGGTTTTCCTGGACATCCTATTTTCTCCCATTCGATTCACATGATCTAGTCATTTTAGTTGTGCTTCCTGAATGTTGTGTTCCATTGGTTGTACTGTATGGTTCTTTTCATGGATTTCATTTCTAATTTTGTTTCTATGCATTTTACTTCCAATTTTTCTTATGAACCTCATTTGCATACTTATGACTGGGCTGTTTTTGATACTTGGTCATGTAAACAATTCTTTTAATACCTTGTAAATAAGTTAAATAAAAATTCACTTGTATTATTTCCAAACAAAATCGCTATTTAAAGTAAAAAATATTTCAGTTCGCGTTTCTTGTCTTTTTGTCAGGAAATTATTTTACCATTTCATCGCTGGAACTAAATTTAACAGGCAACCGTTAAATGCAAAAACGTATCAAATAAATATTTTATCGTAAATAACCGCGAGTAATTAAATTCCGCTACAAAAGTAAAAAAATTAAGTAAGTCGTTAGCGAAGTGTCTCCAGGATACTGACAAACGCAATAATTAAATGGTTGTATTATATTTCAATATTGTAATTACAATATTTCAGTTTGTAAACAGAGTCTGTAATTAACTGTAACGATCAATAGTTGCTCATTTCAATGAAACAGCAAATTGGTTTGTAGAAATTATATGATGCAAATATTAATTGGAGATGAAATTACTAAAATGGTTTGAAGATAATAAAAAAAGAAGCAATATTACATCGTATATGTCCCATTTCTCTCAAAGTTTTTATTTTTAAAACTAAAGTTTATGTAATACAACCATTAACAAGTTTTTGTATGTGCTAATTTTATTTGTAAAGCACTTATTGTTTATGCTAGAAATTATTACAAAACTGAAATTTTAAAAGGGGTAACGAATTTTTTTAAATAAGTTTATAAAAGAATATCTAGAGCGATCGTAGGATGCTCCTTTGAACCGGGTTCTCCACCACGCAGATAATCAACCCGGCTCTAAATAGGGTTTATTACAGCCTATATAAAAAGTTGCCAAAGTTATACTGCGAAATTAATTGTATAGGACGTGTTTGGCGTTGTAAAGACGTAATTTATAATAATTTGCAAAATATAGTATGTTTAAGTCGCGATATAATAGCGCAATGTGGAAAGTACTGAAACAATATCAAATACCAGACAAGCATTTAAATATAATAAGACTGCTCTATAATGACAGTGAGGGTAAAACTGGAAGGACATATTTCACAAAAAATAAATATAAGAAAGAGGACGAGACAGGGATGCTTCCTGTCACCAACTCTGCTCATAGTGGTTGTGGACTGGATAATGAAAATAACTGAAGACAAAAAAACAGGCATAAATTGGAATATTTTTGAAAAATTAGAGGACCTAGAGTTTGCCGACGACATAAAAACAAGTCAACAGTTAATACAGGAAAAGGCAGCCAGATTCAGCAACAATCTCAAAAAAGCAAGACACATAAAATACCAGAAAAACGAAACTAATGGTAGATAACATAAGCGATGAAGAAAAAATACGCCTTGATGGAAAATAAATAAATGAAATAGATGAGTTTTGGTACCTAGGTTGTGTTGTAAACTCGCGGGGAGGTGCAGAGGAGGACATGAGTAGAAGAATACGCATGGCTCAAAAAGCCTTTAACACTCTTCGAAAAGATGAGCATCAAACATTAACAGAAAAACGAAGTTAAGATTAAATTTTCAGTTCAATGTTAAAAGTATTTTGCTGTATGGCTCGGGGACCTGAAAAGAAAGCAAAAACTATTTCAGAAATTTAAAGTTGTTGTAAACAGGTGTCTACGAATTATTTGCAGAATCTTTTGGCCTAAGAAAGTGAGTACAGAAGAGCTATGCCCGAGAGAAGAAAAAATAAAGATAACTCAAAAAAGACGAAAATGGCATTGGATACCACACGTTAAGAAAAACCAGCAATGAGTGTAGTTAAACAAGCCATGAACTACAACATTCCAGGAAGAAAAATAAGAAGAGTGAGACCATCGAATTTATAGTTGCAAACTCCATAAATTAGGCCTAACATGAAACGAGTCTAAACGAACAGCGAGGAATAGAAGAGAGTGGAAAGTGTTAGTAAACGAAATGGTGCAAGATTAAGAATAGCGACCTTGCCTCCACCAAGCCTACCGCTGCAGAATCAGCGAAATGTGCCCTTTGCTTCGACAAAAGCTAGATGATAAATTATGTTGATTAAGCCTCTATAAAAAAAAGTCTACTCTTAGCCAGTCTGCTAAAGAAACAAACAGGGTGTTAAGTACTTATGCAACTTTTCCATTAGATTTAAAAAGCAGAAAGATAAGGAAGTATTTAATTTCTAAGAAGGATAAATTATTTTTTGTAAATAAGGTTTTCAAATGTTTTTCAGCAATTCACAATAAATTAAATTTGTAGCTCTGCTTTCAATATATTTTATATTTGCATTTCTTTTATAATACTGTGGAACCTCGAACTTCGTAAACAATCCGTTCCAGGAAACGGTTCGACTTCCACGTTGTTCCACTTTCGAGTAAAATTTTTTCATAAAACATAATGAGATATTTAAACTTCACCCAAAGTACATTTTAAATGACCTTGTTAAAAGATTACAGTGGTAAATATTGATAATATAAGTACCTATGTTTAATTTGAATATTTAAAAATGTTAATTTATAATATGCATATTATAAAAAGTAATAAACAGTTTTGAAAGAAAGCACCAAACCAGTTAATTATTTTAGTTATTTATTTTTTTTAATTTTGGCTTGAATTGTCGAATTTTTTATTCGAACATGAAAAAGGCTCGAAGTTCGAGGGTCCCGTTTACGTTTTTAATATTGCTGAAGCAGATCTTAAGCTGTGTAATAAGTATCGAGGATACAATTTTTTTCTTCAATGGTATATACCGGGTGATTCAGTTTGACTGTCGCACCCCTATAACTTTGTAAGTATTAAGACTAACCCCAACAAACCTTATATATTTGAAATCGGCGAGAAATTCTCGATTAAGTGATGTGTTTTTGTTACCCCTACGATGACGTATGTCAAACCCGCGATAGGCAACTGTTTTTTTTTTAAATTACATGGTATCAATTTTGTTGTTGATTTGGATAGAGAATTTAATTCTGAATCTGACCATGTACTCAAAAAATAGGCATACATTAAAAAAAAATCGAGAAAAATCAGCAGTGGCGGCCATTTTGAATACATTAAAATCTAATTTTTTATGTCGGCGTTTATTATTTGTTTTAATTTTTATTAAAAATTAATTTTTAATACATTTCCATTGATAGTTACCGTATAATTTTTAGGATTTGATCGTTTTTTGTTATGTTAAATAGACTGTTTGCTATGATTTGAATAAACTTTGAACAGATTTTTCTCGAAAATTTTCTGATGTATGCCTACTTTTTGAGTACATGGTTGGATTCAGAATTAAATTCTCTATCCGAATCAACAACAAAATTTATACCATGTAATTTAAAAAAAAACAGTTGCCTATCGCGGGTTTGACATACGTCATCGTAGGGGTAACAAAAACACATCACTTAATAGAGAATTTCTCGCCGATTTCAAATATACTATAAGGTTTGTTAGGGTTATTTTCAATACTTACAAAGTTATAGGGGTGCGACAGTCAAACTGAATCACCCGGTATATTTTTTTATATTTGCTAATGATAAACAAAAACGATTCATAACGATGGACACTTACACGCTACGCCGTCTCACAAAAAAAGAAACAGTAGTATCAGATAAGAGGAAAAAGAAAATTGTTGCAATATAAATAATGTATAAGATTTAGACCGCCCTGTAGTTTTTGTAGAACATGTGCAATTTATGCCGGATTTAGGGGTGTGCAGAGTGTGCACCGCACACGGTCCCGCGCCTAGACCGGCCCCGCGCAAACAGCAGGCCGGCCCGCGCTAGAGGAATGAAGGCGAGGAGCTTTTTTTTTTCTTTTTTTTTTTTAGGTCACCAGCCTGTTTTTTTTAGTAACATTTTACTTTTAACTCGGCCCATTATCAAAATATTCCGTCCACATTTGTTTTCGCACACGGCCCCGCAAACCCTAGGACCGGCTCTGATTATATATGTACACCAACTACGTGTTCTACACACATAGGCGCCGACTACACGGGGGCAACGGGGCTCGTGCCCCCGTACCGATTGAACTAGGGGGGCATGGCCCCCATGCGACATCGCAAAGGCTAACTTGTGCATATCAGATTTTAATTATGCTAAACAGCACATATCACGTTCGAATACAACTTACATTTAGTGCCAAACTTTGTTTTTTTGTCCATTCTGAGACTGAACTGAGACTATTGCCCGGTTTCTCCGACACATCTTAAGATCTAGCTGAATCTTAAGTTCGCCTTAACGGTATAAAGCGTTGCACCAAGCAATTTTAAGAACATATTCGACTTGAGCTGAGCTCACATCTTGAGTCGCTGTTTACTAGAACTTGAGTTGGAGTACCTAACGTAAAATTATCTTGTATTTGCTTTGTTTGTAGAAAGAAGGAAGATCATTAGTTTCCGCGCTTATATTATGATTACTGGGGTTATTACGGAATTATTTTGCATAAGGGATGTCGGATATAGCGCCAATTATCCATTGAAAGTGTGTTCCCAGATTTGAAAAAAAAATTACAAGTGTTGTTTATGCAAAGAACGCCTTAATTTGTCGTTGCATATAATAATTTAAATTTTCCTCGCAAAACAGTTCCTCCGAAAGCAGTAAAATATTTGGTGTTTACGTTTTTTTTAAATTAAAAATTGTGTTGTGTTTTTTTTTTTGAGAAAAAAGATATATGTACGTACTTCCTACTTATATATTTCATTTTGTTATGTTACTGTTTTCTTATGAATTAACTTTTTTTTATAAAACAAAAGACTAGTCATTCAACAAATACCCCCAAAAATTACACTCACTGCCAAAAATTATATTTAAAAAATGTATTTTATGTATAAGTATTATATATCATTAAATATAAAGGGCGGCAAAAATAATATTTGCCCAGAGCGGCGGAAAAGCTAGATCGGGCCCTGAACAGCATTGGTAGATTTGTTCTCTAAAACACACTTATTTTCTTCCACCAAGCTAATTAATAATTGTTTTTACTCCATGGTATAATTTATTCTTTTTTTGTCCGCCATTTCAACACAAAATAAAATAATAAACACCGAACTGTAACTTTATGTGCGACTATCAGCTGATAGCAACAACAGCATGTCACAGGGAGCCGTTTTAACAGCTATGATGGGAATGGCCAATGAAAATTTGCCATTCAAATCTGCCGTTATAATGTGCCGACTTCTTGCAACGTTGCCAAACCGAGTTCTAACTTAGCTGAGATGTCTAACAGATTCCGGAATATGTTTTCTGTGCAACGCATTGGTAACTTGAGACGAACTTAAATATAAGGCGGTCTTATATAAGTTCGATCTTGAGATGTGTCGGAGAAACCGGGCATTAGTACCAATTCCTACCTACCTACTTGTGCATCGTACATTTATCGTTCTCATTTCTTAACCCCAAGCTGTTAACAGTTGACCAGTTGTGTACCATCGTCCTTTCAAGTAAATTCCCTCTATTTAAAGATAAAATGTATTTTTTACCAAAGCATTTAGTTAACAAAAGTACAAAATTCTTCGTACTTCAGATGTTATAGCAAAAAATATGAAAATGTCTAAATTGTTTTTTCTCTCGTAAATATTTTCTTTTGATCTGTTAGTTCTTTTCACTTTTTCCGGCAATAACAGTTAAGATGTTACTTTTTATAATTAATTTATATTTTATTTAACTGTGTAATTTATTTAATTAGTATTTTGAATAAACTTTAATTTGTACCTATCAGGGCTCGAAACAAAAACAAATTTGGTCAACGGTTAACCGAAATCGAGAACTTTATTTTTATAATAGTTTTTGTTTAAATACCGTTTTTGTTTTCGTAAAAAACCGATTTAACTCATGAACCGGTTTTGAAAACCGCTTAAAAACCCGGTTTTTGTCATTATTTACATTAGAAATACAAATTATGAAATAAAAATGCTCCTTTTTAATTATAATTTGATAATATATGTACCTAAAATCAAGCGTTCAGTAATAAATTTTGGTAAACTAATCGTATTTAATACAGATTTTTTATTTTTTTAAAGTAATTTTTATTAAAAAAAGGTTACCGTTTTTGCCATTAAAAATAACGGTTTCGGTTAAAAATCACTTTTACGGACAAAAAATAACGGTTAACCGGTTTTTCAAACGGTTTCATTTTTATGTCCTGGTACCTATTGTAGTTAATGAGTATCTCCTGCCCCCCTAGCGAGTTTAGAAAGTCGGCGCCTATGTCTACTCTACATTATAAGGTTTGTTCCAACACGCTTGCTGACAGTGAGCCGCACTATCAGGAGGTTGCGCAGTATCAATATCGCGTGCCATTATAGTCTTTAATGGCACGCTATATCGATAGTGCACCAAATCCTGATAGTTTATTGGATTGTAATAGCTCTGTTGGAACAGACCTTATAAATATGGATGTAAGTTGACACATTTCTTGTATGTTGAGCAAAAACTTGAAAAAAAAAACACTATCCACCCTGTAATACGTATGAATGTTGGTTTTATACTTTTTAATATATCGCTGATCTTTATATCTAAAAACCTACGCAGAGAAATGTTTTTACAATAACTGATAATTACATAGCGATCGCTGTTTTAATAAACTTATAATCAGTGGCGGATCCAGGGGGGGTAAATGGGGTAATTACTAATTACCCCCCTAAAACTAAGATATTTAAAAAAATTAAGTTTTACAAATATCTTATTTCCTGCGTTCCCGCCTTAGTTTAGAACTAAGTCTAGAGAAGATGTAAATGGATTTATAAATTCGATGGTCACTTATTTAAGTAAAGTATTTAAAAACGACTACCTAATAAAATTAAAGCTTAAATCTTAAATCGATTTTTGGACATTAGAATGGCAAAAGAAATTTCAGTTAAACGAAAATGTACCTGCCAGTGCTTTTGAATCATACAGTGTGTCCAAAAGTTATGGAATATAAGATTAATTTGTCTTATGGTGGAAAACTAACTACCAAACAACTTTTATTCAAAAGATTTTTTCCTAAAGTAGATATTTACTGAGATATATAGCATATTCCATAACTTTTGGACACACTGTATGAAAAATGTAACGCCGAAATATAACCCACTCTTAAAATAATTTTGAAAATTTCATGCACTCTTTCTGTTAGCGTTGCCTCGACAGCAAGGGGTTTTTCGGCTTTTAAAAGGTTCAAAAGGTGGTTACGATCTAATATGACTCAAGAACGTTTAACGGGATTGGCTTTATTGCATACCTATTCATAGAGATATAGATGTCAACATAGCCATTATAATAAATACATTTGGAGCCAAATGTAAAAAACTTAATTTTATTGTATAATTTTTAAAAAGCCGAACCAGTTATTTACTATCGCTTACAATTAAATAAAGTACTTTTTGTTTTAGTAAAATTAGTTTTAGTTCAATGTACTATTGCCTAAATTAAAATTGTAAATTACAAAAATAGTCATATTTATTCTACACTTCCCGTATACTTTTAGCCATTGGCCTGTTTTTATTTGAAAGATTGATAATTACGATTATTAAGGGGCAAAGCGAAACAATTATCAATTGCTGATTAAAGTTAAGAGGAAAACAAAAAAAAGCGGAGGCCAATTGGTAAGGGCCAACTGAAATTTTTAATTACCCCCCTAAGATGGAGGGCTGGATCCGCCCTTGCTTACAACACTAAACTTTTACCGTAATTTTTAAATAATCCGTGAATTTCCTTTTTTTACTGATAAGAGAAAGAGGGTTGGAATATATAAAATTTACAACATCTGTATATTTTGCTATTTCGTTTTCATTACATATGATTGTCTCTTTTTAGGAATACTTAAACACAACATCGTTTTTTATGTATAGCTATAAACCAACCTGCTGTAACTTTGATAGTTTTGTACGAAACTGCTGGAGATATTTATTTAGATATTGAGTGTGTAAAAAGCAGGAAATTAACTTTCCGTTACTGAAATATTCAACCAGCGCGGATTGAAATAGTGAGAGACGAAGGAAACCATTTTGTCAGCAGAAATCCGCTACATCTACCCTAAATTTTTTATTACACATGACTGACTTTGAGCAGATAATTTTTTTAGATTATTTACAAAAAATTACTTTCAGTGCTTTTAAAGTAAAGGTTGTTTTTTTACATAGCGAAACTTATTCTTATAAAAGAATTAACTTTGCACTGCTTATTTATAATTTGTTTTGATTTTCATCTTTGTGATGTATAATATCAGGGAGGTAGTATTGACTTAGAAAAATTTTATTATAAAACTCAATAGATTTATATGTTTTAAGAAACACTTTATAATCATTTTTGAGATGACTTTCATGCGGTAAAGTGGAGCGTTACAAACTGTTTAATTATTTTTTTTTAATTGAAATTCTAAAAAATGACTTTAAATTTTTAATTTTGATTTAAAATTAGAGTGATGAATATCTATATTTTGTTCAGCCATGTTTAGGTTTTTAGTTAATCATTATAGGATTTTTGCTGCATAAGTTAAAATAAGCGAATTATTAAAAAAATCTAATTGCTAAAATTTTACTCCGGTTTTCTCAAAAACATTTTATTGTTAATTTGTTGCATTTAAGTTTTTAAATTGCACTTAACTCACGCTAGACGTCAATTTGTTAAGTAATTTCACCACGGATCAAAAATAATGATTAACCCTACGGGCGATTATGGTCGCCCTCCGCGAACCTCCTTATATTTATTCTTAACTTACGCTTTTGATATATTGTCACATATTGCAAATGTAATTAGGTAAAAATTCTTAAAATTAATTTAAAAGTGTTACAAAACTAACATTCCCACAGCTAGGGATAAAATGTAAACCAAAAATTAAAACCAAAGCATTTTGTTTATGTAAAACGAGTGGTTTTTGAAGCAAATGTAGCAAAATTTTGTAAATTGCAGTCACTAAAATATTAACGATTGGATTGTTTACACGAATTATCAAAATTCCAAAGAAGGGCATATGTTTGACCATCTGGGCATAGGTAATTGCGGATTTCGCAACCAGAAACACAAGAGTGTTACCTAATTTTGCTATAATTTATTACTATTTTTACCCTAATTCAAACAACTTTAAGAAAACAAAATTTGTACACTACAATATATCACTTTACTTTCGTAAAATAAACGTTTTCCGTGCTTAAGACTACTGCACATCGAAAAACGTATTTAAGACAGATAATAAATACGGTAAAATGTACCTAACTGCTGGATTCACAGTGTATGACGGAACTTTTCATCATAAACAACAACTCTTTCGATATTTAATTTGCAATCCAGTTTATGTAAAAAAAAACGAATTTTGCGCTATCTAACTATTACCAACTCATATCTTTCAGTGGCGATGTTTTAGCGGAGACGGCGTTTCGTTCAGCGGCATGATTTAGCGGAGACCAAAGTTACTAAACCAATAGGATAATACATCCCCATAAGACTAATGTATAACTGAGCTTTCCGGAAGTGACGTCATTAATAACGCAAAAATATTTAACCCAATGTCTTAGATTTTATATTGCATGAAAAGTTCCAAAATAATGTTTTTTGCTAAATATGTTCTTGTTAATTGCTTTGCCAAATAAGTGATAAGGATTCTTGTAAACCAAATGCGTCGATTCAAATAAACCTGAACGTTTTATGTATTTTCGACATGACACATCTGTTACTTTATAAATGACATTTGTAGGACGTCATAAGTGATGTTATAAGTAACGTCATAAGTGACGGCATAAGTGACGGCATAAGTGACGTCATAGTGATGTCATAAGGGCCGTCATAAATGACGTCATAAGTGACGGCATAAGTGACGTCGTGACGTCATAAGTGACGTCGTGTCGTCATAAGTGCCGTCATAAGTGACGTCATAGCTGCCGTCATCAATAACACTTTTTCGTCGTAATATGTTTATGAATTTCATCAGATGGGCCATCCTATTAGTTTAGTATCTTTTAGTGGAGAGGACCTTTCGTTCAGCGGCGCGTTGTAGCGGATATGACCGTCGTAGCGAAAGGGTTAAAAACGATGCCACCTACAAAAATAATGAAGATTTTGAGGTGGGCATATTTTATGATGAAAAAATGATATTTAGTTTAGACTAGGAGTTCCCAATCTTTCTTTTGCATTGATCCGCTATCAAAAATATTACTTTCATTTGATTCCTTTTTTGTCTTGTATCCTAAGATTTGCGTAATACCTATACCAAATAAATTAATAAATTAAATAGGTTTTTAAAACGATAGCGAAATAAATAGATTGGAGTTCGTTTTCCAACATCATTGTTATTTGTTATCGTCAAATTATCTGAAATTTTCAAATACAGTACAATAAGTATCTGACTTGTTCATCGACCCTCAATTGACCTCTAGAGTTTCATCGGCCCCTTTTAAAATTCCATTGACCCCCAGGAGTTCTATGTCGACCCCGTTGTGAATCCCTGGTATAACGCTTGTCGTAATAATTTTGATTTGGTTCATAATTTACAAGTACTGAAATTAACTATTAAGTTATGAGAATTGTCTTCATCTTATAGATATTTTTGTTAATAATTATGTATTATAAGTATTTTATCTGCGCACGGCTTGGCATTTGATTGTTATACCTGAAAGTGTATGTATATAGATATGTATATAAATAACTGTTGTTGTTGCTCTATTAAACTTCTAAAAAACTTAATATAAGCGTGATTAAAAAAAAAATATATTTAATTAAAAGCTTTAGTTTTGCATCAAAATTTGTGATTAAGTAATCAATCTCAGCAAACAGATCTATTTTATTTTTGAAATGTGTGTATGATAAATAATATGAACACCACAAACCCAGTTAAGTTTAGCATCACTAAAGCTATGTTAATAATAAGTTTTAATATTAACCGTTCACTTGTGATGAAATTCTATGTATCTTTTTGTACGATTTAGAATCGTTTTATTAAATCATCGCCAACACTTTCCCAACGTTACGTCTAGGTTGTTTTTCTTAAATTTATATAGCGTGAAAAATCGTAGCTGATTGATCTGCTCTTCAGATAGATAAAGAAAACACATATGTTTGTATATATTAATGGTACCTTCATGTATTAATAAGATTTCAAGAAAATAAATGTGACGTTTATGCAGAGATTAATCTTATGTGCAAAGGGTGGCGCACTTAATACAACAATGGGACTTTTTTAATTTATTTTTATACGTTTCCCAGTTTTAAAAACAAAAATCTGACGTTCTCTTAATTGCAATAATTTGCGAGCCTAATAAATTGGTGAAAACAATTTGTTTACACCACACTTCGTTACGAATGTATAACAGTACTCTTTTGATTTTCTTATGGGCGCCATATGAGAGGTTTACTTGAATAGATGGCATTTGTTGTGAAAAATTTTACCTGCAGTAACAAAATAATTTTTGAGCAAAAAATAGTTCCATAACTAATAAACAACTAAATCAGTAACAAGTAGTACATCATACATAAGAAAATCAAAAATTCAAAATATTTTTGTTAATAGGTTTGTTCCTGCAGTTAGTTTGGAACTAATTTATTACTAGTTCATAAATTGGTTTTTGCACATGCGTCAACTATGGACTAAGAAATGTATTAACCGCTTCTGGAACGCCTTAACGACATGCTCTACTGTAAATGACATTTGTGTCTGTTGAGTTTACTTAATATTACACTTTTAACTTTAAAAAAATATCGTGTTGTTGAGTGTGTTTTGTCGTTTTTTTAAAATATATTCGGTGCAAGCTCGACAGAACGCTGATTAAGACCTTTTTTTATAGAACGGTACCTATGGATGTTCGTCGTTGTGCCCACAAGAAAGAATATCTCCAAAAGGTACGTGCCAACATCCCCGATTAATCGAAGTACCTGGACAATGCTGCAGAGAATGGATGTGCGATAGTCAAACAGGTATGTAAAAGACAATCGTAGAAGACCTAAGATCTTCATCTCTGTCCTGAAGTTTTTCTGTTGAAGCGGCAGTGCCTTTAATTAAATTGTTTCAGACAGCGAAACACCTTTTAGGATAATGCTAAGGTTTAAAATTGAATTCGGCTGACAGATATTTCGTTTCTCTGATAATTGAAAAAACGTGCATACCTTTAAATACTGCAAAGAAATGTGGAATGATCAAATTGAATTTTTCGCAGCAATACGATTTGAAAATCTCTATTAGTATTTTACCGGGTGTTTCACTTGTGATTCCGATCCTAAATAAACTCTCTTAATACAATAGATAACGATAAAAAATGCAAGTAGTGCCCTTTGTTCTATGAACAAATCGTACATTACAAATTATTCAAAACTCTTAAGGTCACCTTATTTTTTTATGATTAATAATATTAATTTATTTACTACTATTCTAACTGAGATACCCCGTAAAACATTCAAATTTGGTTCACCTTGTACAGTAATATGTTTGCCTAAAGTGTTCGAGTTCCAGAAAATGCATCATCTCATTCGGCAGCTTCAACTCTCGTTTTTTTTTTTTATTATTAAAGAACATTCGCTATAGTCACCTAGCATGACAATAAACGACTGTTGTTTCTTTTTTGGACTTTGCAAGACAGAAAGCAAGAAAATTGATAGTGCCGTTCGCGATTATTTTGCAAGTATGTATTCCGAAAGAAAATGGAAAATAACAATGATGAAGTATATTATTGCTGAAGGAAATTTCTTTAACCATATTAAAAATGAAAATAATTATCCCTGTCTTTTTATTTCAATATATAGCTTTACACTTTAAAATTCAATGTTGAAATTTATTTTAACTCTTTTTAGATTTATATTTTTCTACATTTTACATACATCTTTTAAATATGAATTGAAATTCACTACCATATGATACGCAATTTAAATTTCTCACGCTATAACCTTCATCGTACAAGAAAACTACATCAATCAAATCAGCCTATGAATTTTTTTCAGACGACAGAAGGTAATAAAACGTATTAGAAGTTATCGATAAAGTGTTAATGACAAAAATTATGAATGAAAAACTCGGAGAAGGTTGTAAAATTGTTACTGTTGTTGGTTATGTTATAAGGGTACAGTACAGGTTGGTCCAAATTCGATGGGATTGCAATTTTACTCACATCAGGTATACATAACCTCTATTACAAATGTCATAACAAAAAGCAACGTCATGACATCAACAATTCAACATCAACTGTAAACTATCCGTACAGGCATTCTCAACTTGTTGCGTGTAAACATAACTGAAACTTGTTTACGGTGACTGGCAACCGTTGCGTCGGCTGAACGCGCCCAATATCTAAAAATAATCTTTATAAATATCTTCGATACATATTTACAACAATAACGGAGATATGACACATTATTAAAATGACAAAAAAACACTTTTTATTTAATAAGTCGAAAACCGGAAATGATAGAATATTTTTGAAAACGGTTCTGAGTTTGTTTAAAAAAAACTGCACATTTTTGGTAATTTAACCCTTTCTCTATCTTAAATATTAACCGAGATACCCATGCAATCCCATCGAATTTGGACCAAATTAGAATGTTGAGGTAACAAAACAACAATTATATCTGGAACATCCATATAATTGGACAACTCATAATACAATCAATATTATCTATAAATAGCAATAAATGGAGTTTTTGCTTTCATTCTTTATTTGTACCATAGAAAGTAATATTGAAACATAAATATTGTTTACTAGTTAAAGATCAAAAAGACAAAAACTAAACTAAAGAGCGTAGAGTTGTATAATAAGAACCTCACACTTTAACAAAAAATAATTGCTACGAAGCAATTGCTTTCAAGAGCACCCGAGCATTGTTTTAAAACTGTTAAAGCGTAAAAAGACGTCATTTGACGGGTCTGAAGTAAAATAATTCAGCAAAAATGTCCGACGTGAAAGAAAGCGTCAGCTACGCTTTCTTTCACATTTCTTTAAACTGGAATCTCATGTAATTACTTAAAAAGGTAAAAAGCATACAATGATTTAAATTTAACAATTTTTGCTCGTTAAATGGCTTTGTTTTCAAATAAAGTCCATTTTATAATGTATATGTACGTTGTCAACTTTAAAGTTACATTCTAGCACAGGAATAATTGCTATGTACTTGATACATATTTTTTATTAAATTTTAATAAATCAATAATTTTTTAAATAAAATAATTTGAATTACGAGGAACGTTCAAAAAGTTTCCAACTTATACCGGGTGATTCAGTTTGACTGTCGCCCTATAACTTTGTTAGTATTGAGAATAACCCCAACAACCCTTATATATTTGAAATCAGCGAGAAATTCTCTATTAAGTGATGTGTTTTTGTTACCTCTACGATGACGTATGTCAAATCCGCGATAGGCAACTGTTTTTTTTTTTAAATTACATAGTATACATTTTGTTGTTGATTCGGATAGAGAATTTAATTCTGAATCCGACCATGTACTCAAAAAGTAGGCATACATAAGACAATTTTCGAGAAAAATCGGTTCAAAGTTTATTCAAATTATAGCAAACAGTTTATTTAACATAACAAAAAACGATCAAATCTTAAAAATTATACGGTAACTATCAATGAAAATGTATTAAAAATTAATTTTTAACAAAAATAAAAACAAATAATAAACGCCGACATAAAAAATTAGATTTTAATGTATTCAAAATGGCCGCCACTGCTGATTTTTCTCGATTTTTTTTAATGTATGCCTACTTTTTGAGTACATGGTCGGATTCAGAATTAAATTCTCTATCCGAATCAACAACAACATGTATACTATATAATTTAAAAAAAACAAACAGTTGCCTATCGCGGATTTGAGATACGTTATCGTAGAGGTAACAAAAACACATCACTTAATAGAGAATTTCTCGCTGATTTTAAATATATAAGGGTTGTTGGGGTTATTCTCAATACTTACAAAGTTGTAGGGGTGCGACAGTCAAACTGAATCACCCGGTATTTTCGTTGGAAACGGTGAAGACGACAGGAGTAGTACTTGGTTGTGCCTCTTAGCGTGTCATGGTGCTAGTTCTGTCTGGCAAGCCGACTGCCCTTGCAGTTTAGTATAAAAGTTGTCACACTTGTGCAGATAGCTGCAATATAAATTGCACCAAAGGAAACAGCGTTCTGTCGTACGCTTTTTGTGAGCACACATACGCCCACAAAAAAAAACTTTGGTGGAACGCTGTTTCACTGTGGTGCAATTTATGTTTCGCAGCCATCTTCACCCCAGGATTACAAATATTATACTAAACTGCAAGGTCAGTCGGCCTGCCAGACAGTCAGTCTAGCACCATGACATGCTAGGCACAACCAATTACTACTCCTGTCAGCCTGTCACCTTCACCGTTTCCAACGAAAATATAAAAGTGCGGAAACTTTTTGAACGTCCCTCGTATTTAACGTTTAACGGATCGTTAAAAAATATTATTATTATTGATAACGGATTAATATTTATTACAAAGTTTTGTTTTTGATAAACATAGTTTAAAATTTAATTAGCAACAAAGCTATTTATATTCTCAGAATAGAGTGATAAATAGATAATTTTTTGATATGAAACAATTGATAAAAATTAAAATAAAAATAGAAATTTTTTGTTGTTGTTTTAAATAATTATAAACTTATGGAATTTTTACTGATCAATTAAGAATAATTATATTAATATTTACATAGAACCCCATTCTAGTTGTTGAAAAATACGTTTTTGTAAACACATGGATGTATTTTTGAAACAGAACTCTAATAAAGTTGAAATTTTAAGGAAAAGTGGAATTTTCACCTTTTTAAAAGTTGAAATTTTAAGATAAAAACCGAAATTTCACCTTTTTTAAATTATTTTTAGTGGCTCCTCCAAACCTTCGTACTATGCAGTAAGAGTAGATTTCAATGTGTTTTTATATGCATACAGCTTCGAAATTCACTTTTTTAATGTACTCCAAAGCTTTGATATGGTCACATAGGTGGAAGTGCAAGAATATGAATTCAGCATACGTACACAAGTGGTCAAGCGCATAAACTCTTGTCCAATTCAGCGGTTGGATAAGTGCCCATAGAATGCTTAAATGTAATATTCCGAAAATCATTCTGCATTTCAAACTCTCTTAAGTGGAAATCGTTGCAAATTTGACCTACAAACCCAATACTTGTGAATTAAAATGATCTTAGAAAGTAGTTTTTACTAAGTTCATTCTACAGTTATTTGTCTAGTTTATGGGTAATATTTAAATAATACGTTTATATTTTTTTAGCAGAACAACCGCCATCGTGTCAACCCGCATTTTCGAAATGGTCTACATGTAGTAGCGATTGTGGCGGAGGAATATCCAGTCGAAGATCAAACGTAAATGAAAGATGTGAACCAACTACAGAAGTTAGAATTTGTCAGACAAGACGCTGTAGGGACCTTTCTCTCGATATTTACAAGAAAAGTCCGCACCATATCAGGGTGAGATCAAAATTAATTTTGTTAACCTTTGTTACTGGTTACAAAAATCTTCGAATGTTATTTTAAACTATAGACACCAAAGACGATGAGAAAAAAATGAAATAATTACCTTTCCATTTATTTTAATAATTACACTTTTAAATAAAGCTTTAAGCACTGAACTGTACAAAAAATCTTTCAAATACATATACAGGGTGATTCCGTTTGACTGTCGCATCCTTATAATCTTTTATTTTATGAGAAAACCCCTGTAAACCTCATACTTTTGTAAATCGCAGGAAATTCAGTATAAAGTGACATTAAAATGTTTTCTGATAAAATATTTTAAATTGGTACAAGCAACTGTTTTTTTAAATTACACAGCATACGTTTTTTATTTATTCTTATTTTTAAAAATATTTTTAATCCGAGCATCCATCAAAAAAATGTTTAAAAAAAAGTTGTCAACTTTTTATTACATTTCACAAAATCTTGGCAATTTTTGTATTTAACATGAAAAACCCCGATCAAATCATAACAACAGATGCAACATATGTACATAATGACTAAAATTTACTGAAAACAATTTTAAGTAAAATTGAGAACAAAACAATAAACGAATAAACAGTAGGTAATCTCTTAGTAACAAATATAAGTCTAAAGTCTGTTTTATACTACACTATTTTTTCGTTTAAGAAAATCGTATACGATTTTCTAGTACGGTGTCAATCAGAAATTACAAATCTTGAACGAAAAATTCGTATGAAATTAGAACCTGTCCTATATCTGTCCCATTTTAGAATGGGCGTGTTCTTTAGCATGGGCGCATGCGTATTTTACTGCAACTGTATCTGACCGCATGTCATTTGTGGGTTAGGTTAACTGAAACAATCAAACGATGTTAAATACTACTTATTACCGTTGTCCCTCACAATTTATTTTGTAGGAATAAATATGTAGAATGGAACAAGTGTTAAATATACGTTAAATTTGAAAATGATTCGCTTTCTGTTGTGATCAAATTGAACATTTTCGTACCAAAAAATAGTACAGTGTAAGAGGTTCATATTTTCCATGCTAAATTCTTGAACGAAATTTTTGTATCAAAAATCGTATACGATTTTCTTAAACGAAAAAATAGTGTAGTATAAAACAGTCTTTAAACATGTGCAAAGTGTCGACCATCTGCCTCTAAATACAATTGCCCTTACTACGTAACGCTTTAAATACACTGACAGAAGCAATTCGGCAGAAGGTGCATTTTCAATTTGATGGTCACAAAATAATGGTTTTTCGTCGAAGTTTATTCATATTGTATGGATGTATTAGTATAAATTTCAAAAATCAGAAATCATCCGAAGGTCTAAAGTATTGATTACTTCAAATTAAAAAAATCCAGCTTGTATTAACATTTATCTACAAATTTATTATTCTTTAAAATTAATAATGTTTTGCAAATAATTCTTTTTTATAACAAAATCTCGTACTCACAAAGATTTGAACATGAAATAAAAACAAGTGTAAAATATTTCAATAGGTCTTCAATTACTTAGTAACGAAGGTTTAAAGTAGGCAGTAAGCCTTTTTTATTAGTTTTCAGTGTTTGATTAATTTTTTTTACCATTTTCAAGAGAAATTTGCGTAAAAATTTATTTATTTCTATAGTTTAAACTGAACAATATATATTGATGTTTATAACGAATATTTTTTTGTTTTAAAACACATTTGCATATATCACAAAATAACTGTCTTAATATTATTTAAAAAACTTTTAAAGATATTAAGTATGTTTACCTTGATAAAAAATAAGCATACATCCTGTGGCTTGTATGATAGGCAAACTTTGATAAATCGGCCCTGATCTTTGTTTATTTGCTTAAATGAGCAAACACAAATGCGCTTAGCTGATTGCACTTTTTAAACGTAAATGCCGACTTAAATAACCATTATCCGAGTGGGTAAACACAACAATTTACACAACTAAATTAAAAATTCATTTCACTTTGTAAGTAATAGCTACGTGCACCTGAAAAATTAGTATTCGTTAAGATGCAAGACGAACGAGCTCATGTATTCTCTCGAGATTTTAAAACCTTGTTACGTAGCCTGTAGTGAGCACTCAAATGCCTTTAAGTAAGTTTTAGAGTCTCTTTAGTAGAGTTATGTTTTAATTATTCATGCTCCTTTTGGTTTTTTCTAGGCTACGTGATGGTAAATGTCGCCCTCTCACAGACTAATAGGAGTTTAAAACACTACACTCCGACCATGAAATTCTAATTTTATTAACTTCTGGATTATAACGCTCTTAAAACATACATCTTTAACGTGCGTACGCGTATGCAAGGGTAAATTAGCTATGTACCATGTTACCGTGTGTTCTGTTTTGTCCGTATTACGCGAAGGATATAAAAGAGAAGATTCTTACACTATAAAATAAGCATTAAACTTTACCTATTAAATATTATCGACCATTTTTAGTAACACTATCGCAACTTAAAATATATGCGGTTTGGTTACAAAAATTTAATATGTCTATAAAAGAATACAATCTTGCTATCACCACTTCACAGCGAATGCACATCTTTCTTTTCTTGTACCGTACTACATTGCTAAATATTTAAAAACCACCTATTAAGTTAGCGAGTTAGTTTACAGAAGAAGAAAAATACCATTAAAGCGCGACCTCGCAACTTTTGCAAAGCGCGTGCAGCTTAAAATGTCACATGGGAGAACTTTTTTAATTTTATAAATAGGTCACTACTATATCGAGACGAAATTCTAACAAAATATTTGCGAATTTTTTGCAACAAACAAAAGTCAGATATCCCTAACGATTTAAGAGATACGCCCTTTTAATTAAATGTCTATGGCGTCCTAACGTGTACACTTTTTTTAACACTGTTATTTTCCGAATGAAAATGCCCACAGCATTTTTAAAAGTTAGATCACAAAAAACTTACCTTCCTGCAAGACATAATAGCGCTTATTAATCTTCTATTTTATATCTTCTTCTTCTTCTTAATCGGTTCCTCTTTAACTGTGTCGAGGTAGCCTATTTTATATATTATCTTAAAAAAATTCAAATAATAGTAAAAAAGTGAAAACTTTTCATAAAAAATTAAAAATTGTGCTATTTTGTTGATGTTGGAACGCCACAATTTATTTAAAAAGGCGTATCTCTTAAATACTTAGGGATATCTGAGTTCTGTTTGTTGCAAAAACTTTATTAATATTTTGTTACAATTTCGTCTTGATGTAGTAGTGCCTATTTATAAGAATTAAAAAAAGTGCTCCCATGTGACATTTTACGTTGCACGCGCTTTCCAAAATTTGCGAGGTCAAACTTATTTGACAGACTTATTAAGTCTCGTAAAGAATAATTTTTCACACAGTGCGATTTAGCCATTAAGAAAATCGCCGAGATACTATAATAAATAAGGAAGTTATGAAATTTACGCATAACAAAAATTTAAAAACCCATATTTTTAAATTTCCAATAAATACGCTTTTCTTTATTTTGGCAACACTGCACTACTCGGATCATCTAAAATTCGGATTCGGTGGATTATTTTGCTGTAAGAACCCTCAGTTTAAGATGCATATTGTTAAGTTGCATAAAATCCATATAAAATAATAGGAAAACTAGACTACCGCGATATTTTTTTCCCAAAGAAGGCGAAAACGCTTATTAAACTAAAAATGCATGTGGAAAATTTTACGTAGTTTTTGAATCTGAACAACTTTTATATTTACACTTTTGTCGTAAAATAATCAGGGGAGCTAATATTTGCAACTATTTAATTTTGCATGATAAAGTCCTATGTACGATAGTCTCAGTCAACACCCTGTATATGACTGCAGCCCTTATAAATAAGCCACCCCTGATTAAATACAAAATATGGTTAAAATTGAAAGCTATAGTATTCTACAGACACTTTATAGTGTATTACTTTCAGACATTTATTTATGCAGATTGGTAATTGTTGTTGTTTTTTACAGAAAGGCCACGAATGTAAAGCAACACATCGCCTAGGTGCTGCCGTAACATTACATTTTGGTCCTTGTCGGAGTCGGAAACGTTATCGTCCCAAATTTTGTGGATTTTGTCCAACACCTGGGGTAGTATGTGAACCTCTGTTAAGTACAACAGTGAGGGTTGACTTCCTATGCAGTAAAGCACCAGCAAATCCGGATAATCATTCAGAAATATTACCGGAATACTTAGAACCGGGAGAAGACCTGTGGTCCGAAGAAACATTTCCGAAGGGAAATTCTCATTCAAATTTGTTGACTATTGCTGTGCAGTGGGTGCTTAAGTGTAGATGTGAAGTGATTTCTTCAAACCCTACTTCAAGTACAGGCGAGATAATATTACATCGTGTACATCGGACTGCAGCACCATGAATTTGTGATATTATTGCGATCAGTTGCGTCACGGTTTGATAGAGTGGTCGAACGGATGGAGTTACAATCAGTTTCGTGCTAATAAACATATTGTTGATAACGTGGGTACGTCCCAGTAACCTTGGTGTGTTATATCTTTCAAACACGTGTAGCTTATCTGTGCCTTTGAGTACTTCTCGGTAGTTGGATCAATGGAAAATATCTTTATAACAGTGTTTTGGATATGACAATATAGATTGTTCATCAAAAGCACCATCTCATTAAAAACAGATTTTCAGTCATCTCATGCACAATGGTTAGAATGGATCGATACATCTTATGTACCTACTCCAAATCACTTGTATATAATACGTATAAGTAGCATTTACAGTAAGTTTTGTTTTGACTAAGTACAATTTATTCAATCGACCGCAAGTTAAAAGAGATTGATAAAATATAGTTGGCTATTTGTTCATTTGTTTCAAAAAAAAAATTGTTGGATAAATTTTAATTGAAGTCGCAATTTATTAATAATGATAGCCAATTTGCAAAAAAACACCTAACCTTTTTCACAATAAAAATTTAAATGATATCTATAATTCTTTTAGGGTATTAGTTTTAAAAATACCATTACTTATTATTAAGCAATAATAAACTATTTGGACCAAATCAGAACAAAACCGATCAAAACAAATCACATCAGAACAGACATACAAGTAAAACCTTTTCACTAAAGACCTTTTCATTGTAGTTCATAATTAAAACACAATGGCTCACTGATTATTTTGATATTATAAGCTTCCCACATGTAAAACATTGTTAAGATAAAATAATTTAAGGCTACTGAATTATTTACCTGTTTAACCTGACTTCACGCTTTTCTTTTTTAAATTTTGCGTGTAAGAGCAATTTGAGCAGCACACTTCCACTTTCAAGATATCTTTATATACATATGTTACTGTTTGAGTAAATAGTATAAGTAAGTACCAGGCATTGCAAGTTTTGAACTAAATTGGTTAGGCTGTAGTTTTCTTAATCCAACAAAGTTAATTTAAATCATAGCACGTAACTTAAAGAAAAATAATTTAATGGTAGTTTACAAATATTTGGCACTTAAAAACGTATTTTTACTTCTGCTTATAAATTTTATAGTACAATCATAAATTTTTCATTTTTTTTTGTGACAAAATGTACAAGGTGTAATACAGATCTCCCAGGGGATCAAATAATTTGTTTTATTGAAATAACCCCGGCAAACACTGTATGATAATAAATGACAAAAAAATATATATACAATGGCATGAGAATATATTCCAAATGTTGATACATCTTCATAATTGTTATTTGGCCATTTTAAGTACTCATTTTTGCTAAAATTAATTTTTGAATTAAAAAGACTTTTTACTGAACAAGTTCATTCATCTTTTAAATCCAAAATATTGTTTTTCACTTTTACATAAATCTCGATAAAATATCTATTAATAATACAGTGGAATCTCAATATTCGTTATTATTGTTTCTGAGAGACGGGCGATTATTGAATCGGACGGATAAAGCAGCAATTTTTATCGAAGGAACTCATTTAATTAATTAGAATAATCGGTTCCCCAATCGTAAATCTGATACATAAATAAATTTAAAAAATTAACGAGAGCTTCACCTTTACTGGGAACATATATGACAGAAGCTGAAAAGAAGGAAAGGATTTTTTGTTTTAATTTTGAGTCACCTTCCATTAAAACATCAGGTAACTCCAATTTTGGTGATCTATGTCTTTTTTCATTTTTCTGACAATACACTAGCACTCGATTTGGCAAAGAACTTATTCAATGTTGTCTGTTTTTTAAATTTACCGAGAGAAGCGATTGCACGCACGAGGCCAGTTTGACCGTGTGACCGTGTGACTTTTGGTGACGAATATAAGATTTTTGGACAAGTATCGCAACTTTTTTTTCGAATTGTAGAGGTTCCGCTGTATTAAAATGTCAACGTGGCCCAATAATTAAGAACATTTGACAACTAATTTACACCCAAAACAACACCAATGCTGTTTAAATCAGGGCATGAAACCGTTTTTTTAAACCGGTTTAAAAAACCGGTTAACCGTTATTTTTTGTCAGAAAACGTGAATTTTAACCGAAACCGTTATTTTTAAAGGCAAAAGAACCGGTAACCTTTAACCAAAATAATAAAAAACCGTTTTTTTTAACATCTTTTTTTAATAATATTACGATGAAAAATACAAAATCTGTATTAAATGCGATTAGTTTACCATAAGTCATTACTGAACGCTTGATTGTACATTTATTATAAAATTATAAATAGATAATATCTTTTCATACTTTGCATTCCTGATCTAAATAATTTAAAAAACCGGTTAATTTAAATCGGTTTTTTACACTAAACCGGTTTTTTACGAATAAAACCGGTTGTTCAACAAAAACCGCTATAAAAGTAAAGTTCTCGATTTCGGTTAACCGTTAACCAAAATTTTTTTCGGTTTCGACCCCTGGTTTAAATTGTATTAAAATTTTGAATACATTTTTATGTCGATGTACCTATGCTTTTTTTGCCTTTTAATAGTATATAAGGTTTGTTGGGGTCTCTTATAAAAGCAAACAAAATAGTCGAGGCGTTAACGATCTCGAGAACACTCTTTATAGCTTTATACCATAAAATCTAAATTTATTCAGATGAAAGGCATTTTTTTTTCTGAACATATTGTTTATTTAACTGATTTAAGTAATAGAATTTGGCGCCATTGCACTGGACCAGTACTATCCAAATATCAAATTTCTTGTTACTTATGTCAAAAATATTGACTTCTAAATAATTACAAGATTTAAAAAAAAATTCAAAAGTCTTGTTTTTTCATACTAAATATAACGATTTGCAATTTTGGGTTCGAAAAATTAGAGATCGTCTTATACACTAAAAAAATACGGTGTAGGGTTTATAATTTTGCTACTTTTGGAAAAAAAATTATTTCCATTAAGTTAATCATGTTGAAAAATTAAGCAAATTTTACAGACGTCGCACTATTGGAATTACATAGTCTAAAGTGGTCGAACTAAATAATTTATATCCAAGCAATTATAAAGCAATGTGTTTGACTGTGACGGGCAATATGAAATTCGATCTGTTTTTGTTGATGTAACACGAATTATCAAGCAATTCAATAATCTGCTTAATGCGCGTCACATCTTTTTGTTTTTTTGTTAAGTCGTATTAAAGCCAGTTTTTCAGTACAAAGTTATAATTGGTGGAAAAATGCAATTACATAGTTAAAAAAGTCTAAGAATACTTAAATTTTAAAAACAAATTGTAACTATCAACAGTATATTAATACTGTATTACACAATCGTTTGGCTTTTTCTTTGAGTTATCGTGTGTATCAATTTAATAAAAAAACAATTTAAAAATGAGACAACCGACATCTTAAAATATACTCGTTACAATACGTTTAAACCTGATTATAAACATAAAATATGTTGGGACTTTTTTATTGGTGTTATCAAGACATCGGCGGAAAACTTTACGACTAATTATGTTCCATCACAGTTAAACATTTAAGGACGTCGTTAAATCAAAATATAATAGCTGCTACAATTTACTCAGGTGCGTCTTGGACGATAATACGATTGCTGAAGTCGTTTTGTTTTGTTTTATTGTTTCCAAATTGCTTTCTTCTTACAATTATTTCCGATACGCGTTTTCTCCTTTTTGCTTTATTTGTAGTAAACAATGTTAACAACTAAACCTACATATCGATACTAGTAATAGTTATTATTACTAAAACAAAAACTCAACAGTTCACGTCAAATCTGCTTACCTTTTTCTATAAACCCTAGATAGCTTCATCGTACTTTATCAACTTGTTATTTACAGCATAACCGAAAAACAACAAAAACTTATAATTTCGCTTAAAACTTTTTTGGGCTCAAATTTTATCTAGAATAAAGTAGTAACACCTTGCAATAAAAACGGGATAGGGACCGGATCCAGCCGTTTAGCGAATAATGCCGTTAAGTAGGTAAATTACAACCTATTTTCACTCGCGAATGCATATAGCAAAAAAGCAACACTAAAGTACTAATATATACAGTGTTGGGCAAAAGTCTGGTTACAGACAAATATCTAGAATGCTATTGAAAATACATATTAATATAAAATGTGGTATCTGCTTAATTATCGGACGCTCTGGATTCGAAGCGAGGTTGCAACAAAACTTCTGGTTTAGCCGGAAACTGACCCCAACTTAGAAATTTGAAATAAAACGCTCTGTATAATTTTTACCAATTCAATAAAAAAAGTTAAAAATGTGTGGTTTGGTATGTTTGTTTTTATTTACCAGGAAGATATTAATTAAAACTATTTGAAGTACTATAAATCTAGTAAGCGGTAAATAAATAAACAATTACTGTAGTTGTCAAATAATAAAGTTTAATTGTTATACCTACACTAGTTTTGCTTTAAAATGAACCAGTTAAAAGAAAGCGATTAGAAATTTTGCTGATGACTGGCTTTGGCGATAGGCGAAGACGTAGTCAGGAAGCATGTAATTTGTTTAAAAGTTTACATCCTGATGGGCAGACAATAACTGCTAATTATTAGTTTCATGTGTTGCAATATTTCCATAATAAAATATATACCAAAACGCTCACTTTTATTCTGATTCGATCGTTTACCAAAATATTTAAAAAAAATGTATTTGATATTTTAAAGTTTGGGTCTGTTTTCGGTTAAATCAGAAGACGTAGTACCTTACTACTCGCATCGTCCGATAAATATGGTGTCTACGTTTAAAATATATATTTGTTTTCCTACGACCACTTCGTTAATAATTATTTACGTAACAAGACCAGAAAGTCTTTTTACTGGACGAGTCGACAGTTTTTGGACGAGCCGTAGACGAGTCCTGAAAACATACGAGTCCAGTAAAGACACTTAACGGGTATGTTACGTACAATATTTTTTTCTGCGTCCGCCAATGACACCAAAATCACTATCGTCTCCATTCATAATTAAACAACTTAACAAACTACAGGTTAAAATTTGCTTGGTAATTTAAAGACACTTGTTTTACAGTATTACAGTGCAAATCAACAATATAACTCATCACCATGACCGGTAAAGACAGCTCATCACCATGGCAACCAGGTACTTTCTGTCAGAAAGTTTCTGGCCTAGGCCAGTACAGATGTATTTTCCAGCCTATAAAATGATCGAAAACAACTGACTTTTTGGGCGGACGCAGAAAAATTACTGTTACTGTACAACCTACATGCATAGTAAGAGGCTCCTTACGCACGGTAAGCAAAGAGTACAGTGTTTTTGGAAATTATTAAAGTGGACTCCTGTTAAAAAGGGTCCTTACGTACGGTGAGGAAAAAAACAACTTCATAAAAATTATCAACGTAGACGTACGTCAAAATTGACAGCGTATCCGATAAAATCGTATATTACATGTTGTATAATGCAAAACTCGAGTTGTAAAGCAATTACGCACTCGTGGAAACGCGCACTCGTTGCTAAACGGCTTCATGCGCAATTTTCCATTCGTTCGTTATATGCTTTTTCTACTACCACTAATGTAAATGACTCTTACCGTACAGCCTACATGCATATTGCATAGTGAGTCCTAACCAGGGACTAAAAACGAAAAAAATTTCGTTCGTTTCTGTTCGGAACGAAAACGAAATATATCGTTTTCGTTCTTTTCGTTCTAACCGAAAAAATCCTTTTTTCGTTTTCGTTAACCGAAATAATAACGGTTAAAACCGGTTTTACAATATTTTTTTGTCGTCAAAAAATCAATTTTTTTTTCTAGTCAACACAACCCTCTATAAATACGATAACAATATTTGCGTCTCATCTAAAATATAAACGATGACGATGGGGTTTGATGCTCACGGACAGCATATTTTAGACTGGCGAACCATCGCATCGCCATATTAAATTTACCAAATCGTTAAACACATTAACATTTAACCATTTAATCAAGTTTAACACCCGTAAGGTGCAAAAACACAACGTGATTAGGTTGAATTAGACACACGATCTTTATCTAAAAATATGAAAATATAGCAAGTGCTGTTTTAAATTTGTTTTAGTACTAAAAATCTATGCATTTGAATTAAATAAGATCCTGCTGTAATTATTTAAAAAGACAAAAGAATGAATTCAAGTGGATAATTTACTAAATGTTATAAATAAAAAAGATATTTAAAAAAAAACTTATATTAACTTGAAATATACTTTAACTTTATAGTTTGTACATACCATACAATATACATTTTCACATTCCGTTAAATCTTACTAGCAACACATCTTCCAATAAATCTTCTTTTACATTAGTCCTTTTCGAAGTAAGAATAAATTTTACTTTTATTATGTCTAAACGCAAATAAAACATTGATAATATATAATTATCCAATCAAGTGTTTATTCTATATTGATGATCTAAAAAACAAATTAGAAATAGAGAATATCTGTACCGTTAATTGTGTTACACGAAATTGCAAGTATAAACAATAAAGTTGTTAATACATATTCACGTAAATATATGGAGAAAAGTGAAGCTCACTTATTTCAAGTGAGATTTTATTTCGTTTTCGTTCTTAAAAAAAATTCGGTTAATTTCGTTTAACGTTTTCGTTTTCGTTCCGTTCTCAGTCCCTGGTCCTAACGCACGGTAAGCAAAACGCACACTTGTCTAGAAATATCGAAGTAGGCTTACGTCAAAATTGACAAGACATGTGTATATTAGCCAAAAAGTTGTTACAATCGTAGGTATTATGTGATCGTAGAAAAAATAAGCTACATAGGTAACACAAGTTGTAAAGAAACTACGCACTCGTGGAAACACTCAATCGCCGCTACGCGGCTCCGTTCGCAAATTTTCCACTTGTGCGTAATATGCTTCTTACAACTTTTGTTTTGCAATATACTTTTTTTACAACTGTTGTTATGTAATATACTATTACTTATAGTGATGCTCCGAAAATAAAAGACGCTCGAAGTATTTTTTAAACACAGATGTTAAGCGCGTATTGCAGAAAACTTCGAAAAGCGCATACGTTAAAAGCAAATCGCCGTTTATTGCGAGGTGCTCCAATATCATACCGTGAATATTAAAAACATGTACAATTTGAAACTTTAAAATACGTCTTTTTAATAATTAATGTTTTTTAAATCGCTGTCTTTTAAAATAAATTTTGAACTCTTTAATTTTTGCGACAACAATATTGACATGTTAAAAAAAAAACAACGATTTTGAAAATCAGCTCAACACTAACAGATATTGACACAAAACATTAGCGATTAATACAACAAAGTAATTATTATGAGATTTTGCTCCCATAAAACCACCCTTGATTTACTTCTGTTTTGTACGATGTATTGTTTCATACTGTAGTCTTTATAGCCCAGTCGTTACATAATCTCACCATGAGATGGTTATGTTAACAAATACTAACCTGATTTTTTTAAACTGCGATTCTATAAACAGAAGTATAGTAATTTAAAGTAACATGAGAAATTTCGATAATTTAAGAATCAACGATTAAAAAAATTAATATTCCTGAAGAGATACGCGAAGCAAATATTTTTATATCTCAAATAATAACGTTTGAACAATTTTTTACTTATGGCATTTTACTTTTTTGTGGTCTAACTTTAAATATATTATTTCTATTACCATACTTAAAATTCTTATAAATAAAAGCAAATTTGTTGTAATAACAGAGACATTTATTGTTTTGTTTTAAGATATGTATTTTATAACTTCATTAAATATAGTTTTGTTTAAAACCAACAACATTTTTAAAAACAATTAGGTACTCATTGTAAAATTTACAATTGCATGATAGGAAAAACTAGTTATGTTTTAAATTATTTTAAATTTGCTTGTAATCAGTTGAGCGTCGTAATTTGCTTTCGACATTTCAACATGCTTATCCTTTTTATATTATTAAAGTATGAGTAGATACATATAGTATATCCCATATAAGACTTCTCATATCGGCTTAAGCAGTTGGAACAACCCACGTACATACACAATCTTGGATTATAAACCTTAAATGATTTGTATGGCACAATACCTGAAATCATAATCGCATACCACATCTTCCTAATTGCTTTTCTTTGAGCATAATGACCATAATGCTGCAGTTCTAAACAAGTTCTCGCTAAAAGCTTATTACCTTATATACGCTATAATAGATTTTAAATTATAATTGTTTACAAGCAAAAACTTTTGGGAAACACTGATACAGATATGAATTTTCTTTTACCTAAGAACCCAAATTAAACCTTATTGAACCTATAATTAGGGATCAAATTTCGACTGCTTGCAATAATCTTCATGAATCCGCCTTCAATTAGATTACAACTTTCATTGGCGTAGACTGAATTGTAAACACAAATAATATTTAAAGAAAGAGACGGAGATTGTGCATTTGTTTCGTTTAGTTCTGCCTCTTCTTAATCCGCTGTGAGCAATTTTAAAAGGAATATACTATAGCAGCGTATTGCTGTGAACGCCTCACTGAATCATATAATGAATTATAAAACAGAAAACACGGCATGGCATTTGAAACAGGAAGGTTTTATATTAATAATGGAAACACACTTTTTACAAAACATCTGAAACCATAGGTAGTTCATTTTTTATGTGTGATCTTCACGCCATTGTAGAATATACCACCCTAAGTGCATCTTTCAGCAAGCAAACACAGACAGGATAAAAATATCCTCGGAAGCACGACAACAAAATCCGGCTGCAAAGCCGTTGTAATAAATAATTCAGAATAGAACACGGTAACTTAGTGTTTATTTTAATAAATTATATTTTCAGTGTCTAATAGTTATATACTTTCAAGTTATTCGTACTAGTAACTGTATTAATAAATATATTGTAAAGTAAAATGTCGCATTATTTTCTTTTAGTTTGTAGATGTATCGAATTTCAAGCTGTCAGTTTATTACTAGAAAAAAATTGAGTGTGTGAAATTAAAAACTGGCTTACATAAAGTTAAAATGACTTAAGTAAACTAAATATATATAACACGTCACTTGTTCCTAATTTTTTTTCCGCAACTTAATACTGGATGTCTACAATAAATTATTCAATGAGCCTATAGTTTTTGCGCGTGTGTTATTAAATATGATTTACTTTTCTAAAGTTTTTAAAAGGCAAATGCAAACCGAATCAATTAGCAGAAAACATAATTTTAAATTAATTAAACCACTTACAATAAATGGTATAAGCGCCTGATCCGACGTGATTTTTAAATAAACTAAAATAAAAAGTAAATGTAAATACAGTTCATCAACGTAGTTTCGCGATAAGGGATAACTTTATTAACTTAAGTACAGCTTTATGTAGTTGGCCGCATTATAAGCTATATCACGTCCCTTATTTAAAACAAATAAAAGTAATTAGTAACAAATAAGTATTCAGGTTTTGCAAATATGTAAATAACTGAGCACAAAGGTTACAAAATTTTATTTCGATGTTTTAATGTATTATAATGCTTAACAAACACAGGAATTTCGTTATGTTGTACAATAATACTATCGATAAAATTATTCCACTTCGCATTCCATTGAACAAGGGCATCGATGAGTTCGTTCGAAGACATGGCACTTAGTTCAAGCGCGTTCATAGCTAATTTTTTTAGCAATTTTAAATCCGCATCACGACTGGCCATTCCCATGAAAGCCATATACCAATCATAACTAAGAGCTTTTGCTCCCCAAAAACTAGGATCATCGTTGCAAATCACTACAGGATATCCCTGCGATATTAAAAACGCTCCCGGATGGTTACGGATATCAGCAACTAATTTCAGAACTTGATTGGAAATAGGACAAATTTCCAATCCAATGTTTTGTTCTTTTACAAACTGCAGAACTTGGGGATGTTTTATTGCGGCATAACCATGGCCTATTCGCTTTGTTCCCAGAAGAACAGCGTCCACTAAATTCAAATCCGTTGGAGATCCAAACCAGTTTGTTTCACCAGCGTGGAAAAATACTTTTAAACCAGTTGGCAACGATTGAATTTGAGTAATAAAGTCTCTTAGAGGCCTTCCAAGATCTTCCTGACCAACCAAATCAAATCCAGCCAATAAATCTGGATAGAGTTGATATAACTGTCGCGCAATTTCAATATAAGATTCTGCAGTGCTGTTATCGACGCTCCTTACAGGCGCGTATATAAAACGCGCACCAAGAAAATCGCTATGATCATTTTTAAACTGTACCAATGTTTCCTCGTAGAGTCCAAGTACCTCAGCAGGACTGTACTGTGTTCCATCTAGCTCATAAACTGGACTTAATGTACCCCTAAATTCCACGTACATTACATTGTCTAAATAAAATTCTTCCAGGACTTGATAGAAGTATTGTTGAAATATGGGTTTGTAAAAAACCAAACCGTTAATAGTGCGAAAAATGCGCATAAAAGTGCTCCACACAACATTGATGTCAGGGTATACTTCATTTGGATTCGATACCTCTAATGTTATTTGAGATTTCAGCCATATGTCGAACGAAGCATCGTTATTTCGCAAATCGCTTATAAGAGTCCAGTTGCATGTATTGTCTTGTCCAGAAGATGAAAAAAAGTGCATTATTAATCTGTCGTCAACAGTGCAACCGTAAAGATTTTGGCTGTACGTTAAATTATAAAGAAATTCACCCGATACTAACGCAGCATCGTGGCCGTGCAACGAAGCTCCTTTCGGAAGCTGTTGAATTATTTTAAAAACCTCTGACTCTTCTATGTTGCGTTTAGCTTCGAAAAAATGTCGCGCGGGAGAAAAATTGCCAGGATTTTTAAAACCAAAATCGAATTCTTGTAACTTATAGTTCATCAGAATGTTATTTGCTTGTATTTCTCTTTGGTTTAGGACAATGTCAGAACCTAACATTTGCGAATTTTCTAGTGTGATGAATGCGGCCCTGTCGCTCCAGTAATCAGCCGAGGTCGATGTGACGACCAAAGCAAACGTTACAATTAATTGTGATGCACTTAACATTTTATTAACGGTTTGGCTGTGGTAAGATATCAATGGCACTGGCTGAGTCCTCTCACTACACTTAATGGCAATGAACTAGCATATAATAGAGGTTTAGAGTCAATATAAACGTACAAGAGCACTTCAGTGGAATTTATCATGTACTCGACAACCTTAAGTAGTAGCACATATGGATTTAGAAAATGACAACTAAGTATTGTCATCTTTGTTAAAAAAGCTAGTCGATAAATTCGCACACCACTTAAAAATATAAATTAAATTAAGTCGTATACAAAATAATTTATCTCTTCATTGATAGAGAACAATAGCAATATTTGTAGTTAATTAAACCGCAAACTTTTACTTGATTATGACCTTTACTGATGTATACAGGGTGTACCAGATTACATTTCCAGCATGGAGATCTCGCTTATTATAAGAGATACAGGTTTGTTTAAATTAGATGAATTTTTCCTAAGGATGAGACGAGCCACCATCAATTTTTAAAAGTACAAAATTCGTCGTGCTTCAGATGTTATAGCAAAAAATATGAAAATGTCGAATTTCTTTTTTCTTTCATAACTTTTTTGTCTTAATCGATAGAGCAATTTTATTTGTACTTTCTGAAGGTCTTTTTTAATGGAGAATGTAACTGTCACTTTAGATTTTTTTTAACATCTACCATTTTCTAGATATTACCCCTAAATTTATTTTTTCTTATGGGCCGCGAAGTTGGCTATGAAATAGTTGAATGTGCTTTTTTTTCTCGTTTAAATTAGATATTACTTGCTATACCTATTTTTATAAACAAGTCACAAAATGAAAAAAAATCGTATTTTACCCATGACTTATCAAGCTATCTATGAAAATAAAAACAAAAAACAACTAATTAAATGCCAAATGACAGTTACTATTTGTCTGCGGTATCATTTATTAGAATTTCATATTATTGTTGTGTAATTCGATAGTCTTTGTAGTAGTTGTTATAATGATGGATTCATTTAAAAATAGCGAAAAATTTGACATGTTGAGATGCTACATTCTTTACCATTAAAACTGTGTGGAAGCTGAGCAAATATACTTGAGCTATATCTTGAAAAAAGGCAACGAAGAGTGTGTAATTACAGAATTTGGAAATAAATTTAAAAGAATATGGTTTCTTCGAAAAACCAACCAAAAATCCAAAACAAATCCATAAAGAATTACAAATATCTATTTTGCACAGTTTCTGTTGTAAAGAATTTAGCATTTCAAGATTAGACATTTTTAATTAGTTGTAAATGTACCCATAATTATATGAAAACAAATTTGCTACAAAAACTATCGAATTACACTACAATACTATACATTCTAATAAATGATGTCACATACAAATGGTAACTGTCATTTGACATTTAATTAGTTGTTTTTTGTTTTTATTTTCATAGATAGCTTGATAAGTGATGGGTAAAATACGATTTTTATTCATTTTGTGACTTCTTTATAAAAATAGGTATAGCAAGTAATATCTCATTTAAACGAGAAAAAAAAAGCACATTCAACTATTTCATAGCCAACTTCGCGGCCCATAAGAAAAAATGGAATTAGGGGTAATATCTCGAAAATGGTAGGTGTTAAAAAAAAATCAAAAATGACAGTTACATTCTCCATTAAAAAGTACCCTCAGAAAGTACAAATAAAATTGCTCTAACGATTAAGACAAAAAAGTTATGAGAAAAAAAAGAAATTGGAAATTTTCATATTTTTTGCTATAACAGCTGAAGCACGACGAATTTTGTACTTTTAAAAATTGATTGTAGCTCCTCTCATACTAAGGAATAATTTATCTAATTTAAACAAACCTGTATATCTCATAATAAGCGAGATCCCCATGCTGGAAATGTAATCTGGGTATATGTATACATGTATAACTATAGCACAACAAAAACATTTTTATTATAACTTAAGCATCTTATTTAATTTTCTTTTGCAATAATTTTAATCATAGTAAGCGTTCAAGTTCAGCTGATCAACAAGTGCTCTTCATTACGAGATTTGTGTATAACGTAATACTATGACTTATAGATTTGACTTTTCTTACCTCAGTAACTACGTAATTAAATATAATGTTTTGCAACGAAATTTTAATCTAAGCCACAAGGTATAATCAGTGTGTATCATGATTATTATAGGTAACTAAATATTTTTAAACAAAACAATAATAATTGCACAATCGTGTTCTTTAAAATAAAAAAATAAAAGTAATATTTCTTCTTCAGTTATAAATTAAAAAAGTGATTAGGTTTTTAAAAAAATAAATTTACGTCAATAATAAAATGAGTAGCTGTTATTTTTAATTTTTAATGACATTGATAATAATAATACCTATTTTAACCGTCATGTGTTTTCCGTAATTTGTAAAATTTATCTGAAAAATGAAGTATGTAACAATAAAAATATAGTAAGAATGACACCTGACAGAATCACGAGATTAATAATAGAAATTTGAAAACCAGCCACAAAACAAAGAGGGAGACCAAGAAGAAAATGGGTGGACAAATAAGGGAATTGGGGCCAGAAAAAGGAAAAACACAAAAATCAATTAAAACACTAGCAAAAGATAGAAGGGTATGGTGGAATGGACCTAGAACAAGAAACCACACTCCGACGCCTGAAAAGGCAAAAGGAATCGAGAAGAAGAGAAGAAGATACAGGGTGACAATTTTGAACGGCGTTACATGGATCACTTTGCTGCAGGGTTGAGCAGATTTAAATCAATTGATTTAAATCACGATTTAAATCATGATTTAAATCAAGTGATTTTTTTTTTAAATCATTGATTTAAATCAAGTGATTTTTTAAGAAAAAATTTCAATTTAAATCACAGAATATAATAATAAAACAAAATTGTATTACTATTAGTAATTAAATACACGAAATGGTGAATAAACCATATCAATTTGCTCTTGTAAAGTAATATTCATTGAGGAAATGCAATAATTCAAAAAGTAAATGACAAGTTTTTGACGTTAGCGAAGTAAACAGTCAGTTTTTTCAATTTCCACGGCACTCTATTACTTCAATAACGATTTGAAGAAAAATGTCGAATATCTCGAAAAGTATGAGTTTTGGGTATAGGACATACTTAACAAAATATGAAGCTCTTTTAAAGACGAATTCGATGACATAAAAAAAAACAGGGGTTCGCATTTGAAAAAATCGAGTTACGAGCTTTTGAAAATCATGAAAGTTACCACCTATTTATAAACACTCCTGTATGTGTGATTCAAATTTTTTCATATCGAGCGAACAGAGAAATGTTTTCTGCATGTACATACCAAATTAAAACTCTGTACTTCAAAATAACTTCAGGAGAATTTTTTAAATAAAGACTTAAAACCTTGAAATATTTAGAAAATTAATTTTTTTTACAACGCCGTATAAAAACCTTAGGTATTTTATATTGATGCAAATTTAAAATTAAGGCGGTCAAAAATATTAAACAAAAAAACAAAAATTACTATTAGTTCCAGAAAGATGACTCACACTGTAGGTATATTTGAAAATATTTTTATTGTGTTGTTTAGAAAAACCTGTATAAAATAGTATTTGATTCAACTTCATATCTCAAGCCGTTTAGCCACAATCGACCGATCCCGCACTAATGACTCACCCTGTATATAATTAATTAAACCTCACCATTTAGCACTGATTTTTTCAAAATTCTTAATCATTACACCTAATTTTTCATTTTGATATTAGCACAAAACAGAAATAGCATGTGAATATGTCACTATATTCGATCATATGGTACATTTGATTTAAACCAAAAAAATCTGATTTAAATCAGATTTTTTTGATTTAAATCAGATTTTTTTGATTTTTAAAAAAAAATTATGATTTTTATCCACCCTGCTTTGCTGTGATCTAAAATATTATATTACACCATATATTGTGTATAAATACACACATATATTGTAAATACTTGCAATTTCTTATAACTATACAGAGTGACAATAATCTACATGTGTTTTATACATGTATGTATCAGAGTTACATAATCAGTTAAATTATCAAAGTTGGACAAAATTTCAAGAAAAATTTAATGCTATTTTGACATTTGACCTACACATTAAATATTTTTTAAATATTCAAAAAAAATCTAAAAACAGACGATTTTTTCAATGGTAAATAAATCCATAGAAGAAGTGTATAGAGATATATTTTCTTAAATTCTTTGTTTCGCATTGTTTGATTTTGTTAGCTTCATTTTCTCTCTGTGTAAATACTACGCTACCACCTAAGGCAGGGGTGTCAAACTCAATGGCTAACTTGGGCCATACAAACAATGTTTAACTTTAGGTGGGCCGCAAAAATTGTTTTTGTTTGTTTAATAATAGCAAAAAAAAGAGTAATTAAAAAAACGTATAGCGAATTCTACTTATCTTATTTTTATTCTGCGTCGGTTTGTTATTTTATTATATAGGAGTATTATTGTGTGCCGATATATTGGCGGGGCCGCAAAAATGTTCGTTGCGGGCCGCATGCGGCCCGCGGGCCGCGAGTTTGACGCCCCTGACCTAAGGCCTAAGGCAATCGCCTCTTCGTATTCTAAGATCTGGTCTTAATAAACTTGAATAATTAAAATAGCAATTAAAATAATTATATTTGCATTTTAAACGTTAGTAAGGAGGTGAATGTGTTTTTTATAACTTACTATTGGTCATTTCAATACAAAAGATTGATGGTTAACATATGGATGTATGAGGTTATGCTATCATATCCGAAGGACACCCCAACAAATACCTAATTTTAAGTAATAACAGTTAGTAAAAGGTTTCATTTGGATTATTAGATGGATCTTGCTTAAGGTACAAGAAATAGAAATTATAGCATATTAATAAAGATCACTTAGTATTGTCAAAACATTGTCATATTAGTTTTAGACATAATATTTGCTTAATAAAGACAATTTAATTATCTGTTAAAAAGAAATTCAGAAAATGTTTTAAAAACATTACTTATTCATGTTTAAAATTCATTAAAATGAACCGTAGAAAACTCAATGTATTATTGGAAATGAGTAACTGCCATTATGAATTTGCTAAATAATCATATTTTTCTGCGTTTGTCCAGAAAACCATTTGTTTCCGATAAATTTTTAGGCTGGAAATACATCTTTACTAGCTTAGGCCACAAAGTAGCTGGTTTCCATGATAATAAATTGTTTTTACCGGTCTAGGCCGGAAAATAGATGGTTGCCATGGTGATGAGTTATTTTGTTAATTTGCACGTCGTTATACCACCATGCGAGTTTTCACCTGTAGTTTGTTGTTTAATTACGGATGGCGACGATAGTGAGTTTAGTGTCAGCGGCGGAAGCAGAAAAAATATTGTTCGTAACATACCCGAAAGTGTCTTTACTGGACTCGTATGCTTTTAGGACTCGCCTACGGCTCGTCCAGTAAAGTACCACTTTCCGGTCTTGTTACGCAAATAACTATTTTTAAAGATTTGTACTCGTCAATATATTCAAAGTAAATAACTCACTTTTTATTAATTTTAGCCAAACTGTTTAAAGTAACAAAATGAGGTATTTGTGTGCGAGAACAAAAAAATAAATATAGTTAAAATAGTATTGGTTATGTAGCTAATTATCTCCAAGATATTTAGTTTTTTTTTTTAAATTTAAATAAATAAACCAGAAATTAAGTAAATCACGCTAGGTATGTATTATTAGGTCTTGCTGGCGTAACATTTACAAAAAATACAAATTATTCAAAAATGTTAGATTAGAAATGTATCGATCTGTTTATTACACTATTACTATTAATTTAAAAATTAATTCGTGATTTCATGTGGTGTACTTGTGAAAGTAATAAGCCCAGATTGAATATTAATTAAAACCATAGAGTCAAAATGAGGCGCCAATATAACTTTGCTCAAACTATCCTTAGACCTAAATTTAATTTAGAAGGATGTTTCGTAGGTGCTTCTGCAAAGCTTTGTTTCATCCGCCTTTGGCTAATGAATACAGATTTATAGAAAAATGTAACTGTTATATTTATTTTAAAGGTTATATAAATAAAACTGTAATGAAATTTTTAGGTGTGTAGATGGATTTTCAGAGAAAACCGTTTAAGTGTATTTAGTTTTATTTACTATTGCATCTAAAATCTACTTATAATAATAGTGCCAATACGACTAATAATACTATTAAACAGATGGCGTTCAAGGACATCCAAATACGCTGACGGAATTAGCTTTAACAAGTGAACTATAGGAACATCAGTACTAAAATTCACGCAAACGAAGTCGTGGATGAAAATGAAGTACAAAAATTGACTGGCGATAAATATGAGGCTTTTTATTTGAAATGAAAATTTTTAAGAATAATACAACATACACAATTTTTAATGTTTTTTACGTTATTGAAATTACGTCAGTAAAATTATTCCACGTCATTTGAGAACACGACTTTGTTCTAGGGAATTGAACACTAAATGGTCGCTAATTATTTTGTATTATGACTGGCCGTTCCCTTGAAAGCTACACATTCATTTGTAACTAAGAGCTTTTGATTCCCCAAAAGGTAGGTATCGTCAAACCATTACAAAATACTCCTGCAGTAACAAAAAGCTGCACCCGAACATTGATTTAAAACTGAAAACAATTTTTAATCCAATGTCACGTTTTTGTTTTATTAATTGTAATGTGTAGATAATATGTAGGTAATTATTTTAAGAAAACTGCCCTATTCGATTGTTATCGAAAGAAACATAACCTATAAATTTAAGATTCACACTTTTTTGGTAAATATGTACCGATTTTTTTTTTGTTAAACGCCCAGAAGGTATAAATTTAGAACATTAATTCTCTTTAAATAAAATTCCTAATCTTCCTGACAAAATCAAAACTTTCAGGGCATGCAAATTGCTTGTATAACCAAAGCTATCAAGAGAGATGGCGAATCCGCTAAAAGTTATCGAGGCCCGATGATCAGGAATGGATCAGGTATTACAAAATGGAATCCGTGGGACTGTGTTTGTTGGTTTTTAGCCAATCGACCTTTGCTAAGGGACCTGCATTTTTTTTATCAGACTTCAAACCATCTCTTAGCAACCTTGCGTAAAACTTTCTAACCGTGTCAGTGTAAGTATTCACAGTAGAATAACCAATAACGTTTTTTACGTTAATCAAGAATTCTTTTAAAGCATAGTATTGAGAAAACAAAAATGTTATACTATTTAAAATAAAATTGTTTCAATAAATTGTTGCAAGTTTTCTTTAATATAGTTTCATAGAGAATAAAACCATTGTTAATAATAATTCTGATATGGTACTTTTTATTTGGATTTAATGTTTATTATTTTATTTGATATTACCCATGTCCCTTTAAAGATAAAAATATATTGAAAAAATCATTCTTAAACTATTTTTAATTTATCAAACGTACAGAATTTTAAATTACTTTACATTGTACTAAAAAACTGTTCATCCAAATAAAAATTGGAGGCTATTTTTCACCAAGAAGTTAATTTTAAATTTTACTGTACCGTTTCTATGTTCTTCTATAGAATACCTTGCAGGAAAGAGCCTACTACAATCTTGAATTATTAAACCAATATCTAATTTATTTAATGTATAATTCATCTGCACATGATTAGCTTGTACTTCTCGTCGAATAATAGTAATTTCAAAGCCTAATATTTGTGAAGTCGAACCTAAGATCAAAGCACACACACAATCAATTGTGCTTTGGTTGTGTTAAGATATCAGTGACACTGCTCGAGTTCGCTTACTACTTAATGGCAATATACTAGCATACAATAATAGAGGAATGCAGTCAATACAAACGTACTTGAACATTTCAATAACCCTGATTATGTATTCAACTACGTAGTAAAACATTTTAATCAAATATTGCACATACTTGATATATTGTTTACGCCAATTAGATACAAAAAAAAAGTTAAAATGTTACTATAGCTTTTACAAAATTGTATTATTATTTTTATTTGCATTATGTCAGTGTATTGATATATTTTATTCGCTATGGGTCTCGCTACACATCTTTGTTTATTAAGGACTTCATTTAAATGGTATGACAATAACAACACAAATATAATTCGTACTCAGGCCCGACTGCATAAAATTTGAACCTAGGATTAACCCCCGGATTAAAGCACGTTAACTCTAGAACTAGGCAAAATCGTAGCATAGTTGGCGCTGATATTGCCTAGCTTTAGGGATTAACTTGTATTCTAACACCAGTGATGACAGGTACTTTTTTTAAAAGTAAATACCAGGAAATTTAAATTAAAATTTTAATTTATATTCATAGTGGTTATAAAGTAAAAACTAAAATCACATACGTCCCAAAAATATTTTTGAAAAAATTGTACAAAACTTAAATTTTCTTTAGATAACAAACATAATTATTACTAATTTATTGCAATCACATATCAAATAAATGTTTTGTAGTCTGCTCTGGTTATTGTTTAGGCATACCTAATTCAAGACTATATGGAAATCTGACTAATCATAAAATAAGTTGATTAAATTTGCGGAATGTTGTGCCTTTAATTCACAACATAACTAAAAAGGTTATTATATTATAATATTTTTAATTTTAAATATAAAATTATTGAAAACATTTTCTGAAAGCATTTTAGTATTTCTAGAAATTGTTTTAGTTTTTTAAACAATGCGGAGGCCAACTGGATTTTTGCATGCCTAACACAGTACATACTATTATGAAGCTAAGAAATGGTAATCAGGAACTAAAAACAAGAAATATTTCGTTTGCTTCTGGTCGAAACGAATAAAAAATTTCATTTTCATTCTTTTCGTTACTACGCAAAAAAAATCGTGTTCGTTTTAGTTTTAAGTAAGTTTAGTATTAAATAACGCTTAAGACTGCTAACTACATTTAACATTAATACGGAAGACCCCAAATATTGAAGTAACTGATTATTCAGATTATAAATACTTTATATGTAATAATATGTAAATCACCACAGTTCACTTTTAAATAAAAACAATGGCGTGGTTATTTTGTACTTGGCTACCCAGAGATGGAAGTAATATGTTTGTAATGAGTTTTAAAACCCATTTTCATTCTTGTTTATGTTGTTTTAGCAATATTTGAGACCTCGCAAAATTATAAACAACGATATGAAGGGTTTTGATCCTAATAGACAGCACATTGTAGCGAACCGCCGTATTAAATTGTTAAACATAATTAAAATTCATTGTGTGCATTTTATTTAAAATATTTTTGCGCCTGTCAGGTGTTAAAATTTAACTCGATTTGTTTAATGAAAACGTACACACGATCTGTATCTAATAATATAGCGAAAACCGCTTTAAATTCGTTTTTGTTCTAAAAAAAATAGACATTTGAATTAAATACGATTTTACCATGATTAATTTAAAAGACAAGTGTTAATTACAATGGACTAAACATTCATAAAAATAACATATAAATAAAAGAATTATTAAATCGGTTAAAACCGATTAAACAAATTATTTATTTCGATAATTCCACTACTGTCATTAATGTCAATGCAAATGCATACGATTGAGCACGTTTGCTAGCGGATAAATAGGAACCTTGCTATTTGCAATCAGGGCATGAAAAAACCGGTTAACCGTTATTTTTTGTCAGAAAAAGTAATTTTTAACCGAAACCGAAACCATTATTTTTAAAGGCAAAACAACGGTAACCTTTAACCAAAATAATAAAAAACCGGTTTTTTTAATAAAAATTACGATGAAAAATACAAAATCTGTAGTAAATGCGATTAGTTTACCATAAGTCATTACTGAACTCTTGATTGTACATTTATTATAAAATTATAAATAAATAATATCTTTTCATACTTTGCATTCCTGATCTAAATAATGTTAAAAACCGGTTAATTTAACCGGTTTTTTAAACCGGTTTATAATTTAAATCGGTTTTTTTACACTAAACCGGGTTTTCAACAAAACCGTTCCAAAAATAAAGTTCTCGATTTCGGTTAACCGTTAACCAAAATTTTTTTCGGTTTCGAGCCCTGTTTGCAATCGGATAAATTTTTGTTTACCTTCACCATGGCACGCAATAAAATTTTAGAATCTTTGTTTACTGCACCATGGCACGTTTAGAATAATGTTAAAAGTTAGGTTTTCAATGTGTATTTTATTGTTTGAACTGAATTGAACAGCTTTTAATTTAGATAATAACTAATATAAAAAAAATTGGTACTGTAAACAAAGAAAGTATAAATAAATAAATATTTGTATAGGTAATTCTTATCAGTCGTGGAATTTTCGCTACAAATACCATTCGAGGTTAAAATTTTAGCAGGCCAAATTTTTATTTGTAACACTCGTTATTGATTTTCAGTTTAAGCTCGAATAAATTGACATCCGGTAAAAATTTGCCTAAATCCTGCCTAAAATGTTACAAAAGTTTAAAACTATTTATCACAGTTACCAAAATTTTTACAGTAATTACACAAATTTAATGTGACTATAGAGAATATAAAAAAAATGTATAATAAAAATATCATATTTCTACACTTATTTTAAAATTGCATCAATAGTATGTTATATTATTGTATGCCAATTTCTTAAACTACTTTTACACACAGAAGTCTTACGTGGTGCTTAAAAAGAATCACAAAGTTAATGATTCTACAATAGACGAAGCACGAAACGACTAAAATAATATCTAAATATGCCAGGGTTTATGGAATATAAAATTACTCTCAGAAGGTGTTTTTAGATTTTCAGTTTCACTAAAAATAGAGAATGCAAAGTAAATAACAAAATCGTATTTTCCTTCAGTTTTTTTTATTACTTTTTTTTAGAATATAAATTAACATAAATTTTTTACAACTTTCACCTAATTTAACCTGCTTTACAGCTCCGAAGATTTCCATTTTGGCAACGAAAATGGGACACCTTGTATATTAGTTTTTACATATTCAGATTATTTTAAACAAAGTTAGGTTTTCGCCAACTACAGAAACAAATCTATCAAGAAATTCTTGCCACTTTTGTTCCCACAGCATAACCATTTTCCTTTTTTCTGCTTCAGATAATGCACTATACGTAAGCGAATTTAAAGCGAGTTGTTTAAGAAAACCTAAACCAGCATTTGCATGACACATACCCATAAACGCTAGATACCAGTCATAGCTTAATCCGGTGGCACCCCATATCCCGGGATCATCATTACATATAACAACTGGATATCCTTCGGATATCAAGGGAATAGCGGGATGATTACGCAAATCTTTAATCAACATCAGAACCTGATTTGAAATAGGACTCACTTCTATGCAAATATTAAATTCTTTGACAAGTTTTAATATACGTGGATGTTTCGATAAGGCATAACCGTGTCCAATTCTTTTTGTTCCTAATAAAACGGCGTCCAACATGTTAAGATCGGCTTTCATTCCATACCAGTTAGTTTCACCAGCGTGAAAGAAAAGCTTCGTGTCCTTTTCGTATCTCTTCACAATCTCCACGAAATTTTTTAAAGGTACTCGGGTTTTTTCATAGCCTACTAAATCTAATCCAGCGACTATGTCTGGATACAATTTTTGCGCCTCCATAAGTACCGATAAACTCTGTACCATTTCGCTTTCGTTCGTATATACCGGTGCAGCGTATATAAGCTTTGCCCCGAAAAAATCAGAATAATCTTTTTTAAACCTCCCCACACTTCCTGCAAATATCCTTACAAAGTCGATCGGTCCGTAAATTGTGCCATTTAACTCGTATAAATGAAGGAAATTCGCACGAAATTCGACGTAGTGGGTATTATCCTCGTGTAGTTCCTTTAAAGCTTGATATATGTAGTCCTCGAAGACGGGCCTAAAAGTCAACAAGCCATACAACGTTGTAAATATGGCGGGAAAAACCTTCCAGATTTCTTGAGAGTTTCGGTACACTTTATGAGAATTTTTAACTCCTAAAGATAATTGCGTTTGTAACCAATCATCGAATGACGCGTTTTCTTCTCTTAACTCACTTAGCAGGGTCCAATTGCAAAACTGCGACTCTTTTCCAGGAATGAAAAATCGCAATTTAAGTCGCCCGTTAGAAACACAACCAAATAAATTAGACCGATAAGTTAAATTTTGCAGCACATAATCAAGAGACACTGAGGCTGTTAGATGCAAGTGCAATGCTCCACCTTTGGGTAATCTCCTTATTACTTTAAACACTGTCGATTCTTCTATGAGATGTTTTACTTCCGGAAAATATTGCGAGGGAGGATACAGAGAGATATTTTCGTAGCTTATTGCAATTTCTTCATGTTTTACGTTTAATATCATTTCGTTGGCTTTATTTTCTTTCTCTGTCAATATTACGCTACCGCCCAAAGCGATCGCTTCTTCGTATTCTAAGATCTGTTTTCTTTCATGCCAGTAATCGCAATGAACTTGAATAATTAAAATAGCAATTACAACGATAGTGTTTTGCATGTTAAACGTTATTAAAGCGGCTTAGAGCAACTTTATACTGACTATTGATCATTTCAATGACAGATTTATACTAAACACATGGACGAGATGCTTTATCATATCCGGTGTCCACAATAAAAGATGTTTTATTGTACGATAACGCTAGAGAGAAGTAAAATTTATGTGACTAAAAGGGTATCGCGTAATATTCTTGAAACAGAACAATTAATTATGTTAGCAAAAATATAGATACACTTAATATTATTTAATAGGTAAAACATTTCAGATATTTCAAAAACTATGTAACGAGTGTTCCAAATTCGGTGGAATTACTGAGTATTTTGCTTATTATTTTTTATAGAAGGACGGTTAAATAAGTATAATTTACAAATTTTCGAGGCAAATTTTAACCGTTTACAAAACTTTTCTACTACTTTATCTATATTTTTTTGTCATTTTAATAATGTGTTAGGTATGTCTCCACAATAGTAACAGAAAGCAAAATAATGTATAAAGATTTCCTATTTACTTTATCAGGCAAGTGACGGAGGTGAGTTTTTTTTTCTTCAGTAACTATAAGATATATATAAGAAGAGAAAAAAGTTTGTTCCGCAGTATTTCTGGATGTGGCGCAAGCATTTGATAAGGTTTGACATAAAGAACTACATTATAAATTAAAACAAATCCTTCCCAAACAATACACAGAAATTCTGATGTCTTATTTATCAGAGAGATATTTTAGGATCAAGCAGGAAGATGCCTACTCTAATCTCAAAGAAATTAAAGCCGGAGTGCCACAGGGTAGTATCTTGGGTCCAGTCCTTTACCTACTGTTTACCTGTGATCTTCCAGTACCAGAAAACAACACAATAGCTACTTTTGCTGACGATACTGCCATCCTAGCTGTCGGCAAAAGCAACGAAGAAACAGCAAACAAGCTGCAAACAGCCATCAATCAATTTCAAAGCTGGACAAAAAAGTGGAGGATAAAACTTAACGAAACCAAGTCAGTCCATATTGATTTCACCAACAAACGAATAGAACACGCTCCGGTAATCATAAATGGTCAGCGAATACCATATGCCAACACAGCCAAATATCTCGGTTTAACACTTGACACTAAACTTCGGTGGAAAGTTCATGTCAGAAAAAAAAGAGAGGAATTGGGTATTAGATAACGAAAAATGTACTGGCTCTTAGGAAGAAACTCCGCTCTGTCAGTACATAATAAGCTTCTACTATACAAGCAGATACTAAAACCAGTGTGGACATACGGTATACAGCTCTGGGGTTGTACCAAAAAAGCAACATCAAAGTGATACAAACTTTCCAAAATAAAGTACTAAGAAACATCGTAGATGCACCCTGGTACATTAGAAACGATGATCTTCATAGGGACCTTGGAGTAGAGTTTGTAGACAGAGAAATTCAGAAGTTTTCGAGAAGCCACGAAGAAAGACTACTGCAGCACGTGAATATCGAGGCTATCCACCTTCTCGATAACACAAATATAGTTAGGAGACTCAAAAGGAAAAAACCCTTTGAGCTGGTATAATGTGACACTATTAGTGCTTTAAAAAAAAAGTGTTAACAAGTGTTTTTTTTTTTTTTTTTTAAACAGAGTCAGTGTTTGTGTTAGTGCACAAGATAAGAGTGCCAAATGCTAGAACAGATAAGAGACGCCAATGGGTGACATAAATCTTAACTTTTTTTATAGTATATTAGGATTAGAACTAAGTTACTTATTAGTCTAAGACTAGATGGCAACATTATTTAAACTAGAAAAAAAAAGTAACTATAAAGTTGTTAATTTAACTTGTGTTTTTTCACTAATAAGTAATAACCATAGTTGGCATATTTAATTTTTTTAAATTTAAAAGTAGATAGGTAATAATGGTTGATGCAATTTATTTTTTTAATCACAAAGTTTGTAAACGTTTTTCAAGTGTTAATGCTTAGTGTTTATAACATGAAAATATACGTAAGTCCATGAAAACAACGAAATAATACAAAATCAAGATTTATTGTATGCATGAATAGTTGTATACTATACTTGTATACAAGGTGCCCATTTTTCTAACCTGTTGTATGAGTAACTCCGTTAATATTAGAGATACAGAAACGTTTAAATTAGCAAATTTGTGCAGAATTTAAAGAAAAATCTGATGCCATTTTCAAATTTGACCTACGTCATCAACTTTTTGAAATATTTTGAAAAAACTGAAAAATGTCGATTTTTTCAAACTTAAATAATTCCGGAACCATATGAGTTAGAACCAAAATAAAAATTTGCTTTTATAGATGTTTTTACGTAGATCTCAAATATGTTAACGAAATTTTCATAGCACTCTCGATTTCCGAGTTATAGCACAAACTTGCATTTTTTTAAATGGAAGTCATAGTTGGATATGGTCTTATTAAAAAGGTTATTTTTTTCTCGTTTTAATGATATAAGGGTTGTTATGCTTTACTTTTGTAGTTTTTCTTTAAATAAGCAAAAATCATTTTACATGTTCACTGCCTACTAATAGATGGGAGTTATCCTGTGTTGATGTTCTTTTTTTTTCGATGTGACATTTAAGAGTTGTCTCTTATCGTTAGTGTAGCAGTTATTAGCCAGTTACAAATTTTAAAAACAAAACCTCATAATTTGTCAAATAACATTTATTGTTTGTTATACGTATAAATCTCTCTCTTGTGTTGATCAAAATTTTTGATTGACTTTATTGTAAATTTCAAAAACAATGTTTTCTAATGAAGAAAGAAACGACATGCTTTTTTATTAATAGGCTTGTAATAGGTAGAAATAGTAGAAATTCAAGTGATATGTATTTGCAAAGATTTATGGAAAGGAGGCAACCAAGAAAGAAATTATTTTCGTTATTAGAAACCAATTAAAAAAAATACAGGTCATTTACAAAATCCAAAGGTTTGAAAATTAAATTTAAGCAAGAAGATGAAGAGAGAGTCCTGGAATACTTAAATTATAAACCAACATCATCTACCCGGGAGTTGTCCCTTGAATGTGGTGTCAACTGAAAAGGCTGTAACTGCCTAATAATTGCTACACTAACGATAAGAGAACTCTTAAATGTCACATCGAAAAAAAAAGAACATCAACACAGGATAACTCCCATCTATTAGTAGGCAGTGAACATGTAAAATGATTTTTGCTTATTTAAAGAAAAACTACAAAAGTAAAGCATAACAACCCTTATATCATTGAAACGAGAAAAAAATAACCTTTTTAATAAGACCATATCCAACTATGACTTTCATTTAAAAAAATGCAAGTTTGTGCTATAACTCGGAAATCGAGAGTGCTATGAAAATTTCGTTAACATATTTGAAATCTACGTAAAAACATCTATAAAAGCAAATTTTTATTTTGGTTCTAACTCATATGGTTCCGGAATTATTTAAGTTTGAAAAAATCGACATTTTTCAGTTTTTTCAAAATATTTCAAAAAGTTGATGACGTAGGTCAAATTTGAAAATGGCATCAGATTTTTCTTTAAATTCTGCACAAATTTGCTAATTTAAACGTTTCTGTATCTCTAATATTAACGGAGTTACTCATACAACAGGTTAGAAAAATGGGCACCCTGTATACAGAGTTTTTCAAAAAGGACGCAACGCTGATGATAAGAGAGTAGAACTTAGGCGCAGGTAAATATCAGTCAGATGGCAACACTGTACTCTAGCTAGCTGTTGAATTGAATTTATCACGCGCCAGTCTCCCATAAGCGTTTATTATTTTGCATTATGTTAGCTGTATAGTTTTCCAAAGATGAACGTGTATTTATTGTTGAGACGTATAAATCGAACACACGTGCGATTCAGGAGTTTGAGTTGAAGTATCCTCAGCCTGCAGTCCCCAACAGGTCGGCAATATTTGGTTTGATAAATAAATTCCGTGATACTGGATCTGTACAGGATCGAAATAGTCTAGGCCGGCCATCATGAATGAGCAACTCGCTCACCCAGAGAAATAGTCGACATGTTGGTAACTGCAGACTGAGAATACTTCAACTCAGACTCTTGAATTACACGTTTGTACGATTTTTACGCACAATAAGTCTTAACAATAAATACACATACTAATGGCAAATAAATCTAAATAATGCATCGAGTCTTCCAAAAATATTGTAATTAGAATGTGTCACTATAATAGTTTAAAACTGCCAAATATTGTTCAATTTTTTAAATCAATAATTATTGTCACCTTTAGTGTGTTTCTTAAACAATATTTGCTTAAGTTTTTTAATATTTTTATGTATATTTGGAGTTTTAAATTTCTCAATATTACTGTAAATTAGTTAATTTTGATAAAAGCTTCCCAGTCCAAACTTAAGTTCGGTAATTTAAGATATCATCAGCCTTTTTTGTTTTAAATTTTGGCTTTGACAGTTACTGGAAACAAGTTATTTACTAATAAGCCAAAATATTACGCACATAATGTTGTAACTGATAACTCAGACGTTTATGGTAAATGGGTGATTTTAAATTTGATATATTTATTACTTTTATGTGTCTCAAACAATATTCTTTACAACAAATATAAAACTTATTCGTCAACATTTGAATATAATGTTAAGAAAGTTGGTTAAACAAAAATAATTTATTAATAAAGGCTCATAAAAATTAAATGTTTTGTTGCAGCATCTTATGATTTGTAAAAAAAAAATTAGACAAAATCTATTAAAAATAGGAATATTCTTGGCGAAAAAATTCGTTAATGTTGCATTGAAAAATAAAGACAAATATTTACTTCGATGTAGATAAAAAAATCTGAACCAGTTGATGTGGTTCTGAGATTATGAATGTGTACAATAAATGTGTTTTTTACCCACAAAAATGAACAAGATATGAAACAAAATCTAATACCGCTATTGTTTTTTTATCGAAATAAGTATGCACTTTTAATAACTTCTAAAACTTCAAAGAAAGTAATATGTACAAAATTAATGTTAATGCTCTATTACTTTAACTGAATTCATCTCTTATTATAAGCTAAATTCACGAAGAGAACAATATTAAATTGTTCGGCCGGTATGATGAGAAAACCATAAAATATAAATTTACAGTTTTATCATAATGTGTTAACACTACAGTTTCACTCGAATAACTGAGAAATTTAGTTGCATGTCCGCGAAATTACTATCAATCGGAAATAAACTCTCGGATACCCTTTGAAATGAATATACAATGTGTTCTGATGTCTTTCGTTCCCTGTCCTAACCTCAGGAGGTTGCTAATGGCAACCTTACCGTGACTGACACGTTTATTAATCTTTACCGACTCTATTTCTCTTAAACCTCGGCCTAAGTTCTTGCAAATATCAAACGCAAAATAGGTATGTATGTAATCCAGCCAAATATGTGCAAAATTACGAAAAGCTTATGCACTATGCAATATGGATCACTCCTTTGAGGTATGAAAATGCAATTCCTTTCCAGACGCGAACATATTCGAGTCTTGTTATTTATTCATTTACGGTTAGAATCTGTTCCTTACTCAGTTCTATATGTAATCAAACAATCCGGGTTGTTAAATTTGTTAGTACGATGAATTGAATTCGCTCTGCCAAACAACGTAATTCTGGAACACTTTTTTAATTGTACTGATCTTTAATAGATAGAAGGACGATTTATTTTGTGATATTTAGGTCTAGCATATTAGAATATAGTTATTAATTACATAAGACTTGTTAAACATGATGCATTTTTAGGCAAGTAATCAAGCAGAAAATATTAGTTTCCCAAACGTATTATACATTCAAAACTTAGTGCCTGCTAGAGTTTATCGATACAGGGTGTCCCAGATAACATTTTCAGCATGGGTATCTTCCTTATAATAATAGATACAGGTCTGCTTAAATTAGATGAAGTATTTTCAATTATGAAAGGAGCTTGAGATGTTATAGCAAAAAATATGAAAATGTCGAATTTCTTGTTTCTTTCATAACTTTTTTGTTTTATTCACTAGATCAATTTTATTAATACTTTCTGAAGGTAACTTTTAATGGAGAATCTTATTTTAGATTTTTTTTAACATCTACCATTTTTAAGATATGTATTACCCCAACTTCATTTTTTCTTATGGACCGCGAAGTTGGCTATGGAACGATTAAATGTGCTTTTTTCTCTTTGGTAATGAGTATTACTTGCTATATCTACGTTTATAAATAAGTCACAAAATCAATAAAAATCGTATTTTACCAATCACTTATCAAGCTATCTATGTAAATATGAACTAAACTAAACGTGAAATGACAGTATCAATTTGTCTGCGGTATCATTTATTAGAATGTTATAGTGATGTTGTGTGATTCGATAGTGTGTAAATTTATAGTAGGTAATTATTGTAATTATGGCTACATTTAAAAATTACGAGTATTGACATGATGCATTCTTTGCCATAAAAACTTTGTAGAAGCTGCGCGAATATACTTAAAGCTGTATCCCGAGAGAAGGCAACGAAATGCGCTTAATTACAAAAATTTGCAAATAAATTTTAAAGTATGTGGTTTCTTCGGGAAACCAACCAATAATCCAAAACAAATCAATGAAGAATAAGAATTATCTGTTTTTACACAGTTTCTATGTCAAAGAATGTAGCATCTCACCTGTCAAATTTTTCTTTAGTTGTAAATGTGCCCATAATTATATTATAACAAATTTGCTACAAAGACTATCGAATTACAAAACAATACTATAAATTTCGAATAAATGAAACCACAGACAAATGGTAACCGTCATTTGACATTTAATTAGTTGTTTTTTGTTAATTTTTTTCATAGATAGCTTGATGAGTGATTGGTAAAATACGATTTTTATTGATTTTGTGACTTATTTATAAATATAGATATCTATAGCAAATTTATCATCATTAAAAAGAGAGACAAAAGCACATTCAACTGTTCCATAACCAACTTCGCAACCCACCAGAAAAAATTAAGTTAGGGGTACTTTTAAAAATTGACTGTAGCTCCTCTCATACTTGGGTATAATTCATCTAATTTAAGCAGACTTGTATCTATTATTATAAGGAAGATACCTAGATACCCATTCTGAAAATGTTATCTGGGTATACGAGTACATTTTGTTGCCACTGATCGTGGGTATTACAGTAAAGTAATTATTATTCGCAATGCAATTTTACGGAGATGACGTACAATTAAAACAGATGGAGAAAAAGTGATTAAGGCAAATATAACGCGGTAAATCTGTTTTCAAGTTACGTTTTACAACGTGACAAAAATACAATACTTATTGGTAGTGGTTGCTTTACTAAAACCAATTGTTTACATAATAGCGCTTCCCTGTCACTATTATTTATGCACAACAGTAACCCGAGAAATATTAATTTTTGACACAAAAGATCCCACACGTTTTTAAAGACTTATTCGTGTTGAAAATTTAGCTAAATAGCCCGAACAAAAACAAAACACCCTGTATATTACTTTAACAATTTAACAATTCAGAAGTCACTATAACAGTATTACTAATAAAAGTTCAAAATATTTATCCCTGGCGTCATTAAATTGGTAAATATGAATATTTCTGTATTGACAAAAAAACATTATGTTATGTGCAAAATTAATAATAATATAATAAAAATCTAGTGAAGCAGAAAACGTGTACTAAAATTTTCGCGGCTAATTCTTAATTTGTGTGAGTATTATAAATTGGTTTTACTCATATTTTAATCAAATTACTTTGCAAACAATTTTATTGTCATCCGAAACTGTAGACGTAAGCAGTCATACGTCAGCACTTACAAGAACAGCAGGCATGGCTTATCTCGATGCTACAATGTTTCATTCCGAACAGAAAACACGGAATCGGCACATTTCACGTGGATGCACAGGTAATACAAAAGGTTGACATAGAGATACGACGATACGAGGGAGATTCAAGTATTAATGTAAGTATTTGTAATTCTAAAAATAAACAAATTTTAACAATTTATATTCGAATTCGACAAATAATAACACACAATTAAGACAAATTTTAAACTGTTAATGACTACAGCGATCGTATTTTGTGTAGTCAAATACAACGGTTGTGTAAAAAATGTTAAATAATAATTTTTTAAAATATTTTTCCCTACATTTTTTTAACATTAGGAAAAATTTATATGGTTGAAAAAAAAAACAATAAAAATGGTACAATTAAGTTTTTTATCAGCACACGGTAACATAGGTAAGGTTAGCACAAGTCATCTTATTTTTAAAAAAAAATTAAATAGGTATTGAATTTGGGGACGTCCTTTTACGTTATATTAAGTTTGTGCACAGAGAGCGTTTCTAATTATTTTAAAACTTTAAGTATTACACATTTTATTAAACCTTGTTCTATGCATTTCTTTTTTTTTTTTTACAAAAAAGGATACATACACGGAAGTGGATTTGTTCATCCCAGATACCTACAGATATATTTTTTCTGAAAAACAATAAAGTACAAATGGAAAATTCCACCCCATTTGGAAGATCTATGTTATATAGGTAGAAATCATAAATTTTTATGCAAAGATGATAAGTGAGAATGATAATTTCGAATATCATTAAGGATCAGAAGATGCATTAAGTTTACAAAATGTTAAATGTAATTTGTATTCAAATTACCAACTGGTTAACTCTCACCCATTTTACAGTGTTAAAAGCACTTTAGTTGATTAGTTGATCGTTTGGTTATAAAATTGTAATAGGTAATTTTGCTGCGTATAAAAATATATTACGTTAAAAATTTAATTATTTAAATAAACGGTTTTCATTAATTTTTTATATTTGCGCTTGACTTTTACTAATGCAAAGTGCATTAGCATAGAATCCGTTCAAATTTAAATGAATTAATCGATGGGATTAATTCCTGCCGCATCGCATGCAAATATTTGAGGAAAAACACTTCCTTTAATCATTCTGGCTACTAAACGAATATCAGCATTTATAGGTATATTTGATAAAAATATAGTTGCAATATGAAAAAAAAACGCGTGTTACATAATTTAAAATCATTACAACTTATGCAAGAAACTTTTTTCAAATTCAAAATTGAAAATGTAATATGTGTAGCTGGTGCAATTTTACATAAAAAAGTAGTCAGAAATTTTGTATCCCATTTTTAAAATCACGTTATAAAGCATACTTAGGCGGATATATGTAATTTGAATTTCCAATTTAACTTTTGCTGTAGAACGAAAAAATTCTTGCGAAACAAAAATTTAGGCAGTTAAGGAAATTTATACAACCAGTAAAGAAGTTTCAAAGAGGAAAAGTATCAAACGTATCTAAGGTCGTTAACATCGTTAAATAAAATGCGTTTCATTACTGTACTTTCATATAAATTTTTAATGCTCTGCGGTCCATAACAAAGAGCCTTACGTGGCCAAAAAGACATAAAAACAGTAATGTATAAAATATGCATGAACGGAGAAAGGAGATATGAAGACGATTCCGGTAGGAATGTTTCCGGACGTAATCTCTTACTGAGACTGCCAACGCAAGCACGGATTAAGCATTCTATAATGTTGAAACATTCAGCTTTCAGGTAGTACATAAACAATTGATATATTTCCTTTGTTTAAACTGATACTTAGACAGCTTAAGTTAGGTTTAAAGTTAACCGCTCCCAATTTATTTCTACAACAGCTCCTTGCAGTTGTTTATTTCTGCACGTATTATGCAAAAATATTTTTATTTTCAAGGTACTTACTTAAATTAGTTCTTTTGTTTTACTCTGTGTCCAGTGGCATAGCTAGAATATTTGGGCCCCTACACAAAATCATAATATATACCTCAAAACATTTTTAAATATTGTGACGAGGCGTCAACTATTTTTACTCTATTTTACTTCAGTGTAATTTCATTTACTTTTAAATGAATAACGTGGAACAAATACTGACAACGCATCATTTAAAAAAAAAGGATGACCACAGGAACCCAAAATTAGCACAGTCGCAGGCTTCGGTGGTTAAGAACATAAAAATCGACAACCAAGAAAAGTACAGCCGGTCGAAAAATGAAGGAAAGTTAAAACTGTTGTGTTTTATTCGTTTCTTATTGTGTAATAATTAGGTACTCTAGACCTGTGTATTACGTAAAACAACGTTTGAGGACCACCTTACAAAGACGATCACGAGCCAAAATTAACAACAACAAATAAAAGAGTAATAAGTACTATTTTCCGATAGTGCGGCCAACGTATAGAACGATCCGTCACAATATACAGGGTGGACCAAATTCAAATGTTTTACGGGATGTCTTGGTTACCGTAATAGTTAACGGAAATCTGATACCGGTCTTTTGGGATATTTTTGGGGAAAAGAACGCCTATGTAATCAGATTTTTTATATCGCTTTCCATTTTGGCACTACAGACGAAAATTTACTATAATGTCTTTACTTATTAAAATAGGATAGAATGTCATTATGGTTTTTTATTAGGATTTTCATGCTTAATTTGAAAACAAAATTAAATTGTTTTAGCGAATTTGACTTTCGAGACATAAAGTAAACTAATTTTTTATATATACAGGCTGTCACACAAAAAACGCCGCAAGCTGAAACTCCGTTATTCGTGGTCCGATTTTAGTGAACAAAAAACTAAATGAAATGTCTCCTTAAATACTATAAACTGAATTGGATTTCAATTTTTTTCAAGGTCAACTTAAATGTCAAACGATAGTCAATTTTTTTTACAAATGGCATCATCTTTTTTTTTTACTACTACTTTAAATACCACACTGACGTTTAAATGACATTTGTTGATAAAGATTTTTTTTGTTTTCCACGGCACGCTTGAAAATTTTGTGAAACAACCTATTTTAGTTAAACTTTTATTTTTTATTTATTATTAGTTTTGCACTAAAATTAACTTATGATTACATCATTGAATTTAGAAAAATAATGTCTACCAGATTTAGTAAAAAAAAATAGATGGTGCCATTTGGAAAAAAAAAATTAACTATCGTTTGACATTTAAGTTGACCTTGAAAAAAATTGAAATCCAATTCAGTTTATAGTATTTGAGGAGACATTTCATTTAGTTTTTTGTTCACCAAAATCGGACTACAAATAACGGAGTTACAGCTTGCGGCGTTTTTTGTGTGACAGCCTGTATATATTTCAAACGGTATCGAGAAAATTATGAAACAACGTAAAATAAGCTTTTTCCTCCAGCTCTTTTCATTATAAAATATTTCAAATGTGTAAAAGCATTGCCCAAACAACTTTTTAAACCAAATCGGATGGTAATCACTTATTTTTCCGTCGATTCGTTTTTGTTTTATGACAACCAACTTTATGTTTTCTTATGGGCGCACTTTTGCTATTTACATAATCAAATAGCATACTTTATTTTTCTGAATTTATTAATGTATCTCAAATAGGATTTTACTTCCACATTCATTATTAAATTTGAACAAATGCGTTTTAAACAACAACCACTATAAATCAGGTAGGCCGGTCGTTGTAGTTTTGTCGTTTGCATGGCAACCAATCAACAAACTAAAATTATTTCTTTTATATTTTATATTTCTTATGAACTTTATGTATAAAACTGTAACCGGTTCTATCAAAATAAGTAAAAAACTGTTTAAATTTTTAAAAAAATATTTCAATAAGCTATAATTTTTGCAACAATAAATTTCCAAAATGTTGAAGATCCATGTCTTTAACACCATTGCGAAGCATTTATAAAATTATTATGTAACTCGTGGGAATAGTAGGTACTTCTGAATAATTATTTATTAAATTGTCACGCTGTTGTATTAATTCTGATTCTTGAGAGTCATTAATTTCGCGCTGTTTAAAGTTTGTGTGGTTTCATCCAGACATATATTTTCCTTTTTTTTTAATTATTGATTCATAATTTGTTTCATTTAACAGTTTATGTAAAAATAAACAAATTAAAATGTATTCAAAAAAACTATTACCACCCTTTTATTTCAAAATCGACAATCAAAGGCCCTCTAAGACCTAAGCCCCTACACATTGCGTAGTTTTGTTTCATGATAGCTACGGCTCTGTCTGTGCCTCTACTTCTGTTTATGTATGCATTAAAATTTTAGATTAAAGAGACTAGAGAAAAATAACTTTACGTTGAAAATTTCTCTTCCGGCATAAAGGCTCTGAAAGAAATGAAAGATGGCTATAATTCAAAAAAACATCGTAGGTTACCACTTTGACGCGATTGTCTTTTTATCTGCGTGTCATCTACAAAGAATATGGACACCAACTTTTTGATTACAACCTTTTCTGTCCAATAGATGTTTTATACATTGATTCTAATCTTTTCATTTCATCTCCTAATAAAACCGTTTTTATGATAGCACAGACTGACTGGGGAATTCGAATTTAATGTTGGCGATTTAGTAAATCTATCTTTTCGACCTTTACGAGCTTATTCCTTTAATGATGATAAGGTGGTGTCACAGAATGTACTACCGATAACGATAAGTCATAATTACATTTAAAAAAATAATCGCTGTCGTAAGCTGTTCGTTTTCGATTGTCAAAAGTAATTATTTAACTATAAAACAAAACATTTTTATTCAATAATTTCTTTTTAAATAGATGGTTGCGATTTTTCGGAGAATACTACATGTAAATTTACTTTATCCTTTACTTTATCAAGTCCGTATGAAGTAACGTTACATACATTTAAATACGAGGTCTGTTCAAATAATACCCGGATGATTACCCTAAACCAGCGTTGTACCAGAGATTATTTCCCATTGTGGATATTAATAGGTTCTAAAGCAAAAAAAATTCCGATTTCCGGGATTTTCCGATTTTTTTCGGGATTCAGGAACATGAACGCGTAAAAAAATCTCAAAAACGGACGGAAATTGGTTGGAAAAGAAACACTAATTGTCATGATGCAACATCCTCGATTCATTCTGGCTTTCTGGTTGTTTACTTATCAATAACTGACTTTACTGTCTGGCCTTGCGACAGCCATTTCAATCGTACGAGATTCAAAAGATGTGGTAACGACGGATTTCACCTTAGACTTCAGCTGCTGCGTTTTTTTTCGGTCTCGAAAGACTAGTTGATTGTCATGGAGATAAACGACGCTTTGTTTCGATGTCATAATCTCAACTTGCATCACCTGCAATTATATTATCAGGACTAGCGTTTCCGGGCGAAAATACTTCCTGCCCGTTCTCGGGAAATTTTATGATTACCCGTTCCCAAATCCCAACAACACTTTTCGACAGCTAGGTATGCTTCAAATGTCCACACTGTTCGGTTTATTTTGTTCGTTTAACCCTCCGTCAGGCGCAATCGTTAAACGAAATTAACTGAAATTTTTAAAGAACGAAAATGAAATTTTATTTTTCGTTTAAAAAGGAAAACGAATAGTTCCTAAGACCGGTTTTAATCGATTTTGTCACTATTTAATTTTTATTCATTAAACACAAACGTGAATTTACCATCTATGCTTGCAAGACTCTCACAAGGCAGTAAAATATCTTACTTAAAATAAGCGACCTTTACTTTTCTACACAATGTATTAACAACTTTATTGCTAATACTTACTATTTCGTGCAACACAAGTAACGGTACAGATATTCTCTCTTTCTAATTTGTTGATTGGATCATCAATAAATAATGTACACTTGATTGGACAACAAAAGGGCGCGTAATGATCACGCCAGTTTTAACAGTTTGAAAATAAAATATTTGACGTTTGTACAAACTACACTAAAACTAAATACACTTTGTAGTATTTCACCTTGGATTGTTAATAAAGGTCAAACCGAACAAATCGCTGTTTACAATCTAATGGGGACTAAGAAACAAAAACAAAAATGTAAATGAACTTTAAAATTTATTTTATATCTCACATTTATTACCAAAAGGAGAAAATAATTACGCCATTTTGAAATATGGCAATCGTTCTTCGGAAAGTCCTTGGCTCTGAATTTCGTAAAAAGTGGGTAGTGACTAAAAAGAGAGGTCCTCGACTTGGTGACTAAAAAAAAAGTTATAACCGGTATTAACTATTAAATTTCGGTTCACGAAAACGAAAACGAAATATTATAAATGGGAACATAAAGAAGGAAAACGAAATATTGTGAGGGACCGTACTATACATGGACCGCACTGTTGGGGAAGAGTACTAATTACTCTTATATTTATTGTTGTTAATTATGGCTCGTGATCGCCTTTGTATGATGGTTGGACCCTCAAACGTTGTTTTACGTAGTACACAGGTCTAGAGCAATTTATTACACAGTAAGAAACAAATAAAACACAACCATTTAAACAACAAACTCATTTATTTTTCGACCAGCTGTACATTTCTCGGTGGTTGGTTCTTAACTACCCCAGCGCGACTGTCCCACGATTTTGGTTCCTGTTGCTAGCCCTTTTTGTACTTTGTAGTTGTATCTTTGTCATTCTTTCCTGTAAACACATTTGTGCGAGTAGTTTGTTCTACTTGTAATGTAAAAATGTATCAACAAATCCTTTGTTGATTGACGAAACCCAAATGCTGGCGCGTTGTAGGACCCAAGTTATGACCGTAATATTTTAACGTTAATGTGTACTTCATTAGCCGGCGATTGGCACGAATGAGTTTGAGCACGTTTTCTTGGGTTTTGAAGTTTGAATATCTTCCCGATCTTTCATCGTCCTTAACTGATGTACTCTTTGAACATTTAAACCACTTAAAACACGTTATCCGACGTAAAGCATTTTCTGTAATCTGCTCGCAAATTAAAGCAACAATAAACCAATTTTAAAAAATGGCTTTAAAATATGAACGATATGACTTATCGAAGTAAAGTCAAAGACAATAATTTATATGTATTGGTTGACGCGTTAAATAACTAGCCGAGTTCCACTTTACCAGCTGAGCTATTCGCACAATTCGTATTTTTTTATCAAGCCTCGTATAATTAATGCATCTTCTAGCAAATAATTAATTCATTTATTTGTTATTTAATTAATACCATTAAATTACAATAACTAACTAATAACTAATAACTAATAACACCATGCAACTATGGATGCACACCAATATCACCTATATTTATGCAACCTATTGGTTTGGGGAAACAAACGATGTTATCCTTGCTAGGTTTTCCATTAGGCTTTCTTGAATTTTGATCACTTTCAACCCATCTGTACAATTGTAATTTGATTTTATCTTCCTGGCTCTAAAATGTAACAAAATTTTTTATTTGTTGTGTAGGACATACCTAATTATGTATTTTATGTTACATGTATTTCAGAACTATGGGGATGTCAGGTATATGGTATAAACACATATTTAAAATTTTGCGAATCATTAAGAAATAATACATACAATAGATTTATTTGTACACTTACCAAGTTTTTTAAGTTGGTGTCGTCAACATCACTTTCCTTATTTTGTTTGTTCAAACGATAGTCCGGGTTAAGATTGTTCTTGATATAATCCAATCGAGCTATAAAAATAATTACCATTGTTTTATTTCATCATTTATTACCGTGAAAATAAAAATTATGCACACGGTGGTAATAAAAACGTTAGTGTCTACACTAATTATATTATGCAAAAGATTCTGTTGTGTTCTGCAGTATAAGCCTGATTATATGGTTAGTAAATAGTTATTTACGTAACAAGACCCGGGAAGTGGTATTTTACTGGTCGAGTTGGCAGTTCTGGGACGAGCCGTAGGCGTCCTGGAACCATACGAGTCCAGTAAAGACACTTTCCCGGTATGTTACGTACAATATTTTTTCTGCGCCCGCCAATGACACCAAAATCACTATGTTCACCATCCATAATTAAACAACAACTTAATAAAGTACAGATGAAAACTCGTTTGGTATAATGACGCTTGTTTGACAGCGCAAATCAACAAAACAACTCATCACCACGGCAACCAGCTACTTGTCAGCCTAGGCCGATAAAAAACAACTCCTTACCATGGCAACCAATTACTTTATGGCCTAGGCCAGTAAAGATGTACTTTTCAGCCTAAAAATTGATCGGAAACAACTGATTTTCTGGAGGGACGCAGAAAAATGTATGTTAAAAATAGCCAAAAAGTTTTTTATTGAACATATGAAAATCTTTTAATAAAGATAGGTATGCCAAATTTTACGTGCTGCAATATAACTGGCAATAGTTCGAATTTAAATTCAAAACTATCAAAGGTTTTATCAATAAACTTTTACAGGCGATAAAAATATTTCAGTCTCATAAAAATACATCTTGCTTTAAAATTCTCCATAAAGAATCACGTGAATACTATTTAGTCTAGTAATGGGGTGAACCTCCGTCTTGTTGTAAAATCATATACTGATAGTTATATTTCTGAATTTAAAAATAATTTTCAGTGAAGTTTCTCAAAAAAAGTGCAATGCTATTGTCAATTTTTTTTTTAAATAAACCTTCTTGGACAAACTAACTGAATTATTATTGTATAAATAACTTACTTCTTGTTACTGTAAATCAGCAACAGAAAAAAAAAACATTTCCATAAATGTTAATCAAGTACGGATGAAATTAAAAATAATAAAATAAATGTAAAAACTAATGATCCGTACAAAGTTTTGTTAATAATTTTTTAATCTATGCTTTAATATTGTCGAAAAAACTGAATATTGTATTTTTACTCACCACTTTCGAGAATTGTTTCTAGTGTAGCTGAATTACTCCACACATTGGAGATACACATTAAAATACAAAACAAAATTACTGTTAAAGCTGCCATCATGAAGACTAATTATTTGTAAACCGTTGCTTAACATAAATATTTTGTTTATGCAAAAACAGAATGTTTTGAGAATGTGCTTCGTAGAATAGTTCTCATTTTATCTTATTTTTGTAGTTATTTTATGGCATGGATTATAGCACTGTGTACAAAGTTTTTAAAATGCCTATACGTTGTAAAGGCAACACTAAAAGTGACTTAAGCAACTAATTCTATTCATTGTTACTAACGACAACAATAATGTTCTAGCGTTTTTACCACTAATAATAATCATATGTTTACATGAACATATCTACTCACCTAAAAATTGTTGTACGTCCTAGCAGACAATAAACTTTTTTCAACTTTTTGGCACATAACATTTCATGGGTACCTATGTTTGCAGACTTCGTTGCCATGGAACACATAAACATGAACAGAAAGTAGGAATTTCTGTTCGTGTTGTAAAATGAAAACATTGCAATTAACGGGTTACAACTAAAAATCCGCACTAAACTTAGAATCAAGTGGCCCATGCCTCGTTGCTTTTAATGTCACTTTCATGACACTGACGGTTAGCATGCTATGACTACTGTACCACTTTTTTTGTTTTGTTGTATCACTTCTTTTGTAAACGTAAAAAATGTCATCCAAAGAAAGAACTGTGCGAGAGCATGTAGTAAACTTTTTCAATATGCATAATTCTCTTGGAAAAAAATACGTTGTAGAACATTTTACTAAAGAAGGGATACCAAAACGCACAATTTATGATATTTTGAAGCGTGGTTCAGTAAAACGAACGGTCGGATCTGGTAGAAAAGCGAAAATTATGACGAAAAAGAATTTAAGGAAGTTGAAAGTTAAATTTAACAACAAATCAGGGGTGAGCCAAAATCAAGCTGCTAAATTATTCAATTGCTCTCAACAGTATATCTCAAAGTCTTTAAAAATGTTAAATATAGAAGCTAGAAAGAAAAAAAAGTCTCCATGTTTCACAGATGAACAGATAACTACAGTAAAATCGAATTGTCGATGGATGGTAAATAATTTAAAGGGGAAAAATTTCATTTTGGACGACGAAAGTTATTTTACATTAAGCAAATCTCAAATGTCTGGAAATGATGTATATTACACCGACGATCCTTCTACTACATCTCCTAATGTGAAATACAAAATGAAGAAAAAATTTGAACCAAAAGTCATGTTGTACATAGCCGTGTCCTGTGAGGGTATTTCTGAGCCGTATTTTAAAGAAAATGGGATGGCGATTAATCAAGAAACATATCAAAATGAATGTTTGGCAAAAATTTTAATTCCGTTTATCCGAAAGTTCCATTATAACGACGAATTTGTATTTTGGCCCGATAAAGCATCTTCACATTATGCAAAGAAAACAATAGAGTTCCTTAACACCCAAAATATTCTATTTGTGCCTAAAATGCACAATCCAACAAATGTACCTCAATGTCGACCGATTGAAGATTTTTTTGGGTATTTAAGTGCCTTGGTGTATGAAAATGGATGGCATGCAAAAAGCATAAAACAGTTGAAGCGTAGAATACAAACGTGCATAAAAAAAATGAACACGAGTGGCATACAGCGTGCTTGTAGCAGTATTAGAACAAAATTACGTAAAGTGGCAGATTATGGACCTTATGTAGCAAACCATTAGGTTTAAAGTCTAGTTTAAGGCAAGTTGTAACATTGTAATACTAAATATTAAACAAGTGGTGACATACTGAATTGATGTTTTGTAAGATATTTAGTGCGGATTTTTAGTTGTAACCCGTTATTATTATGGAAAAAAATTAGAAATTATGGAATACGAAACGTCTAAAATTAATATTGACATAAAAATTAGTGTGTTGGAATAAAAATGTAGACATAAATGATCAATTTATAAAATCTCAAACTGAAGTGCAGTCAATTAAAAAGATTACTGTTTTAATTTATTTACGTCGTAAAAAAATAGTGTGAGTAAGTCAAAGTGAAAGTAATTTGCTGACCTTGCCCCCTTGCAGATAAGACTATTTTCCCTTGTCGTACAAAAAAACTTTTTCCTAAAAGTCTTATGAACTTTTCAAACCAACACAATTTTTTTGTTGACACTTAAGCAATCTAAATGAATTGGCACTGCTCGGCAAACAATTACATTATTACAACAGTTTGACAATGATATCAAATTCAATGAAACAGTTGATACTAATAGCAGTATGGTGATCTTAACAAAAATCAAATAAATTATTAAATGAGTACTGAAAACAAGATAAAATGTAACTGTCTGCCTTTCAGATGCACCAAAAAGTAAATATTTAATTAATGATTTTTTATCAATTATAACTACAACCCATACATAAATAATTGAGAAAATACACAACAATGACAAAATTATTTTGTTTTAATAATTAACATGTTTTTGATGAGTTATTATCGACTCACATTTCCTATTAAAGGCACTGGGTTTTAATTATACATTTTTTTAAAGCCCAGTCGATTTTTAATACTGAACGATTAAAACCAAGTTATGTTTAGGTACACAATCTTAAGGTATATCAGAGTACCCCCAGTTACTTTAACTAGAGCGTAGGAACGTAACGAAGGTGTTTCTTGCTACAAAGGAAAAACCGTCGTTAATTTACTTCAGACATTCGGAAAACTTAGAATACGCCAATATGCAAAATAAAAGAATCTTACAGTGTCATAGCAGGCCGGTGCAATCTGCGGCCCCTCTGACATTTTTATGCGACCCGCGGCCCAGTAGTTGTATATTACAAGCTATGCTATTTTTAAAAGCATAACATTAAATGTCATTACATGTCAAAGATTTAAAAAAAAATATGATAAATTAACAGGTGTTTTAAGAAGAGAAACAATAATGGAAATGAAAGCGAACTTAGCGGGACAACAAAACTTATTTAAAAATGCGTATAAACAACAGGACCCCACAACAATATCAAGTTATGAAATTTTAAATATTTCAGCTAAACATCTGAAACCATTCTCCTATTGTAGTTTAATAACAGAATGTATTGAAACGACCTTTAACATTATTTGCAACAAAAAAAAAAAAACTTTTTAAAATATTAAGTATTTTATTTAGATTTACTGTGGGAAGACAAATTGATGAAATGGCAGAAAACGTAATATTAACTGTTACATATACTGCCAATAACTTTTTATCTTATTCTCTTTGTCTTGATGAATCAACGGATGCATACTCCTTGAACTTGTAATTTTGTTTCGTGAAATAGATATAAAGTTAAATGTTACCGAAGAATTATTAGATTTGGTAAGGGTGAAAGGAACTAAAACAGATGAGAATCTCTATTTTGTACTAAAAACTGATTTAGAAATAAAAAATGAGAAAATTGTTTCGAATGAACTACGCTTCTGACTAATAAAACCGATTGTTTTAGGAAATTCTTTGTATGTCACTGCGTTGCTTATATTGAAAATTTATGCGCGAAAAAAAAAACAGTTTCCGAACCCTTCACACAGAAGAATCTCCATATCCATTTGAAAGTGGTGCAGTCCGCTACGATTTCAAAAAATTTGCAATTGGCCCTTTAGCCTAAAAGGTTGCACAGGACTGCTCTACAGCATAATTTATTTATATTCAAAACTCCTGAATAGGTACTTACTTAATAAAATTACTTTCAGAACTGATGTCCATAACTTAAACGTTAGTCCACCACAACACAAAACTAACTTCTTTAAAAGATCATTTACATTCAATATTTACAAATTATACAACTCTATTCCTGACAATTTAAAAACTGTGACTCAAAGTCATTTAAGAAACAGGTTCACTGTCTTGTGGCTAAGAGCAAACTCTAGTAGTTGTTTTTTTTTCTTTTTTGTTCAGTCCTCTTTTGTGAATTATATTGCACGTTTTGGCATTTAAGTATTACTCGAATACTTAGTATTTTAAATAGTATTCAAAATACTTTTTCAGGATTCAGTATTCAGTAATCGAATGATTTTTTTTAAGTCTTCTTTATTCATACTCTTGGATACATGATTAGTATTCATTATTCAATACTTTTTTAAGGTATTCATGAATACTATTAGTATTTATGAATGCTAATGGTATTTATGAATCTAAAATGTCCTCTTGAATACTTTATGGTAGGAGTGGCCAACGTTTTTGTGAGCGTGTGGGCGCAAAAAAATCTTATGGGGTGCTGTGGGTAAGCCATTCAAATCTGGAACATTCAAATCTGGAAAATGCACCGGTAGAATCATTCAAACCTTGAATCGTTTAACGCTGGAATCATTCAACGCAGGAATCGAGCAACGATGGAACCATGCAACACGGGAATCGTTCATCGCTGGAAAGCTCAAATATGGAATCCAGAAATTAAGAATTTTTGCTGCCCTCTATATTACAACAGCCAAAGTATAATATAATTACAGAACACTTCGTTTTATATTTTATCTTAACTATTGTACAGTGAAAGATAAAAACATCGTGTTAATGGTAACTCATAGGCTACAAATTGGAGCCAAGTTGCGTAATTATAATACTTAGTAAATTTTTTACTTTCTTTTTCATACCCAGCTCTGTTTAAGATGTCAAGATGTTATTTTTGTATCGTCAATTTTGGAAGTATTGCTTTGTGTCTTTAATATTGTAACTGTTGTTTAGTATTTCTCTTATGAAAAATTTGTTTTGGTTTTATTTTAATTGATTGAGTGGAAGAGCAAAACGTTGTCTTGGAAAATGTTTTGAACTCGGCCTTGCGCTTGCCTTATGAACTGTTTTGTATACAGGGTTCTCATTTTTCGAGGGCCACTATGGGGATCTCGTAAACTGTAAGAGTTACGACTTCGGTTAAATTAGGGCAAAGTTGTATATTCAGGTGCTTAATAATTCGATGCGAACAGAACTTAGCTCTTTTAGTTTTTGAGATATAGGAAAAAAAGTAAAAAAGTGGATTTTTGTTTTTTGCCCGTAACTTTTTCATTTGATGTCGAATTTAATTTCTGTAAATACTTTTTCATAGTCACTTTTTGCAAGGAATCAAATTCCCCAATTATATTTTCCGTGTGACGTTTCGTTTTTTTAAAACCATCATCAGGTCAATTTTTTCTTATGGACGCTATATCTGATTTTAACGCCAATTTGTAGAGAATTTTTTTCTGAATTCGAAAATGTATAACACTTGGGACTTTTTTGAAACAATTGTTGTTAAAAATGGCAAAAACAAATATTTTATTTAAAACAAATCCTAATCGGCATGGTAAATAATTGTCTTTGTCCCTTTTTCCTTGGAAGCACGTAAGTAAACCGCATGAAATTACTATTAAAGGGATTTAATTAAAAAAATGGGTATTAATAAAGATGTTAGGAATGCATTAGCATTGTTCACTTATTAGCAAATATTTTTAGAACATTTTCTTTGGTTAAGTAATAAATTTCTTTAAAATGTGTATTTAATCCTTATTTGGCATACAATTATTTGTAACAAAAAATAACCAGTGATGCCTTTTATCTGCGTCAATGACTTCTAATAAGCAAAAAGCGTAAACAGATTTCTGGACGTTTTTTGTAAACTATGAACACATATTATTTGATTCCGAAAATTTTGTTACAAATAATTGTATGCCAATTAAATACACATTTTAAAGAAATTTATTACTTAACCAAAAAAAATATTCTAAAAATATTTGCTAATAAGTAAACAATGCTAATGCATTCCTAACATCTTTATTAATACCCATTTTTTTAATTAAATCCCTTTAATAGTAATTTCATGCGGTTTACTTACGTGCTTTCAAGGAAAAAGGGACAAAGACAATTATTTACCATGCCGATTAGTATTTGTTTTAAATAAAACATTTGTTCCTGCCATTTTTAACAACAATTGTTTCAAAAAAGTCCCAAGTGTTATACATTGTCGAATTCAGAAAAAAATGCTCTACAAATTGGAGTTAAAATCGGATATAGCGTCCATAAGAAAAAATTGACCTGATGATGGTTTTAAAAAAACGAAACGTCGCACGAAAAATATAATTGGGGATTCTAATTCCTTGCAAAAAGTGGCCATAAAAAAGTTTTTACAGAAATTAAATTCGACTTCAAATGAAAAAGTTACGGGCAAAAAACAAAAATCCACTTTTTTACTTTTTTCCCTATATCTCAAAAACTAAAAGAGCTAGATAAGTTCTGTTTGCATCGAATTATTAAGCACCTGAATATACAACTTTGCCCTAATTTAACCGAAGTCGTTACTCTTACAGTTTACGAGATCCCCATAGTGGCCCTCGAAAAACGAGAACCCTGTATACATGTGGTACTTTTTTTTCTTGAGGCAATTAAGACAATATTATTATTATTATTATTATTATTATAAAAAAATTACAAAATCTTTAATTACGATTAAAAATTTTCGGTTAAGAACATGCAACAATATATTATACTTCGTGGCGCAGATTAAAAATATTTTTGACGATTGAAAACGAACATTTTACTGAGGATGTACACCGACGTCGCCAATGTCCACACAGTGACCATCAGGAAAACAAACAACTTCACGTAGTAGGCTCAATGTATTCTGATCGGTTACTGGATGTTCTTTGCTGATTGTGTCATAAATTTGTAGCGAAAATGACTTCGGCATATCTTCATATAGACTCTGAAAATATATTGAAGTAAGTAATGGTATCATAATTATTGTTTAAGGATATCGTATACCGGATGAGGCGTCTAAAACAAGCCAATTGAATATTCCAACCGGTACCAATAATAGAAAAAAATGCATGAGACAAAATTTTTATGGTATCGAGAGACACATAATATGATCTTGATGGTTTCTTGATAGGTCGACATATAGAGATCACGTAAGGGTTTTTTTTTAGAAATTAAAATGATATGATTTAAGGTCGACTGCAATAGTAAACTTCTTGCAAGCGATGAGACACTTTTGCGTTTTTTTTTACACGTTTAGAGACGGTTAATATCAGATTAAGTGTGCCTCGACACCAAGCAAATTTTGTCTCGCGCATTTTTTTTTGTATTATTAATAGCAGTTGAGATATTCAGGTGGCCTGTTTTAAGCGCCTCACCCGGTATACAGTATTTAAATATTCAGGGCATTCGCATGAAAACTCCCCAGTTTTGTAACTTTGTTATTTTAAAAGATAGACTCTGGTGTTTAGAGATTTAGAGGTATTAGCGGGTCGCATCCTTTTTAAATTACATTTCACGTATTTTTTATTGTATTTGATGTATTTGATTTTTCAATTTTAATTTTTTTATTTCATTTTATATTTTTGAATTCATCATTTAAAAATATATGATGCCATTTGTTAGAAAAAAGTAAACTGGAACGTGAAATTTTAAATAAAATGTTTCAAAAACAATTTACTGTGTATAAAATTCAATAACATATTTAAATAAGATTGCAGCTTTATCTCTTGAAATAAGGAAGCAAAAGTAACGGAAATTTCAAACCGGGATATCCTGCATGTTTTTTGTTCCTTTTCTTAAATTAAAGTTATTATTGGGGTTGTTGGTATTGATACTAAGTGGGTATTAAAATTAAGATTTTTTACGAAGTAAGGCAATACCAATTATTATTTACATAAATAAAAATGTAATATTCGTTGCTTTTAGGAGAAGGGCAACCTTTTTTATTTGTTAATACAGCAGAATTTATTTATAAAATACGATCGGTAACACAATCCCTTTTAAACCATAGCTATTGTAGGTACAGGTACTTGTTGCATTATGACATTATATTATTTTTTATATTAAATTCACTATATTTGCTTATAATGAAAAATTAAATAATAATTTTAAATAACACTCACACTTTTTGCGAAATCGGTAATTCCTAATCGTTGTTGTTTGTATTCGTAACCCCTTCTCAGGTGGAATTTTAGAAAATGCTCCCTCTCTGAAAGAAGAATTGAATATGAACACCAGTAACAGAATTATTTTATTATTTTAAAATTATAATCACTTTAAAACGTAAATTAAATGATTTACTTACCTAATCGGCAAGTTTTAAATACATTTACTTAAATTACCTGTATTATAAAATGAGTTTTATCATTCAAAATTAAATAGAAGTATAAGTTATTTCTTTTAATTCTTTTACCGCTAAATAACAGTTTATTGATTTTTAAAACTGTATTTTATATATTCATTTTATAAAATTTGACCTAACCTAACAAATAGTGCAAAAAAAATCAGATTGGATTCCAAAAACTACCAAGTCTGACCCATTCAAGTAATTTTTTTGGCATATATTGCTCATATTCAACCTTACTTTGCTTTTAATTACAAATGTTGATACTTTAAGTCGATATAAAGTTATCCTCGTTCCTTAAGTCAGACCAATCTATAAAGTGTAAGCACAAAAACAGAAAAAAGTTAATTGAAAAATAAGATACTAGTTTTCAGAAGCAACTATCGTTGCGTTTACGAATTTGGGCACTGCGCAAAGCAGCTATGAAATATTTTAATAAAAACGTAAGATTTAAAATCGATAAAAGTACCTATACGCCCAAAAAAAAAATTGCAAATACCAGTTGTAAAAAACTAACCAGAAATTTACTATCTTTAATAAACCATAATTAAAACAGTAAAAAAAAAACAAAGAACAACATCTACAGAATGCAGCAACGAGGATTGCCAAAGAAAATAAGACAGTAAAAGCCAAAAAAAAAGAAGAGCAGTTGGAAGACCCGTGAAGAGATGGGAACAACTGTTATAACGTATCAAGAAGGCCAAACAGGCAGTTTGCCTAAACCATGAAGTGAAGAAGAAGAAAAGCTAATATATTATGTATAAAAATTCTCAACTCTAATTTTAAATATTGACGATTTTATTGTCATTAGGTCACGATAAACAGGCTGATCATATACAGGCATCTCCGTAAGTAATGAAGATATGAGGCCGATTCAATAGGACAATACGTAATTATTGAGAGCGTATTATAAATTCGACTTTGTGTTGTCTAAAATTCCTGCAACGTAGCTAATACATCCAAAATACCTAAGCGCCAATACTTTTAAACAAAGTTTATCTCGACGACAAAAGAATAGCAATAATTTCTATACCGTGGCATTGCTCCAGTTTTTATTAATTGATCAGTACCTATACGAGATACGAAACAATGTTTTTTAATGGCACTCATGGTAATCCTTGGAACTATTCTAAAATTAATTGGTTCACAATAAAAATGGATTTAAATGAAAATGAATTAAATTTTTATTTTTATTTTTAAATGAACAATATAGATGTACTCGTATTGGAGCAGTCGACAAACAACAAAAAACAGTGACATGATTTAAATTTTTAAGGCGATTTTGTTTTTTCCCAATCATTAAACTATCATGTTAAGTACCTATGTACTCTTTTATTTTAAAAAATAAATAAGAAATGTATTGCCAAAACCAAATCAAATATAACAAAAACGACCAAAATTTTTCCCATTTAATTGTCCCTAAAATTTCCTTTTTAAGTGGAAGCGCAAATACATGGTTTTCAAAAAACAAATCACAACGTTATTTGAAAACAATTACAAAAAAATTACTTTTACTTTTATTAATATGTTTGTGGAGATGAAAATAAAACCAAAATTCCTGCCAAAAAATAATGTTTCTCAACTTTTTTCTACGGTGACTATTAAAAAAAAGGGTTCTCTAATTGTTTTGAAAAATTCATTCCGTTTAACATTGATGACTAAAAAAAAGGTTCTGCAATTATTTTTAAATTCGTTTCACATTGGTGATTTGCTGTTTCAATAAATAGTTTTCCCTTTTATTTCTTCGCGACCCCCTTTAGATATTTGGCGCCCCCTCTAGAAGACGCACCCCACAGGTTGAGAACCACTGAATTCTTATATTATAAAATTCTAAATTTGTTTCTCAATTTAAAAAAAAGTTACGTCACGTTCTTGTAAAACAGAGCTAATATGATTTATTGGTGGTATTAAATTTAATTTATGTCAATAACATATGGTATTTTATGTTATCAAAGAGATAAATGTGTTTATTGGAATTGATTTACGAACATGAACTATAATTCTTAATTAAAATCTGCTTCACTCACCATTTGCCGGAACGCTGTCCAATATGGCACGCAGATCAAGAGCTTGGCTCTGGGCCACAATATTAACAATTAAAACGACAAATAACCAGGAGTGCATTCCACCCATGATTACTGTTTGATACAATATTTAACGTCTTCAAACGATTCACACTGATCATTTACAAAACATGTGAAATGCTTTTATACCACATACTCGAAGATACAATATCCAGGGATTATTTCGGATCGGAAATCTGTTAATCAGTGTTTGCGTAGAAAATTTAATCTTTATAATCCCCCATTGCTGTTTGTCTGATAACTAATTGTTAATCATTTTGTTATTGCTGTTATTTCTTGAGCGTGAAATATTTCGCAAAATTATATTCGGGTTAACAAATAACTGCACGTAACAAATAATTGTGTAATGCCTGAAATCAAAGAAGAATTTGTATTTTTTACACATATGCAAGGACTTATTGATTTTGTGATAATAAAAGTATTTAGCGTATCTATTGGTAAACATGACACTATTTTTTAGCATTGTTTAGAACTAACCTTTACATTCAGGGCCGGTTTTACTATTAGGCGAGTCTAGGCAATAGCCTAGGGCGCCAGATTTCCTCATGAAAAAGGGTAAAATTTATATGATATATGTATACCAATGAATTTACGTTATTAAATGTTTATAATGGTGTAATATTTTTATAAATTTGCCCCTGATTCTTAAATATTACGAAAAACTTCGGGAGATAATTCCTATTATATTGAACATTAAGGTCTTTTTTATAAAATGTTTTCCGAAAACGTCTTCTTTTGGAGTTACACACCCTAAAGGAAACGGTAAAAGTAAGTTTTCATTTTATTTCTCAAGTTTGGAGAAATGCAGAAGAATGACATTTGGTAAATGTTTTTACTTATTAAAAGATTTCCGTAGTAATATTTTCAACCAGCTCCTACCTTTATAAGGGGCTGAAAAGTGCAACATGCACAGTTTTCAAAGCATAATTCCGACACACTACAGGTTATTGTCAAAACGGCGTTTTGCAATTTTCTCCATAAAAAATAAAACAACGGAACATGCACCACCAAATAAATACGAAAACACCTGTCACTTTTCCTCAATTTGTACAAACCATGGTAATCGGCAAAATGAATCATTTTATTTTAGAACAATTTGATAGTGGATGTTCACTTATTTTATTTGGGGCCGTCCAAATTTTCTTTGCCTAGGAGCACCAGATACCCTTGCGCCGGCCCTGTTTATATCACATGTTTTCAACATTTACAACAAATATGTTGTTTGTCAACTCTAAAAAATATATTTTGAAAATATCTTTATTTAATATTTTTACAAAATTTAAGAGCTTCCACAATTTTGTTTTGTGTTTTTATATAATAATGATTTGGTTTACAGTTTACATTATTTTTCTAAACATATCATTCATTACATCATTGAAAGTACAAAGTGAATACTGATCTACTTGGATTTTTAAAAGCCCTTATTTAAAAAATTATCGTAAAGCGATCTTTCAAGTGATTTTAAGTGATCTGACAGTGGCCTTTCGTTTGTGCAGAGGCGTCAAGAGACGTCGTCGAGCCCGGGGAAAAATTTTTCAGTATAGATATTATTTGAAAATGTTGTTAATAAAAAACAATTGAGGTATAATATTCGAGCCCCTGTGGACTCCCGGGCCCTTAAATTACTCGGAGCCCCCCCTGCCCCCCCCCTCTCATTGGCCATGCGTTTCTGTGCAGTGATCAGATTTTGAAGTGACAGCACTAAAAAGCTAAAACATTAAAGGTTGAGAGTCATCCCAATGCCCAGCGTCAACAATAAAAATATGTTCACCACTTAATATTATTTTAGTTTTGAACAACTTGTCACTTTATAATAACGTCACATATCATTGTTATAACGGTTATAGCGCTTGGTCTAACCAGTGTTCCAGATGTTAAAATCCAGTAACATTGTCTGTAATACTTACTAATACTGAGGTAGCTAAAGTCGCTGCTTTTTTTTTTAAGTCTTCATAATTAGTACCTACCCTTAGTTAAGCGTGCTATTTTTTAGTGAAAATTGTAAAATAGGGGTTGGTATATTATATAGCAACTACTGAACCATTTGTTTTGCAAATGAAACTGCATCTTATAAAAAAAATGCTGACATTACGTAGGCTCCGTGAGCGACTTGATGTCGCTATTCTATATTTTTGGTGGGGAAATTTGGAAACTTAAATGTATTAAGATATATCCTGTACTAAACAGAGATTTGAGGAAAAAAACATTAGATAAAGAAACGTCTTGCAATTAAAAAATAATACCTAATAATAATCGGTGTCATTTGAACAGGATTATTCTGAAATAGTAAATGCTTTGAGTGATCAAATAACGCTGCACTACCGAAAAAATTTGAAACCAGAAATAAAGAAAAGATTATCAAATGGTTTTGTAATCAACAAAACCGCCAAATAAAGTGGAAATTGGTATTTATTTACTTTGAGTAGAAACAATTTTCCCCGTTCAGCTTCTATCGGATTGAAGTTTGACAAATAAACAGGTCACTCCAGAACCTCAATCCTGTTGTCACAAAACCAGCTTTTACTGAATTGAGGGGAGTGCGATCCGGGATTTTCCTATCGAAGGATGAAACCACTAGGATACACTTTTAATGTGGTTGGCAAGACACATTCTGCCAAGAACTGCTGATGATAATCAGCGTTTACCGTTTGCTGAGCCATGTTTTTCCTGAGGCTTATACCTCCTAATCATGAGTGAGCGACTATAATTTGGCCTCTGTTTTGATGGTCTTGATTCAGACTATTCACGAATTTTGTACCTACGAAGCTAATGATAACGTCGGACAAACCCTGATTGAATTTGCTGAGTCCAGGTCAACCGCTTTTCTTAATGTTTTGCCGTTAAAATCGATTTAAACACAAAATAAAAATACTTTTTGTAGCTTATTCGCTTTTAATAGTAAAATGCACTTAGGTTTTAGATATTTGCTATTCAATAGCAACATCTATTTTCTTTATCCTCGTAAGTAATGAAATAATCTGACCCCTTAATTTTGAGATTAATTTTTTCCAAGAATTTTCAAAAATTAAAGTAACTTCTCTCATAGCAAAAAAAACAATGACTAAAAATTGACTTCACAGATATGATACTGTGAAAAACACGTAAACGCAAAACGACGCATTATAGCGACTTATCCCACCATATTATTGGATAAACCAGGGTCGGATTAACCCAGTGGTTTCCAACCTTTTTGTCCTCCGCCCCCCTTTTTCATAAAAAAATTTTTGCGCCCCCCTCACTTTTCGTTACAATCTAATTTTATAAATACTGTTCTGATAAATAAGAATTATTTAATGGACTACAAAACAATACACCATATTCTGTATAAAGAAAGTTCTTTTTGTTTGTTTATATTTAAAAATGATATTTTGGTAACAGCTGCGCGCCCTCCTTGCAATAGTCTCGCGCCCCCCTAGGGGGGCGCGCCCCACAGGTTGGAAACCACTGGATTAACCAATAGACAAAAAAACAAATTTCTAGGACCTGTGATTCAGAGGGGCCCGATTCGACTCCAAAAAAAATTGTAATCTATATATATAAAAGAGTTTGTTTGTGCGTTTGTTTGTTTGTTTGTTTGTTTGTTTGTTTGTTTGTTTGTTTGTTCGCTATACAATCCTAGGTCCGTTGACCGATCGGGACCAAATTTTGCACAGTTACTATTTAGGACCTTGCAGATCTAACGCCAAACTTTAAGTACAAGCACATATTACCAATTTTAAAAAAAAAAAATTACTTGGACGGGATTCGATCTTACGTCGGCAAATACCTGGTCATAACACGATACGGCGCGGTGTATTTCACAAGTAAAGATTGTTTTGTATACAATTAGTAATAAATGTACATGATGTATTATTTCTATTAGTACATTTTTAATTGAAACAAGACGAAAGAAAATAAATTTGAGTTATTATTCAATTTTTAAGCAATAAATAGTTATTTTTTAAGGAATTATAAGAAAATGAAAAGATGATTGATCAGAGTATGTCATTTGTGTATGATTTGGAATTATTGGGCTTATTCAAGTTTAAAAAAGTAATTAAAATTGTAATCGCCCGTGCAACGCCGGGTAAACCATCTTGTTAATAATAAAATTGCAACATTCGCCAACACCTTCTATGAAGGGCAGCCAATTGCTTAATTTTGTCTACAACCGGCTAAAGGCTTAATCCGGCACTGCGACAAACATTTAATGTTGCCGAATTGCAGTTTGAAAATTTAATACTGTTTATGAGGACGTCTAAGTAAAATGATGCAAGCTTTCTATATCAACAACAAAAAATGGTTTAAAATTTGTTTTTCAATAATAGTGTAATAGTTGACAAAGTGTTTATAGAAAATGCGAAAATGTTTATACCTTTATACCTAAAATGGACAACTTGTGTTCTGGAGATATCAAAATGTGTTAAGGTCTCCACAGACCAACGCGGTGGCGGTGGCGGTAACGGTACTGAAGCGGTGGCGGTCAGATGTAACCTTGGAAACAAAAAGACGCACTCACACTACGCGGTGAAACATTTCCTAAGTCTGCGTTTACAGTACAAGCGTATTCGCGCGAATGAGCTTCGCGCGTACGCGTCCGTATTCGCGCGACTGAAACAAACCAATGCAAGCATATAAGAGCGGTTACACTACAAGCGAGAATTCGCTCGAAACCACTCTCATATGCTTGCATTGGTTTCTTTGATTCGCGCGTATACGGTCGCATACGCGCGAAGCCCATCGCGCGAATACGGCTGTACTGTAACCGCAGCCTAAAGGTGCATTTAAATCAGAGCGAACAGAAGCGAACGAACGAATTCGTTCGGTCAAGCTCGCGCAATTTGCATGGCGAAGCGAACGCGAGCGAACGAATTCGTTCGCGTTCGCACAGGTTCCGTCGCGTGTCGGTAAACAAGCGAATCATCAAAGGAAGTTCGTGCTCGATTTGCATGGTGCATTTTGTAGCTAGCGAATTCTCTATCCGACATGGTTTGTTTTCAGGTTTTTACACTAGCGCGGATCATCAACGAATGCGAATGTTCGTTCACATTGCATTGCGCAGAGAACGACCGAACGAACGAATACCTAAAAACCCGTTCGTTCGTTCGTTCGGTTCTGTTCGCTCTGATTTAAATGCACCTTAAGGTTACATCTGACCGCCACTGCTTCAGTACCGCTACCGCCACCGCGTCGGTCTGTGGAGACCTTAAATGCGAAAAAGCAGTTTCTTTATGAACTTCATCTGCTATGGCCTTACCTTAAATCACGACGTATAAAAACCACTTTTTCTTATTTACTATCTACTTGCGATATTTTAACCTCACATTTGATAGTCTAACTGACACAAGTGACTCAATTAGTGATAGTGACGTGTTAAATTTATAGATAGAAGGATTAGTAATAAAATTAAAGTGTGGGGATCGTTTTGCCCGCAGGGATCATTTTAGGCCACTCTCCCCTAATGTGCCCTTATTGAAAACAACTTACCTATACAAAAAAAAAACTCATGGGAAAAGATTATTTAGAATTAATAATAAAACCAAAATGTAAAATTTGACGTTAAAATTTAAATTTTTATTTTTGAAGTAATTTTAACATTCAAAAAGTCTGCAACAAATGGAAAAGATTTTTATTGTAGGTTTCTCAAAAAATTTTATCCCTGGGAAAAGTTGGTGCATGGTCTAAAACTAATTTTAAGTTTCAAAAAAATTCAATAAAAATTCATGACACTAGATTTTAGCGATTTTAGAAATATTTGCAAGAGTAAAGTGCTAGTATTTTAAGAATTTTAAAAAAGTTTCAAAAAAAGTTTTTTGAAAACCTAAAATACGGGCACTTTACTCTTGCGAATATTTCTAAAATCTCTAAAATCTAGTGTCATGAATTTTTAATGATATTTTTCCATCTTAAAATTAGTTTTAGACCATGCATCAACTTCTATGGCCCACTAAAAGCTTTATATGGTAACCACTTACGCAGACTTAATAAACTCGCATCAATATATTTATTATGAATCTGTTTAATAAACAATGTGTTTTATAAAATAAGTAAGTAGATTATGAAACTACTATATACACATGCACACGCCATCTATAGCTATGCGTCAGGTTTCGGATAATATCGGGACTATTTCTGAAGCACGAGTGGCGCCATCAAACATACGACGCTATTGCGTATTGTGGAGCCCCTGAAAAACGTTAAGATTGAATACGGCCCGTATTATACGGGCAAATGTTATAATGCCACCTTTTATCATAATTTTTGCGCTCCTTTTACTTCAGCGCCGAACTTATAGCCCGTAGCTTAGACCGGCCCAAACCGGCCCATTCGGGCACCGGCCCTTCGGGCATTTGCCCGAAGTGCCAGATGGCCAGTCCGGGCCTGACTTCATACTATCGTGAAAATGCAAAAATACTATTAAGTAAAAAACTATAAATACCGTGTTAAAATAGTAATATCGTGATCATCGATTACACGAATCCAACTTACAAATGTAATATTTTCAGGAAATTTAAATATATCCACTAAATTTAAATAATAATTTTTATACTTCTGATTTTAAAAGTTTTGTGGAGCAACAAGATACTTTTAATTACTTACTCTCTAAATTACAAAATAAAAATAAGAAGAAGGGTTGTTGTTTACTGATAGTTATAATCAGTGCAAGTTTGTCAATTTTTGATTTATTAGTGGATTATATCATTAAAAATCTGTGCTAAACAATAATTTAGACACTTTATAAGTTAAAATACAGGCTGATGTACCTTTATCTCAAGACATATGATATAAGTAGGTAATCCTTGCTAAAGACCAGATTAATATTTTTTTGTAATTCAATTTAATTGCCAATATAAAAATTTGTTATAGAACTATATACCGATAACGTTTTAACGTAATTATAATAAATATTATTTTGTTTGGCTTATTTATATGTAAAACCAATGGGCTTAAAAAAATAATTAAATTAAAAATCTTTTGTAGGCCTCAATTCTAAAACGGCAGACGGTGACCTTATGAGTAAACATAAAATATTGTGGTTATTGAGGGATGGCACACTTTTGCTGATATTATATAACGGGTACTTCAGTTTGACTGTCGCACCCCTATAACTTTGTTATTTTAAGAGGACACTCCCATAAACCTTATATTTTTGTGAATCGCTGGAAATTTTTATGCGTATTTAATTTAAAATGGACCTTTTGTCGCATTGCTTCTGTAAGTGTTTATTCGAGGCGTTTCAATCTAATGCTCACTAAATTTTGAATATTCATCAAAAAATTCAAAAACTTTGTTTGGCAAATATAAAGATTTTGTAAAAAAAAAATATAATTTTCTCAAAAACTTTGCCAGATATGATTATTTTTTTAATGCATTATCGAACTTAGACCAAGATTTATATTCTCTAATGAGAATTTTAAAAAAAGTACTACACTCGTAATTAAATATACATTTTGGTTAATATTGAAATGAAATAAATTTATTTTAAGATGTTTGCATTTTTGTTCAGCCTGTTTTAATTACAATGTTTTAAACATATGTTACTGCTTAGAGGACAATATTTGCCAATATAGTTGACAAGTTGACACAAAAAAAGCACATACTGTATTTTATTTTAAATCAAATTTTAAAAAGTCAAATTTATTTATTAAACTGCATTGTTTTCAATTTTGTACAAAAAATTAAATTTGAAAGATCCTCTCGCGTAAAAGAGTTTCTGCATCGATAAGCAAATTGGCCAATTACCGATTAATCGGACTTATCTTATCACCGATAACCGATTAATCAGCCGATTATTGACTTTCACCTATGATTCATTAAATTATATGACTAATACTCTCATGCCCTTATAAATATATTTATTGTGACAAGGTAGGTATATTTTTCATGATATGATAAGTAAAATTAATAAAACAAACAAAACATTTGAAACCCGAATGGATGAAATTAGTTAAAATGCAGAAACTCTATGTTCCTACTTTACAATTAAAAAGTGTTTCGGCTATTTAGTATTTTTTTGAATTTCATTACTTTTTTCTTATTTGTAGCACTTTAAAAACTATGCATTCCTATATCAAAATATTTAATTTCTTACTTTAATAAATAGCTATATTAGCACTAAAATTTAAGGAACTTTTTTTTCATCTTAAAATTACTGTCTTAAGTAGTGTAGTAAAGTTTTAAGTCGTTTGTTTAAATTCGAAAAGTTTATTTAAAGGCATAGGTTGTCTACAACAAAACAACATAATATGTAGTATAGTAAAATATTTATTGCTGTTTAAAAAACAAAATTAAAATGTACAAATTTTGAGTGCATCTTTTAATAATAACAGATTTTTGTGTTTTGATCAGATTATTCCTCTACTGCAGAGGTTCTCACGTTCTCAGCCTTTTAATTGCGCATTCCATTGAGAGAATAATTTGAAAATTTTGGTACCACCACAGTTTACCAAAATAATTCCCCAGCAACATGTCAAGTTGTAATGAATGAGTAATCTAAGCATAACGTTTCAAACACATTATATTTCGCGTACCACTTAGTTCTTTCTAAAGTACCTCTAGTGGTACGCGTACCACCGGTTGAAACCTCTGCTCCACTGTGTAACTAGATTTCTTGTGACAAAACTCCTCTAAAGTCCCATAAAAAATAAATCTCTTAATAACTTTATGGATTTACAGAGAACTCAATTATGAAATTAAACCACCAATTAAATATTATGGTGTAACCTATTTACTTAGCTAGAGTTTAATGTACCAACGAACACTATCAAATTTCATACATCACTTTGTTATTCAACATGTGTGCAATAAAATATCTTTTATTATCGTTCTATCACGTTACCGATTAAAACAACATTCAAAGGCTCTATTTTAGAAATGTGTTATTATGCTTCAACACAAAAATAAATAAAAGGACAATAAACAAGCAACAAAAGAAAGACTTCATACGCAGCAACATAATTCAATAATTATATTCCAATTACTATCAGTCTGACTTTATTTTTGAAATCACTTTCTTTATTTTCTTTACAACAATTGATTTATTGTTATCGATCAATTGGCTTAAATTTTGACATCAAATCTTTTTATCGTTTTGAATAACATTCTTAAATGATGTTTAAAAATGATTGTTTTTTACTTTCCTGTTTTTTTTTAACAAAAAAAATCATTTATAAGACAAAAAATTAATATTTGATCAATAAGGTATATTTATTTATTCAGTACAGAACAGTCTTGAATAATTTTATTTCATGTAGTGGTTTTCGTTTTAAAAATGTTTTTAAAAAAATAATGGATTTATTTATTATTATAATGCTAATTATTATTCTACCTCAATAAGATGAAAATTTCTTTAACGATCGTTAAATGATAGAACATAAGAAAGAAATTCAGTAATTCAAATTGATTTCAAAGCGTGTAGAAATATGGATTTTCCTTTAAAAAAAAATAAGTTTAATTTCAAAATCGTAATTGGTTCGATATCTGTAAAATTTCATTATACAGGGTGTTTCGTAAAAAATGCGGAAAAATTCGGGAGGTGATTCCTTATCGAAAATGAAAGGGGGTCTTTTATATATATTGTTTTCCTTAGACGTCTCCTTTCGGAGTTACACCCCCCTAAAGGGAAGCGGTAAAATTAGGTTTTTATTATATTTTCGTTTATTTTTTAATTTATTTCCTTTAGGTTCGATTGCATAAAAGTTAAACCACGTTATCCCCAGAACTAGGCAAAATCGCAGCATAAGTGGCGCTGTTATTTTTTAGGGATTAACTTGTATTTTAACACCAGTCTTGCTTTGTGCAACCGGGCGTTACTTTTTAATACGACAAAAACTTAAGTCACTTTCTTGGTTTGCTTGGTTGTACAATGACGCTTGTTTGACAGCGCAAATCAACAAAACAGCCACAAAACAACTCATCGATATGGCAATTAGCTACTTTCCGGTCTAGGCCGGTAAAAAACTCATTACTATGGCAACCAGCTACTTTCTGGCCTAGGCCAGTAAAGATGTATTTTTCAGCCTAAAAATGTATAGAAAACAACTGATTTTCTGGACGGACGCAAAAAAAGTAAATACTAAAGCTTTTGAAAAAACAAAACAAAAACTAACATTTACTTAGCCATCAGACCAAAACCTATCTAAGATGTACAAATAATTAAAATTTCCAATTATAGTACTGACTACTGATATAATTAATTTTATAGTAATCACAATTATTTTATATTATTCGCGTCTTTAAGTAATTTAAAAAAAGCAATAAAAAATACTGAATTAAACGTTGGAATTTTTGCTTTATAAACATCATTTTAAAGCAACAACGATATCTTACATTTTTCAGCAGAGATAAAAATGTAACAAATCTAAATTACAAACAACACATTAATTTAATTTTCATTTTAAACATAATTTTACACAATAATCATATTGTGTTATGCTTTTATCTAATTCATTGAAATTGTTATGTACAGTTGTCACTTTAGAAAACACATTTAGAAATAAGACTGTCCATAATTTTTTTAAATTTTATTACTTTTATCATTTAAATTATTAATTTGTGTTAATAATGTAAGACTACCAGTAAGACAATTTTTAATATTTTTTACACATTGAATACAGTTTGTTTTTCATGACTGAGTAATTTTATAATTAGTATTGTTAGTTGTATTTTTTTTCAAATTTCATGAAAAACATTATTTCGAGTTCATCCAACCTTTATGTGTCTGTCTAGTGTCTACATACGTACAGGAAAAGTAAGAATCTCTATAATATCTTTATATTTTACGTTTAAACCACACTTAATATCAGTTTGGAAGAGTCTGTAAAAGAAAAGTCTTTTTTGTGCGATCGTACTAGAAACAGCTGTTTGACGGACGCGTTAGCAACCATAAAGTACTGCATTACCGGCCCTATCCTTAGCAACGGCCGTAAAAGTGACTTTTCAGGCCGTTACCCTTAGCAACGGCCGAAAAAGTAACTTTTACGGCCGTTGCTAAGGAGAGGGCCGGTAATGCAGTACATACGCCGTCATCTGTCAGTGACAGAATGTCACGTAGTTTCTAACCTATACTTTTGAAAATTACTAAAAATTTAAATTGTTTTTAATTTGATCGCACAAAAAATGTAATATGCACCTCGGCCAAAACGTACTTTTTCGGCCTTGTCTGTTTGCTGGCCTCGACTACGCGGCCGAAAAAGTTACACTTTTTGGCCTTGATACATAAATAACTATTTTAGTGTTAGATTTATACAGGGTGACAATAATCTACATGTATTGGATAGGTAACTTTGTTATTATAAGAGTCTCAGATAACATTTCCAGCATGGGGATCTCACGCGGCCGAAAAAGTTACACTTTTTGGCCTTGATACATAAATAACTATTTTATGTTACTAAGTTGCGGAGCTCGAGATCTTAATTTTATTTTTTTATTTCTCAAATTATCAGTTTTAATTTTGTTTAGCTTTGTTAAAAATATGAGAGTTTCTCTCGCAGTTATGTAAATCACATAACAGATTAGTAAGAAATTGTTTTTTTTTTAATTAAAACTTTTTGATTATTACAAGTTATTAGTAGTACAAGTTAATAATAATACGTTGTTACGATAATTTAGGGGATTTAAGTATGTATATGTGGGATGAAGATTTAAGTAAATTTTTAAGGAAAAACATTTTCTTTGTAGATATTCGACAGCATCCCTTACAGAAAAATCCACTGCACGCCACTGTTATTTATCTATTTTTACACAGCTGCCAAGGCAAAATCAGCTTGGCAATTAGTTCACTATTTATAGAAGCAGGGCCGGCGCTAGGGTCGCCCGCCAGCAAGTTCTAATTCAGCGCCCTCCATCATATTTTCGTTTTTTTCTGGTATCATTACCTAATTTCTTATTCACAGTTACAGAAAATAACTACGTAAATTTATTAGAAATTATTTTTTTTCCCTTTATTTATTAGGTACTCACAAAGTTAGAAAGAATATTCTTAATGTCTAATTCTGTTGAAATTTCATTTTCAATGGCTTATATTACAAGTCTTTTGTGTCGTACTTGTTCTTAAATAAGTCTAAATTAACTTCAATTTTGAAAAAGATCATTTCCCGTATTGTCAGGAACATCCTAAACATTGAAGTAAGTTAGGAAAGAATACATTATTAGACACAATATCAAGAAAAATATCAAAAGGATTTTGAAGTTTTAAATATTTCCGAAAAATATTTTGGTAAGCACGTCATGGAGTTCCATTGCATTTATATACAGGGTGTTTCTTAAGTATTGCAAAAAACTTCAGGAGGCGATTCCTTATCAAAAATTAAGGGGGATCTTTCATATAATTTTATTTCCTTGGACGTCTCCTTTCGGAGTTACAACCCTCTAAAGGAGAGCGGTAAAACTAGGTTTTTATTTATTTCTCAAATTTGGATAAATGTAGGAGAATGATATTTGGTAGATGTTTTATTCTTATTGAAAGGTTTCCCATAGTAATATTTTTAATCATCTCCCTCCTTCACAGGGGGCTGAAAAGTGCGACCCCTGTTGGTTTTTTTATCAGAACTTTTTGGAAGCTTAAACATTTTAATTTAAAAATTTGTGTTTTGAAAGCTTGCTTTATTTAGAAACTTTTTTTATTCTTTAGTTTTTCTCGTAAAACCTACCGTTTTTGAGTAAAAAACAAAATAAGTAAACATGAAACATCGAATATTCCAACATAAAACGATTCATTTTGGTGGTTGCCTTGGTTTGTTTATGTTAAGATTGGGTAGAACTGACGGGCGTTATAACGTTGTCGCCGCGTAAACGTCAAAAATGAATAACATCTGTCAATTCTACCCAATATGAACATAAACAAACCATGGCAACCACTAAAATGAATTGTTTAATATTGGAACATTTGATGGTTCGTGTTTACTTATGTTATTTTTTACTCAAAAACGGTAGGTTTAACGAGAAAACTAAAGAATAAAACAAGTTTCTAAATAAATCAAGCTTTTAAAAAACTAATTTTTAGTTGCAAAATTTTAAACAACCAAAAAGTTCTGATAAAAAAACCAACAGGAGTCACACTTTTCACCCCCCTGTGAAGGTGGGAGATGATTAAAAATATTACTATGGAAAACCTTTTAATAAGTATAAAACATCTGTCAAATATCATTCTCCTACATTTATCCAAATTTAAGAAATAAAATAAAAACCTGGTTTTACAGAGCTTCCCTTTGGGGGGGGGTGTATCTTAAAAAGGAGACGTCTAAGGAAAAAAAATTATATGAAAGACCCCCTTAATTTTCGATAAGGAATCACCTCGTGAATTTTTTTGCAATACTTAAGAAACACCCTGTATTTGTTGTTGCCATCTTTAAAAAGAATCGCTAAATCGTTACAATTTTTATTAAATTTTCATTATTCATTACTGAGAATTTAAAAAAATAATAATAAAAGTATCACTATGAATTTTCGGTTGCTCAAAACGTTAATTTAACAAAGTCTTTGCAGTGTCCTATATTGTATAAAACACGTTAACTCTAAATTTGTTTTCTGGCGTTTGTGGTGAATCGTCATGATGCTCGCACTAAACCTGACATGTCTACTTTCTTCGCCGAACTTCCACATTAGATCTAATTTCTATTTCTCCATCCACATCTTCTCTAAGTACGAATGTTTTTAAATATTCGAAATATTATAATTACAACATTACAACATATAGACTAATTGTTTTTATAAACTTTACGCAAGCGAAAGCGGCAAAAGTGGACTGGTAAAACGGCACACCAAAGGGGCGGGAGGGCCTCCCGCCCCTTTGGTGTGCCGTTTTATATGTACAGGGTGATTCAAATTCGAGGGCGACCATGGGGATCTCGCTTATTACTGAAGATAGAGGGTAGGTTGAAATTTGGTAAAGCTGCTAAATTTTATGCTCATCAATAATATCAAAACAGATTTGAAATATCTTCAAATGTTTTTGAAGAAATTGAAAAAAAACTGAAAATTTTTTTTTTTTTTGCCATGACTTTTTTATTTATAATTTTTTTTTAAATCTGTAAAAACTTTTACATGGCCACTTTTTATTTTACTTTTAGTGGTGCCATCAATTTTTTGCAGTGCCGATTCCGTTTTGTTTAATAGGTATTAACTTTTTAATTTCTTATGGGCGACAAACTTGATTTTCATCTAGCCAGTCTCCAACGCAAGCTTTGAGAACCCGTTAGCGACGGCCCTGTATACAAAGAAGTACATTCTTAAAACATTAAGTTAATATTTAATATATTTTAGAACATTAGAAATTAGAACATTTCATTATTGGCAGAGCCGGTCATAGGGTTTTCGGGGCTGTGTGCGAAAATAAATGCGAAGCCAAAAAAAAAAAAAGTTTACTTAAAATGATCATTACAAACGTGTTTTTTCAAATGTAAAAATACTTCTTAAAATAATTTAACTGAAAGTTTTCTAGTAATATAACTACTGACAACTACTTTACTATCTAACCAGCGAATGCCTAAAATCTATATTTAGTTTATTTGTACCTATAAAGTAACTTTTTATAACACGAGAAGGGCGGGGTTGTCGAACTAGTGTATTATGAAAACGACTGATAAACAGCTGACAAGGCCGGACTAGCAGGGCCGGTCTATCCGCGGGGCCGTGTGCGGTGCACCCTGCCCTCCCTTATGACCGGCTCTGATTATTGGTGAAATAACATTATTTTTATTCTTTATCTGTTCTGTAATGCAATTATTATTATTGGCAATTTTCTGTTAACTAATTGATTTTGAAAAATATGTTGAAAAAACTGAGCATCTAAATTTTTCATGACCTATTTACTTTTAATACTACATTATTACTTAAAGTCTTAGTGGGAAAAACAGAGTTTGTTGCTCAAGTTTTGTAACAAAAGAGAAATTCCTTAAACGATTTTAAGGCTTCTTTGATCACTTTTCTGTTGAAAGATTTCTTTAAACTTATAGCGTTCGACTTTAAAACATTTAATATTATTTCAAAAATTTATTACAAATGTTAACTTTGAAAATTATATTGACTGAGAACAAAAATATTCATCGTAATTTGTTACTGATTTTCAGTGCCGTAACGAGGGTATGAAGCGCCTGTGGCAAGTGTCTAACTTGCGATCCCCCCCCCCCAACCCAAAAATGATAAAAAAATTTAAATGTAACAAGTTAAATTTTACTAAATGCAATATGTTTAATACTTAGTATTAACCCCATCAAAATTAGTTACCTGTAAAACCAATTATGCATTGGTATAAATAAATAATCTAAATAAGTTTTTATCCAAATTCAATGACAAATAAATTAAAGAAATACAAGAAATAGGTATGTTATAAAATAATATAATAACAGCATAAATAAGTTCAGCATATTTTATATGTTAATTTTTTTAGCTTTTTCATTTGCAAACACATCCTCATAATTTAATGTTTTTGCAATATCTTTTGCATTTGATATTATATGTTTGTTAAACGCTCTTGTCCAATAGATGAACGAAGGTACGATTTTACAATTTTCAATTTGCTAAACAAATGTTCGCAGGAAGCTGTTATTACAGGCATTATTATAAAAATCTTTGTAATGAGAGTTCGTAATTTTTTTGGCAAAATTTGAAAAGCCTAAATTTTCAAAAGCTACCATGACTTGATATTTGAAACTCGCAATTTTACATCCAAGTTCTATTATATTTCAATATCAGCTGCGCATCATTTGAGATCATATAACAGCATATATTTTAAAGCTTGTCCATTTAAAAAACTGCAGTCATTTGCGACCTCTTGTAAAGCAGTAAACTATTAATGAGTTGTATGAGTATTAGATGTAAAAGTTTACATATTTATTTTTTAATAATGCATTTTCATTCATAGCAAACGAATCACCAGGCATCTTTTTTATTTTGCACTGTCTCTTTTCTGGAATGTAAGTTTAAGAAAAAATTATTTTGGTACTGTTGAATTTCATTTTTTAGAACTTTTATCATTTTCGCAGCAATTTTGTGTGTTTTTGTTTTGTAAAAGTAAATTTACTTCATTTTTCTTTCCTAATATTGCATCCCAAAATATTAGTAATGCAACAAAGTTAAATTTTGTTAATAATTTTAGCAACATTTGAGCATTTGCTACAGAGTCTACTGCAACTTTGTCACGAATTGGAACTCACCAGTGTTACCAAATATAGCAAAATTCCGCTGTTGTAGATATTGATAATGGCGGATTTTTATAGCTATTTACTTAATTTTTTATATTTTGTGCCCCAAATCTAGTTGCGCCCATGGCGAGCACCTCTTTCGCCACGCCATTGTTACGGCACTGCTGATTTTGTACATTTCTGCTCTGGTGGCAGCAGACCACTTGCAGTTACACTGTAGACCGGAATTCCCCATTACACCATAGCAATGAAATACAGTATAAAGGTACAAATAATATATTTTAAATATTTAATATACATAATTCACCCATACAAACCATTCAAAAATATAAAATAAAAACAATTATGTACATGTAGTTATCAAATGTAGCAAAATTAATTTATATTTATTTAAAACTACGTTAGTAAACTTTCCTGTACCTAATTGTGTATAGTTAAAATACAATTACTTAGTTACTTGGATATTTTGCCAGAGGTCAGTGTAAAAAATCTTTTTCAATACTACAAAATAAGAAAGTAATATTGCAAAATTCATAGTAAAATCACTTTCGAACTGTAAATATTACAGGCTAAAAACTTGCAACTTATTCCAATAAAACGATTTATTTCATACTTCTTAATTAAGTGCCTTAGCTCTTTCAATAACAGCACGAGACACAATAACACGTTGTATCTGAGCTGTTCCCTCGTAAATTTGGAATATTTTGGCATCACGCATTAGTTTCTCAACAGGATAATCGCTATTGAATCCATTTCCTCCGAATATCTGAACAGCATCAGTAGCACATTTATTTGCCACATCTCCTGCATAGCATTTAGCAACTGAAGCGGCATAAGTGTTACGGATTCCGTTATCAGTCTCCCATGCCGATTTCATCCAAGCCAGTCTTGCGGTCTCTACACCGATAGCCATATCTGCTAGCATAAAAGCTACAGCTTGGTGGTAAGCTATCGGGACACCAAATGTTTTACGTTCATTTGCATACTTTGAAGCCTCATCCAAACATCTCTGTGCCAAACCTACTGCTGCACATGCAACCTGTAAATTCAAATTAATACAACTTTTCAATGAAAATTATAGTCATTTATTACTGGTGGTCTTGTTTTGTCGAAAGCTCCCATAGCAATTTTGAAACCTTGCCCTTCACCAAGTAGAACATTTTCTTTAGGTATTCTGACATCCTCAAATGTAATTCCTCGAGTATCAGAAGCTCTCTGTCCCATATTCAATTCCTGGTTAAAGAATTTTTGTATTAAAATTCTTGAATCACATACACAATAAATTAATTGATAAGGTTAAAGTAATTTTATCCTCAACATAGAGTTATAAAAAATTTACATTACTTCTTTTTTGAAGACATACATAAATACCTTGATAAATTCAATATTTTCTTTAGGACACAAACTTTTATGTTCTAGGTGCAAAGTAATAATCGATAAACAAACTTTTTTTACTTGTTATTTACACAACATCAGTCTAATAAATTTTACAAAATACTTTACGAAAAACAGTAACAAAATTATTTTTAACATTACTTATTTATGTTTGCCTTCAAAATGTTCACTTTGTAGTAAATCTGTGGTACGAAATAATAACTTAATGTTGGTGTAGCCATAAAATGACTGCAAATTCTAACTTATCATCATTATTAAATGGGATAGTTATAAAATAGTAAGTAACAAGCATGTTTTACGGGTATCTCGGTTATCATAAAAGTTAGCGAAAATCTGATATTGGTTTATTGGGTTATTTTTTTGAGATAAGCACGCCTGTGTTGTCAATTTTTTTATATCGCTTTTCATTTTGGCACTTCACACAAAAATTAAATTTCATTTTTTTTTAAAGTTTACCATCACTTCTTTGTTTATAGAAATAGAACTGTTAAGCAAATTTTTTGTGAACATTTTTATGCTTAATTTAAAAGCAAGTTTAAATTGTTTTTTAACATCCTCGAAATTTGAGATAATAAGTTAACTTCAATTTTTTGATGACTATACAGGGTTCTCGTTTTCCGAGGGCCACTATGGGGATCTCGTAAACGGTAAGAGTTACGACTTTGGTTAAATTGGGGCAAAGTTGGTTATTCAGGTGGTCAATAATTTGAGGCAAACAGAACTTATCTACCTTTTTTAGTTTTTGAGATATAGGGAAAAAAGTAAAAAAGTGGACTTTTGTTTCTTGCCCGTAACATTTTCATTTGATGTCGAATTTAACCTCTTTTAAAAGTTTTGCATGGCCACTTTTTGCAAGGAATCAAAATCCCCAATTATATTTTCCATGCGACGTTTTGCTTTTTTTAAACCATCATCAGGTAATTTTTTTCTTATGGAGGCTATATCTGATTTTAATGCCAATTTGTAGAGCATTTTATTCTGAATTCAACAATGTATAACACTAAGCACTTTTTTGAAACAATGTTTGTTAAAAATGGCAAAAACAAATATTTTATTTAAAACAAATCCTAATCGGCATGGTAAATATTTGTCTTTGTCCCCTTTTCCTTAAAATGAAAAATTTAACACATTTTAAAGATTTCAACAATGATGACAAAATATATTATACAATGCCAACGATTTAGACCACACACAAGCCGTTTTGACGTTTCACGCGCTTTTTTTTTTTTTTTAAATGTCACAAAACAGCCACATTATCTGTTTGTTTTATGGTAATATAGAAAAGGCTTAATTAAACAGTAAACATTTTTTTTTGTATGGAATAAAATTGTCATTTCGTTAAGTAAAATAGGTATTAATAAATATGTTGAGAAAGTATTAATATTGTTTACTTATAAGCAAATTTTTTAGAATATTGTCCTCGGTTAAGTAATAAAAAACACTAATACATTTAATCCCTTATAGGGCATACAAGAATGAGCAACAAAATTTTTGTAACCAAATACAAGTTTTCATAGATTTTAAAAAACGTCCAAAAATCTGTTTACTTATTAGAAGCCATTAACGCAGATAAAGGGCATAACTCGTTGAAGATGTAACCAATGCATTCGTTTGACAACTTAAGTTAGTTCTTGGTTGGGTGACCATGCATGCATGGCATAGTTTTTTTTTCCCTTCATTAAATAAATAAATATCTACCTATTTTCATTTTGTGTAAAATCCTTAACTAAATCCCTTTAATAGTAATTTCATGCAGTTTACTTACATGCTTCCAGGAAAAAGGGACAAAGACAATTATTTACCATGCCGATTAAGAATTTTTCAAAATAAAATATAAGTTTTTATCATTTTTAACAATTATTTCAAAAACGTGCTTAGTGTTATACATTGTCGAATTCAGAATAAAATGCTCTACAAATTGGCATTAAAATCAGATATAGCCTCCATAAGAAAAAAATTACCTGATGGTTTAAAAAAAGCAAAACGTCGCATGGAAAATATAATTGGGGACTTTGATTCCTTGCAAGAAGTGGCCATGCAAAACTTTTAACAGAAGTGAAATTCGACATCAAATGAAAAAGTTACGGGCAAAAAACAAAAATCCACTTTTTTACTTTTTTCCCTATATCTCAAAAACTAAACAGGCTAGATAAGTTCTGTTTGCGTCAAGTTATTAAGCACCTGAATATACAACTTTGCCGTAATTTAACTGAAGTCGTAACTCCTACCGTTTACGAGATCCTTATAGTGGCCTTCGAAAAACGAGAACCCTGTATAAAAAAGCATTTACTTAGCTTCTTCAAAATATATAATATTATATATGTGTTGCAAATAACACCCGAAATATGGCTAATTCTGTGAAAATTTTATTACCACAGTTTGCCATTACTTATTATTCAGTGATGTTTGCAAGTAATAAACAATTAAATATTATTTCCACGTAAATTCTGCAGCAGCATCCACATTTTTACCACACAATGTAAACTTCCAACTTCCAACATATTAAACTTTTTAAAATGTTCAAATTTTGCCATGTTCACAATACCACAATTGTATGAAATGACTCAATTTTTTGCAACTACATACTGACAAATATTATGGTGTTTATTACTTAATATCAATTGTAATTTTTGGTAAATACATTGTGATGAGTCATAATGATGCAGGATGGCATTATACTTTAGCAACAGAGTGTATGTTTTAATTTTTTTAGTCAATATAAGATTAATAAAAGTGTGACTATGAGCCTTTGTTTTACTTACTTTTCTACCAGGAGTGACACCTGCCCATTCACGATCTACAATAAAACCTGTAAAGGCTTTACTAGCTGGAGCCTTAGGATCAGGATTGGTACGTGCCAAGACAAAATACCTTTAAGACCAACACATTTATATTAAAACTAGATTATTCAGTTTGCAAAGGTAGTAACGTAACTAATTTTCAAATATACAGGGTGTCACACAAAAAATGCCGCAAGCTGTAACTTCGTTGTTTGTGGTCCGATTTTGATGAACAAAAAATAAATGAAATGGCTCCTCAAATACTATACACTGAATTGGATTTCAATTTTTTTCAAGTTCAACTTAAATGTCAAACAGTAGTCAATTTTTTTTTTCCAAATTTCCAAATTTAAACATCAGTGTGATATTTAAATGACATTTGTTGATTAAGATTTTTTTGTTTTCCACGGCACGCTTGAAAATTTTGTGAAACCTAACCTATTTTAGTTAAACTTTTATTTTTTATTTCTTATTAGTTTTGCACTAAAATTAACTTATGATTACATCATTGAATTCAGAAAAATAATCTCTACCAGATTAAGTAAAAAAAATAGATGGTGCCATTTGGAAAAAAAAATTGACTATCGTTTGACATTTAAGTTGAACTTGAAAAACATTGAAATCCAATTCAGTTTATAGTATTTGAGGAGCCATTTCATTTACTTTTTGTTCACCAAACTCGGACCACAAACAACGGAGTTACAGCTTGCGGCGTTTTTTGTGTGACACCCTGTATACAGTATACAGGGTGGACCAAATTCGAATGTTTTACGGGGTATCTCGGTTACCATGATAGTTAACGAAAATCTGATTACGGTGTCTTGGATTATTAATTAGATTAACACGTGTCTGTTATCAAATTTTTTATACCGCTTTCAATCTTGGCACTACAGACGAAAAATGTAATTTCATCGTTTTTGAAAATTTACTGTAACTTCATTATTTATAAAAATAGAACTAAATTTTTTAATAAAAACTTTTCTCTTAACTTTAAAAACAATCTTTTAAATGTTTTAACAACCTTGGCTTTGGAGTAAACTTATATTTTTTGCAATGAAAACTAGTAGGCCATGACTTCATAGGAAAGAGCATTTTTAGAGCTGTTTGAATAATATAGTTTTCCATATTTTTTGCAAAAAATAACCAAGATATGACTGATTTTGTAAAAATTTTATCATCAAAGTTTGCCATTATTTTGTAAACAAATTATGTTTCCATATAAAAAACAACTAAACATCATTTCCAAGTAAATTCTGCAGCAGAAGCAACGTTTTTTTACCACTTACAATGTAAACTTCTAACATATTAAACTTTTTAAAGAGTTCAAATTTAGCCATGTTTACAATACCACAATAAACAGTTATAAAGTAGGTACATGAATTTGCCTATAAGTTAAAAAATTTGCTTGCATATGCCGTTTAGTTGTTTTTTAATTCCAAACATCAATTGTTTACCAGAAAAGCTAAAAATATGCTATTTCCTATAAAATCATGGCCTACTAAAGTTTTCATTTAAAAAATATAAGTTTAGGTACTTTATATCTCAAAAGTCAAGGTAATTAGAAAATTTAAATAATTGTTTTTACAGTAAGCATAAAATTTCTATAAAAAAAACCTACACAGACAGCATTTAGATCTATTTTTATAAATAAAGAAGTTATAGCAATTTTTAAACAACGCAATTTCATTTTTTATCTGTAGTGCCAAAATGGAAAGTGATATAAAAATCTGATAAAACAGGCGTGTTTATCGCAATAAAATAACCCCCGAGACGAATATCACATTTTTGACAACTATTATGGTAACCAAGATACCCCGTAAAACATTCAAATTGGTCCACACTGTACATTAAAAACATACGCAATTTCTAAACTGCAAAATATGTAAGATAAGTTAAATAGAACATAAGTTCCCTATTTAAAAAAAAATCCTTTAACACACTAAATATGGTAGAGAAAGTTAACCAATATTTTAATACTAGATTTTTGTTCATTTGTAAAAAACAATTGTTAAAGAAGAAGTTGTATACTGTTCTTCTACATATAAAACCAAGTATTAATTATTGAAAAAGTATAACTTTGATATTCATTTTAATATCAAAGTGATTTTTAAACAATAGAATATTACCATTTCATAGGTCATCAAATTATCTACCTACATGAAATGCTTTAACAAGTCCAAGCATCTTTGCTTCATAAATGAGTATTGTTGTACAGCTTAAAGGGAACATATCTTGTATACGGACAGTTTAGAAGTTGCTCATAATAAGTTTGAAATTTCAAAAACCTAATATGTAAAGTACACTTTAATTTTTAAAATTCTTACCAACTTGCAACTCCACCATTTGTAATCCACATTTTTTGCCCATTGAGAATCCATTCGTCCCCTTTTTTTTCTGCCCTTGTTTTGACTCCATTAACATCTGAACCACATCCTGGTTCAGTTACACAATAAGCCTACAAAAATGTTAACTGACTGTAGAAATAACAATTATCTAGAAATCAAGGATAACTCACGGCAACAATTGGTTCCTCAAGGCAACGTCCAAGATATTTTTTCTGTTGTTCTTTATTTCCCCCAATAATAACTGGTACTTGCTGTAAAGAAATTGCAAATTAAATTAAAGTGCCAAAGAATTAATGTCAAATGCATAACAGTATACAGGGTGAGGCATAACTTATGACACCCCCACTTATTTTGTTATTGGAATGATCAAAAAAAGTTTCAAATAAAAGTTTTGATACGGTATTTCCCAAAATATTGTCATGTCAAATTTTGGTTTTCTTTTGTTTTTTTAGGAGTTACGGCACCATATTTGTTTTTTTTTTTAATGGAACCATACATATTTTTTTATACGGTTTGAAAGACATTTTCTTTCTCTTTTCAACGCACTAAAACTTTTGTACCCTTACATAACAAAAGTTTTAAGAAAATCGCAAAAGAACAATTTTGTTTTAAAAGTGTACGGTATTAATTATTTTACATTAGTAGGCTTTGAAAATTATACAAAACAGTTAAAAATATATTACAGTAGTTTTGTGTTTACCATTGTAACCTAATTAACTTTTTTTTAATCTTTTACCATTTCTGTAAAAATAAAAACACAAAATTAACAGAATTATAACAATTAATTAAATACTGCTAATGTTATTGATTCAATTTTTTCAGAAATAAATTACTAAAAATTTGATTTACTAAATTTTTTACCTACGTAGTCAACACTAAAGGGAAATATTATTAGTTTGTTTACCACTGAAGGCAAAAAGTCTAATTATAAAAAATAATCATTCAAACCCAAAAGAGTTAGGAGTATTAGAGAACAGTCCATCAACCGAAGCATGGCTACAAATACTGTATTAAAGCCTACTACATATATCTTAGAGAGCAAACGAAACTCAAAAGAATTTATATCAACATTATAAACTATACAAAAACTATGAGAAGTAAAAATATAAAAACTTGTAAAAAAAGGTTAAAATTTTTAAGTTCTGAATTATAATTATTGCAAAAAATATTTATGTCCCTTTTATTTTCACTAGCACAATTATCTTAAATAGTAAAGGTGACAATATGAAATTCACTTTTCATTTTTGTTGTATTAGTTATTGTAAATATATTCGACCTTATAATTATAAAATACAGCTCATATAACGTATTGACCCGACAATACTGACAGATTTGTATTTATACAATCAACATTAAAATACGTAGGTCGCCCAAACAAAATGATTTTTTTTTTCCAAAGCTGTGTTTATTGCATCAAGAACATCAAAAATAAATGTTTTGCAGAGTTGTACAGGGTGGACCAAATTCGAATGTTTTACGGGGTGGTATCTCGGTTACCGTAATAGATAGCGAAAATCTGATTTCGGTCTCTTGGGCTATTTTTTTGAAAAAATAACGCCTGTGCAATCAGATTTTCTCTATCTGATTTCATTTTGGCACTACAGACGAAAAATGAAATTTCATCATTTTTGAAAATTTGCTGTAACTTCTTTATTTATTAAATTAGAACAAAATGTTATAGAGGTTTTTTATACAGATTTGTATGCTTAATTTAAAAACAAAAGTAATTTTTTCATAGCTACCTTGACTTTCGAGATACGGAGTAAACTTACATTTTTTTTAATGGAAACCCTAGTTGTCCATGACTTTATGTGAAAGAGTAATTTTTTAGCTTTTCAAAAATATATAGTTTTATATATTTTTTGCAAAAAATAACCGAGATATGGCCAATTTTGTAAAAATTCGATCATCAAAGTTTGCCATGATTTCGTAAACAAGTGATGTTTGCAATTATTAAACAACTAAACGTCATTGCCAAGTAAATTCTAAAACAGCCGCTGCGTTCTACGTTTTTATCACTTAAAAAGTAATATTCTAACATATTAAATTTTTCGAAGAGTTCAAATTTAGCCATGTTCACAATACCACAATAAACAGTTATAAAATACAAAATAATACACGAATTTGCTTAAAAGTTGAAAAATTTACTTTGAAATGACGTTTAGTTGTTTAATAATTGCAAACATCACTTGTTTACGAAATCATGGCTAACTTTGATGATCGAATTTTTACAAAATTGGCCATATTTCGGTTATTTTTTACAAAAAAAATATAAAACTATATATTTTTGAAAAGCTAAAAAAATACTCTTTCACATAAAGTCATGGCCAACTAGGGTTTCCATTTAAAAAAATGTAAGTTTACTCCATATCTCGAAAGTCAAGGTGACTAAGAAAAAATTACTTTTGTTTTTAAATTAAGCAAATAAATCTATATAAAAAACCTCTATAACATTTTGTTCTAATTTAATAAATAAAGAAGGTAAAGCAAATTTTAAAAAATGACGAAATTTCATTTTTCGTCTGTAGTGCCAAAATGTAATCAGATAGAGAAAATCTGATTGCACAGGCGTTATTTTCTCAAAAAAATAGCCCAAGATACCGAAATCAGATTTTCGCTATCTATTACGGTAACCGAAATACCCCGTAAAACATTCGAATTTGGTCCACCCTGTACATGCCATTTGCGATTTACAAAGTAAAAATAGGGAAAAAATTGAAAAATAACGGTCATTCTTGCAATCACTTCGGCCATGAAACTGTTTTACCAATGCGTGCATTATTTGCAAGCAAAATGATACGAAATTTTTTAACATATTTTAAAAGATTCCGGAGAAAAACGTGTAAAAGGAAACCCCTGCATAAGAGCGACGATTTGAGAAATTGTGGTATCTCTTATAACCAGGGCAGTCACAGGTGAGGAGAGACGGGACTAATTCCTGGGGCCCGGTGTTGCAAAGGGGGCCCAGATTTAATTAAAGAGATCAGGGACGAATAAAGTATAATTTTGTTACATTTATAACTTCTTCAGAAAAAAGGTAGGCTTGCCTATTACTTCCCCGGGGCCCAGCCCTGGTTATAACTAAATCCTGGCAACTTGGGAAAATCACTTTTACAAGGGTCTTGCTTTTGGGTTTTTCTACAGAACTGTTTAAGATATTTTCAAAAATTTTACACCAATATACTTGCAAAGGATGCTCACATTGGTAAATAGAGGAACTTCGATTTTATCTTTTATGGTTTCATGGACAACGCGATCAGTGTTGTTCCTATTTTTCCTCTGTAAATCACCAATCGCACATATAACTCTGCAAAACATTTACTTTTGATGTTCTTGTAGCAATTGACACAGCCTTGATTAGACTCTAACAACAACATATCGTGACCCTCCCTTGTTAGAATAGATAAATTATTATAATTTTATTAGAATTACATAAAAACAAATTTGCTAGTCAAGTAATTTTTTAAAATGAGTTAAAAATATGCTAATTAAGTAGAAATACATAAAGCCAGCAGTTTTTTTTTGGATCTGCCACTGTAGACAGTAAAATATGACAATGAAAATGTTAGGAGATTGTTAAGAGATTAGGAACAATGTTCAACTTAAGCTATTTGTGTTGGTTATCTATTAAAAATGTAACATCTCACATATCACAGAAGATTATAGAAGTAATTAACAACCACAAAAATATGAATATTAAAAACCAAGTTCATACTCAAAATAAATTTTAATTTATCATGCATTTAACGCTAATATCTTCCAGTTATGTGTGATATAAGTGACGCCTCCCCAAGCTTATTAAAAAAAATCACCCCTAATCCTGTTGCTTCAATAGCGGTACCAATTCCAGTACAACCATAAGCTACTTCTTCAGCAATCAAACACCCATCAAACACACTTTGATCCAAACCACCTACAAAATAAAAAAACTTGTACCTTATATAGAATATTACCAAAAAAATGCAATTAAACAGAAAAATGTCTTTAAGAATTCTTTCTGTGAATGATAACAAGTAAGACTATTTATATAACATTTTATTTTTAACCTTTTATTAACAGGAGCTTTTTTTAAAGCAAATTCTTCAATTTATAAAATCATAACAATATTTTTTTTGTTATTTGTAGTCGATCATTTTTTTTTTAATACAAATTTTTTTATTAGACCCAATTCTAGATCTTCATTTGTTTTCGAGTAATGAAATTTAGTTTTTAAATAGTAACCCCACATTTTTTTTTTTGATTCTAACAAGAGTTTTAATGCTCTAAACCAGGGGTCGGTAAAATTTTTCACTTCAAGTTTCATATCGATGGTTGAAAGGCAAAATGGGATAACTGACAATTTTTGAAGAATTGAGTTATATACACCGCTATAATCGCGTGATTTTTCTGCGTCAAATGGTCTAGGTTTTATTTCCATTTACACCTTTTTTTCCCTTTTAAAATCTGACCATTAGCTGATTTTTAATGATTTTTCCCCCAAATTTTAAACTTTAAACCGCTTTCCTGTAAAGTTTGTATTTTGTCGCTTATCCCATTTTGCCTTTCAACCGTCGAAATATTTACAGACTCGTGCCGTACATAAGGGCAAAGTCGTGAGGAGCACGGCGGCCTGAGGCGCCAAGAGGCCTTAAAAGTAAAAAAAGATAATAAAGCTAGCAAATAAAATGTATAATGATAAAAAAAGTAGAAATTGTAATCTATTATAAGTTTTTTATTTAGTTGCCTACTTAGTTATTTGTCATTAATTTCTACTCTTCGAGACGACGGAACCGAATTAGTTCGACTGTTTGTGTTTTTTTAGGTTCTACTAAAGGCTAGTTAATTTTGAAATTTAATGTTAAAATAAACGAAGGAAATTTTGAAAATAACGTAAAGAATTTGACTGCGTTAGCCAAAAAGTTGCAAAATTTTGAGTTTATTTGCATGCTCATTTTGTGGTTTAATATTTTAAGTAAAGTTAACTAGTAACATTATTCAAAAACCGAACTTTGATATTGCTCAGTGTTGTACTCACTTATGTCAAAAAGTTGAAAATATAAACGACAATACTCACAATGAACGAGATATAATTGCTGTGGAACTTGTAAAAGAATAGCAATATTCACAAAATTTTGATGAAAACGTTATTACAAACGTCTCCAGAAGAAATTTTAAATTTACTAGCATAATGCTTCGTATCTTACAACAATGCCAGTTTCTGTTACTACCGCAGAACGTTCTTTTTCAAAACTTAAAATAATAAAAAAATTATCTAAGATCGACCATGGGGCAAAACCGACTAAGTAATCTTGCTATCATCTCAATAGAATCCGACCTATTAAAGGAAATAGACACAGAATCTATAAATAAACAATTTGCAAAAAACAGCACGAAAAGTTCAATTCAATTACTTAAAATAATGACAGAAGTAAAAATTAGATATTAATCTTTATCCTTTATCTTTAGAATTGTTTTTACTTGTTGATCAGTTTCGTTCTATGTGCATGGTATATAATCAAGTATTTTTAATGTATTTTTTTTTAATGAAATTTATACCTCAGTGATAAAATTCTTACACAGTTTGTACCTCTCAGTACATATTGTAAAATACTTTTCTGTTTGAATTAACCTAGAAGTCATTTAAAAGGTACAAAAACGAATTTGTAAATAGGCTTGGTTATTGTCAGGAAAGCAAGCAGGTCTAACACTTAATTTGATTGGCAAGTGTTTTTGCTAATAATAAAATTTTGCTTTTTCAATTTTCAATTGTTTTGTTGAGAAGTTTTCTTATGTAAAGTGTTAAAGTGTTTTATACTGTCATTTAGAAAATAAAAAGCTCTCTAAGGATCAAGAAAAAAATATGGTTAGGTACCATTTAAAAAAAAATGTCGATAATGTTAAAATGACATTGTCGTTACTTGAAAACAAATGAAGATCAACAATTAAGTCTAATAAAAACTGTTTTCCAAAAAAATATTGTTTCCATTTTAACCCCTTGACTGGTCTTTACGAACTGAGTTCGGGCGTTCTTTTGGTGCTAATACCGAGGCTCTACGACTTAAATTTGGGCATTTTTACCCCTTTTGCATCGTTGACCTTGTTCTACGAACTGGGTTCGAGCGATTTTATCGCGTTTGTGCCGTGCTGTACGATTTGAGGCCTTGTATACGCGAAAGCGGATAACGTCAGTTGATCGCACGTTAGAGCCGGTTTTATGTACGCGACAGTATCAAGGCGGCGTAGGCAGTTTTTTTTTTAACGTGCATTCTGTGTTGAAGCTATAAGTTGGAAAAAGACAAAAATTAGGTTGGTCTTTGTCACCGATGCCAAAAGTCTTCTTTTTTCTTGACCCAAAAATCTTATGCAGGTAGATTTGGGTAAGTTGGGTTTTGCGTGTGATTTTTGTAACAAAAAATTTAATTTTTTTGAGGAGCTGATAGAGAACAGCCTAATTGTTGTATTTTTCAACTCACAGCTTCATTACAAAAGGAACATAAAAAAAGGTTAGCCTCTGCCGCCGCGACATTGTCGATTGCATAAACCCAGGAATTTAATGTAACGTTCAAGGGGTTAATGAATTTATTTCATACTTTGCCCTGCACTATATACTGTTATATAAACCAAATTAAACGATCATTAGCTCTTCAAGTACCTTTAACTGTTCCAATATTGCAATAATATTGATAAACCCATTATACTGCAGAATCAAAACATGATAAGATACGCTTTTTTCGACCATTTAATCAATATTATTAAATAAACAGAGCAGAGTCCTCTTACCACAATGAGTTGGAATATGAGTATTTATTAATCCTAACTCCCACGCTTTTTTTACAAGAGGCCAAGGATATTCACCACTTTTGTCATATTTAGCTGCCACTGGTATGACATCTTCTCGGGCAAATTTGCGAGCGAGTTCTTGCATCTCCAATTGTGTATCATTAAGTTCTGCATTAAAACAAAATGTTTACAAATGTGTCTTAATAAATGTACCTAAATAGAATGAAACAAAGTTTAAAAGACAATAAATACTTACTGAAGTTGTATCCATTTTGATGCGATGGTGTTGAAGCCTTTTCTTGAGCTTTGGCCGACAGTGCCCTGACTGAAGGACGGACTGTGGGAATAACAGTCGAGCGGAACACCTTAAATTTAATCAACTAAGTTTTATATGCCTAGAACTATATTTGGTATATGACAACTGCAGATCGCCTTATTTATCACTTTGCAAAAAATTATAACAGATTTACAAACACAACATTAAAGTTCATAAATAACAATTTCACTCTCTTTAGAGAGCTAACTATATCCACACCTACTTTATATTCATAGCTATATAGCTACGTACACACAAGATAAAAAAATTGGCTTAAAACTTTCATTTTTAATTAACTAATTAGTTTTATATATAAAATAGACAAAATTTTCTTTAATTGTTTTAATATTATCTGCCAATGGCTAAGCAACTTTAATTATATTTCGAAAACAAACCTTTTGCAAACAAGACATCGTTCTTCGTTATGTGGTTCACTAAAACTAAATTTTTTGATAGGTTCTAATGCTGTAGGTATTCACTGTTTTATAAACAAGTCCAAAGTTCAGTAATCGCACTGTGAACTATGTTGAGAGGCCAATATATTTTTATTCTATTTTAAATTGGCGGGATACCTATTTGCAAAATATTTGTCACAGTAATAATTACGTAAATGTCGCCTTTTATGAACTATTTATATCTGATACTTGTTAAGTTTGATAATCCTATAAGTAGCGAATTATTTAAAGGTGTATTGTTTGTTTTTATCCCCTCAAATATTAAAAAAGAATTAATTTCACCCTGAGCTACAGTAAATTGAAAAATATTATTTGAATTATTAAGAAATGAGGATTTAATGAAAATATACGTAGCAATAATTAAGAAAACTAATATTGTATATTGGCAGTAGGATGTATTTACGCTACCGCTGACGGTATTTTACAAAATGATTGTGTGGTGGATATACCCTGACTTTTTTGTATTCTGTACAGTTCATACAATCATACAGTTCAAAATATTTAATATATTGACCTTCAGCAATCTGGTCACTTAAATATTGCAACAGGCAGTGGCGTAACGAGGGTAAATGGCGCCCGGGGCATAGTTTTTTTTTCGTCGTCCCTCGTCCGTATTTTTATCGTAGTTTGTGAGTTTATCTTCGTGGAGGCCCCCAGCCCCCACGACTGGCGCCTGAGGCATCGATACTTCCCCCCCAGCTACGCCAATGGCAAAAGTAATAATAAATAATAAATATAATGTAAAAATAAAACAACAATCGGAAGTTTAAGTTTTATTAATTTAGCTCCCTATCTAAACTTAGCTATTTATTTATAAATCACTTGTTAGAAGATTAACTAACGACTAAATTAAATTTTTATGAAATAGTAACAAAACTAATTATAATAGATTGGTAACAAGGTAACATACATCTGCTGGAAAAGTGTAATTTTTTTTGCACAGTAACTACTTGCGTAAATAGTATTAAACAGTGTTTCTCTAAGTGTGGTCGGCGGACCCCTGGTCGGGTGGTACCTGAATTCTTCTGAAGGGTCCCCTGAGTCTTTTCATAAGGTTCGAAAATCATACAAATTTATTTGCTAGTCTAAGAAAACAAAAATTTTGTCTACAAAACAATTTATTGGAGTCGTCTGTAAGTTTTTGATTTTGGAAGGGGTTCTCAGAGTAAAAAGTTTGAGAAACAATGGTATAGACCGGTGTTTTTCAAAGTGTGATCCGCGGACCCCTAGGGGTCCCTAAATTTTTCTGAAGGCGTCCCCCGATCCCTGTCATAATGTTCACAAATTATCTTTATTTATTTGCCTTAGGGTAACAAGGGTAACAGATTATATATATATATATATATATATATTTGCCAGGCAAAATTTTTGTCTACAAAACAATTCATTGAATTCCCCTGTAAGCTTTTAATTTTGGAAGGGGTCCTCAGAGTAAAAAGTTTGAGAAATACTGTATAAAAACTCTATTCATTAAAGTAATTATTATTTTATTCACCAGCATTTTTTGAACATTGTTTTTAAAAAATACCGAATTATATTCATCCCTGAAAAATATTTTAACAAATTATAATTTTAAAGTAGTCCTGCACCTAACAGTAGAGGGACTAAATAAATAAATAAATAATTTTAAAGTGATGGTATGTATATAACTACAGTCTACAGTACTTTTTTAAGTTCACATATGTTACAACATGGAGTGAAAAGAGAGCAGTTTGGTCTTTGCTCACTTAACTCGCTCGTGTTAAAATTTGCATAAATTATATAAATTAGATAAAATACGAATTAAACTATACCGGGTGCTTCAGTTTAACTGTCGCAGTCCTATAGCTTTTAATAAAGGAGGGTTCTGAGCCCAGGGCCCGGAAGTAATTTAAGGGCCCAGGAGTTCACATACTTTTTTAATTATGGTGTTAAATATTCACGATTCACAATTCGTAAATAAATATTCAACTAATTTATTTACTTGAAGCCAAATAAATTTTTCCCCAGAGCCCGGCGACGTCTCTCGACGCCTCTGGGAGGAAGATTCTATAAACCTTAAATTTTTGTAAATTACGGGAAATTTTTCATAAAATGACGTCAAACTACTGTTACTATGTTGAAATATATCAGACCGACGATAGCCGTTTTTTTCTGCATCACTCAATATAAAGGGTGTTCCAAATTCGATGGGATTGTATGGGTATCTCGGTTAATATTTAAGATAGAGAAACGGTTAAATTACCAAAAATGTGCAGATTTTTGAGACAAACTCAGAACCGTTTTCAAAAATATTCTATAATTTCCGGTTTTCGAGTTATTGAAGTAAAAGTGTTTTTTTTTTGTCATATTAATAATGTGTCATATCTCCGTTATTGTTGTAAATATCGAAAATATTTATCAAGACTATTTTTAGATATTTTTATGTTTAAAATGATTATACCAAAACATTTTTTTTTACGATCGCCGTTAAAAAGTTATGACACAAAATTACATTTTTTTAAATAGGAACGATAGTTGGCTATGACCTATTTAAATCCCTTATTTTTTTCTCATTCGAAATATATAAGGATTGATGTATTTATTTTCAATAATACAAAAGTTACGAAGGTTTTTTAGTTTTCTTTTCTAAGAAAATCATAGTAGGCTGTGAAAAAAAAACAAGGTGTAAAACCTTATAAAACTCATATGGTACAAGTTACCAAGGTTTTCTAATTTGTTGTTGAGATAAACATTGTAAATATTTGAACATAAGATAACAACAACATAGTCGGAATCAGCAGTAATGTGGTATATTGCTGTTTATCTTAAGTCTTTGTCTCAACAACAAATTTAAAAACCTTGGTAACTTGAACCATATGAGTTTTATAAGGTTTTACACCTTGTTTGTTTTTTGTTTTCACAGCCTACTATGATTTTCTTTAAAAAAAAAACTAAAAAACCTTCATAACTTGCGTATTATTAAAAATAAATACATAGACCCTTATATATTTGTAATGAGAAAAAAATAAGGAATTTAAATAGGTCATAGCCAACTATCGTTCCTATTTAAAAAAAGATAAGTTTGTGTCATAACTTTTTAACGGCGAGCGTAAAAATTTTTTTTTTAGTATAATCAAATTAAGCATAAAAATATCTAAAAATAATCGTCATAAATATTTTCAATATTTACAACAATAATGGAGATATGACAAATTTCCCCATAAGAAAAATGGAAACTTTGATGATTCGTTCCAAAACCCAAAAATATTCATATAAAAATGAATAATTAAAAAATACTTTTTTATCCTTTTATTATTTAAATTAAATATAATGTAATCAAATTTAATAATTATTGTGTAGGACGACTTTCACTGCTATCTGTTGGCTCACGGAAGTATTTTTTTTTTGCGACTAACAAATAACCTATCCAGTGACACTTGCTTTTGTGTCCTTTTGAGGATTAAGCGCATACGTAGGTACTACTCGTATTGCAAGACCTCGCTCGTTTAAATTTATTAAAAATTTTTGCTCATCTCGCAAAACACTCGCATCCAAAGTTTTACTGTATTCTAAAACTTATAGTGTAATATAAAGGGACAAATCTCGATGTATAAAACTTTTGTAACAGTTGCACTCTTTCTGAGTAGTGACCACGGTTTACTACACAACAAATACTACACAACAAATAATTTTATTCTTAAAACGATAAATAAAATAATTTGCGCATGCGGCAGAATTTGCGACAATTTTTTACAAATGCGCGAGTTTCAACATTTAATCGCAAATTCGACAAAACAAAACAAAAATAATGCAACACAGGACGAGAACAAACATCGCCACTTTTTGAATAAATCAACTCAACGCTAGGATGAGAGCAAGCATCGCCAACTTTTAGACCACAACTAGTGGGTGCTGTTCCCGACGATTTTTTCAATCCCGGGAGTCGGGATTGAAATTTCGTAAAACCCGGGATTTCCCGGGAACCGGGAAATTTTATTTCATGTTTAAAAATTTATGATATAGAGGAATTTAATTATTTTTATTGAAAAAAAAATAAAAAATTTAGAAAACAAAAACATATTTATTATTTTATTATTTAAAATTTTAAAAAACACATTATTTTTTAAAATGAAACATTAAACAAAAATACATTCATTTTTTTAATTAAGAAAAAAACAGGAAGAAAATGTTATACGTCATGTTGATTTTTAAAAAACACAGAACATCAACAGAATGATCAAATAGACCAACGCGTTTTTTTGTGACGATTGTGAGAGAAATTGAAAAAACGCGTTCTGATTCCGTCATGTCGGCTTTATAGTCAATAACGAATCGTATATACGTTTTTTAGTACGTGTCTTCATTTCTGTTCCTTCATATAGTTTCATCTCCTTTTGAATTGATAATATTGTGTCGGGTTTTACTTTTTCCATGGGTTTATTGGATGCAATTATTGAATTTGTTAAAGAAAGTCTAATGAAGATTCACTGGGGTAGTTTCATCATTTACTTCAACTAAACCACTATCCGTGTGTTTGAATTTACGATTACCATTCGATGCGAATGTATATTTTTAGCATTCTCATTGTTATTATTTCGTTCTTCATAATTGATATCGTGCTCATCAGTCTCGTCCCGGGATTTAAAACGTGAATCCCGGGAGTCGGGATTATATAAAAACAGCCCACTAACCACAACCCCAGGACATCAATCGCTTTCGTTGTTAGGAAATTAGCAAGAATAACACAGATGAGATGATATAAACATATCTCGATGTATATAAGCTCGTGTACCAGTTTACTCATGGACTCTTCTTTTACAATATACATTATAATATCTAATTACTAATTAATTAGTGTTAGTTCGTATTTCTTGTTATAGTAATAGTTGATTAGTTATACGTTTATACGTACCTCCATTTAAGTTTGAATGATTTTATTCTAACGTCAAATAAAAATTAGCTAATAAAAATACATGATACTCATCTTTGAAATGTATATATTACACAAACTGTATAAATATCTTAAAAGGTAGTAAACATTTACCTGCTTAACATAATATCATACATATAAAAATAAATTCATATTTGCAAAGCTTTTTACTACATAAATTGCTCAAACGCTGAGATTTGAAGCTCTTGTTTTTAATCTAAGTGTTGGTATATCTTCATCTATGTGAATTAACAATGTATATTTCTGAAAATGAAAATATCTTTATTATCTTAATCAAGTAAGAATGAATATAACTTAATTTTAATAATCGCTGTTCCCGAAAGCACATTTACTTATATAATATGGGTCTAGGAAGATTCACCGAAAACCAATTCACCGAAAGCAATTCATCGAATATCAATTCACCGAATAAGCAATTCACCGAACCATCGAAAAATAAATGGATATAAATTACATGAAATATGTTAATCAAAGATCAGAAAGTAATATATTGTGACTGACCATCCTATTTTGTACATTGGTTGCACTTTTTGGGGTTAAGTACTTATTACTCATATTTTTATTGTTTTTAATTATGGCTTCATAAGGTGTTGGACCCTCAAACGTTGTTTTACGTATTTATAACCACAGGTCTAGAGCAATTAAAAAAAGTGTAACCAATGTACAGAATAGGATGGTCAGTCACAATATATTACTTTCTGATCTTTGATTAACATATTTCATGTAATTTATATCCATTTATTTTTCGATGATTCGGTGAATTGCTTATTCGGTGAATTGCTTATTCGGTGAATTGATATTCGGTGAATTGCTTTCGGTGAATTGCTTTCGGTGAATTGGTTTTCGGTGAATCTTCCGGATACCATATAATATATTACGATGAATGCAAGTTTTACAAATTATTTTACTCCTAAATAAATATGTAAATTAAAAAGATTTTGTAATGCCTGAAATATTCATTTTTTATTTTTGCTTCATTCAACTGGAAATAACGATAGCTTTTTGTGGTGCAGAATAATCCAATATTTTTATATTTGCAAAGGTCATCAGTCTTTAAATTAATATAATTATGTTTCTTTTATTTAATATTGTTTTGAGTAACTAACTATCGTTCAATTAGCAAAAATGAAGAAAGTCTATAATGGTAAGCGTGCCACGTTTTAAACAAAGCTTCATTAAAACCACAGCACGCCTGCCTAAAGAGTCGGTTATTTCTTGTGACAACTGAAAAACAGTTTACTTACACAAAATTAACATACAAAACTGTAAAAAAAATCAGTTTCAATTTAAAAAAAATTATAGCTTTATAAGCGATCAGAACAATACCAAAAATGCTCTATTCGCTCGATATGAAAAAGTTTGAATCACACATACAGGGTTTTCATAAATAGGTGGCAACTTCCATGATTTTTTCTCATGCAAACCCCTGTATTTTTTTAAGTCATCGAATTCGTCTTTAAGAGAGCTTCATTTTTTGTTAAGTATGTCCTATCCCCAAAACAAAATGCAATAATTCAAAAATAAATGACAAGTGTTTGACGTTAGTGAAGTGAACAGTCAGTTTTTTTGATTTCCAAGGCACTCTATTTGCTTCAATAACGATTAGAAGAAAAAATGTCGAATATCTCAAAAAGTATGAGTTTTGGGTATAGGACATACTTAACAAAAAATGAAGCTCTCTTAAAGACGAATTCGATGAGATAACAAAATACAGGGGTTTGCATTTGAAAAAATTGAGTTACGAGCTTATGAAAATCATGGAAGTTGCCACCTATTTATGAACACCCTGTATGCGTAATTCAAACTTTTTCATATCGAGCGAATAGAGCTATATTTTCTGTATGTCCTTACCAAATTACAACTCTGTACTTCGAAAAATAACTGCAGGAGAATTTTTTAAATAAAGACTTAAAACCTTGAAAAATTTTGAAATTCATTATTTTTTAGTGACAAGGCCGCATAAAAACCCGTAGTATTTTATATTAATGCAAAGTTAAAATAAAGGTGGTCAAAAATATTAAATAAAAAATGGGGTGTTGTATTTGAAATATAAAAGTTGCTATTAGTTCCAGAGAGGTGACTCACCCTGTATATATGAAAATATTTTTATCGTGTTCGGAAGCAAAAACTGTATGAAATAGCGTTTGAATCAACTTTCTATCTCAAACCGTTTAGCCACAATCAACCAATCCCGCACTAATCACTCACCCTGTATAAAACATAATGTTTATCTTGATATTAACTGGGTCGCTTTTTTTGGAGCACAGTATTTATTAGAAAAAACAGTTTACTCAAAAATTTTTGCGCAAACGTATCAGTATAATTAAATTTAAATGGAAAGGGAGTGTTAGTGTTATCACTCACAAGATGTCGATCTCCTTCAGTAGCACACCATATGTAGATCATGTAAACCGGAATACATATCATAGAAGTTATAGCAGTGGCCCAACCAAATACAATGGACCAAGCAGGAAACTGATAACCCATTAATGTTTGATTCTTTCGTGTTACAACACTGAATATAAAGACACTCTAAAAACAATTAAGGTCAAATTACACTTTTTTGTTTCAATTTAAACAAACTAGAGGTGTCTCGGTAAAGCTGGATTTACATTAGTAATGAAAGTAATGTGAGTGGATCAACTCACATGAATTCGTGTGATATGAACGCCAAATGACCGTCTAAACCTTGTAATTCATGTTAGTTGATCATTTTAACGGAATCATTTGAATTGAATTACAAGGTTTAGACGGTCATTTGGCGTTCATGTCACATGAATTCATGTGAGTTGATCCACTCACATCTCACATGACTAATGTAAACCCAGCTTAAAAGTTGCTTATGATATTTTTTAATGTGCCATAGATTAATAGTATACAGCAGTGTTGTCAATGTCAAACATGCGGCATGCAGGCCGTATGCGGCTTGCAAGACCCTAAAATGCGGCCCGCGGCCCAAAAGTTGAAGCTAGTTTTATAAAAATTATAAAATTGAAGTTAAAAATATACAAGAATTATTTTTAAAACATAGTAAATTATAGAAGTGTAAGGTGGACCAAATTCGAATATTTTACCGTAATAGTTAGCGAAAATCTGATATCAGTCTCTTGGGCTATTTTTTTGAAAAAAGAACGCCTGTGTAATCAGATTTTTTATATCCCTTACCATTTTGGCACCACAGACAAAAAATAAAATTTCATAATTTTTGAAAATAAGTTCTTTTAACATATCAAGTAAATTAATATTTTTTTATATGGAAAATCTAGTTGACCATGACTTTATATGAAGCAGATTTTTTTTAGCTTTTCAAAAATTAATAATTTTATATATTTGTTGCAGACAATAATCGAGATATTGCTAATTTTGTAAATATTCCTTATTAAAGTTTGCTATATGATTTCGTAAACAAGTGATGTTTGCAATTAATAAACTACTAAACGTCATATCCAAGTACATTTTTTAATTTTTAAGAAATCCGTGTATTTATTTGTATTTTGTTGTATTGTATTGAGGTATTGTGAACATAACTAAATTTGAACACTCTGAAAAGTTTAATATGTTAGGTTAAAAGTTTTAGTTTCTAAGTGAAAAAACGTAGCGGCTGCTGCACAATTTACTTGGAAATGACGTTTAGTTGTTTAATAATTGCAAACATCATTTGTTCATGAAATCATGGCAAACTTTGATAAGGCAATTTTAACGAAATAAGCCATATCACGGTTATTTTTTTGCAAAAAATATATATTTTTGGGAAGCTAAAAAAAAACTCTTTCATTTAAAGTCATGGCCAACTAAAATTTCTATTTAAAAAAAATATTTACTACATATCTCGAAAGTCAGGGTCGCCAAAAAAAATATTTGTTTTTAAACTAAGCATAAAAATCTGTATAAAAAACTTCGGCAAATTTTGTTCTATTTTAATAAATAACAACGTTATAGTGAATTTTCAAAAATGATACTCCTATTTAATTACACAGGCGTTCTTTTCTCAAAAAATAGCCCATGAGACCATGGGCGTCCGCAGAAAATTAACCAGGGGGAGGCAAAGCTTGAAAAGGAATTCATTAAAATATTAACGAACTTGTAACTTGACCCTCTTTCATTTGGTCATTAATGGAGTACTCGATTCCAGCGAGGGGCAAACTGACTGGAAGGATTCAAGGCATGTGAATATGATTTTTGACTGTTTAATGTTCCGTTATCTTTTAACGTCAAAAAGCAATAGGTAACAACCAGATTGATTAAAATTCAGTACAACACGATGCTAAAAAAATATACTGAAATTGGTAGTCTAGATTTTTATTTGTATTTGCCAGAACATAATATTATAATGCGTTTGTTTGTTGCAAAAATCTTGGTATTGTTTGGTAGAGTATACGGGGTAAAACGGAAATCAGGCTAACCTCTTTTTTTTCTTTAGTTTTAATTTTAGATAAACGAAATTTTAAACATGTGAGATGTGCAAAAAAACGGATTTACGGAACATTTGCGCACTTTTGTTTCACTTCCGATTTCGCAGGAAATGACACTAACTTTGTTCTTTCAAATGGAACACCCTGTATATTTTTACATTTTTAGAAAGAAGAAGCAATTTTGAATCCAACTGCACTATTTTAGTTAATTTTTATAACCTCAAATAATTTTTGGATAAAAATTTAATTTTTTATTAAGTGTGCCATGACCTTCATAAATTGAATTTTGTCATGTCTAAAAGTGTCCGAAAAACGTTTTTGTTAATATTAATTGACATTTACTTTGATTGGATTTAAAGGTTGCGAAATTTTATTTTTTTTGGCAAAAAGTCAATTTTTTAAATGGAACGATAGTTGCTCATGCAGATATTTAAATAGAGTATTTTCTAACAAATTCAACAATACCAATGACTTGGTATTTTGCAGTAGTATTCACAATTGCTTCCTCTTTCCAAAAATATAAAAATATACAGAGTGTTCCATTTGAAATAACAAAGTTAGGGTCATTTCGTGCGAAACCAGAAGTGAAACAAAAGTGCACATGTTCAGAAAATCCGAATTTTTACACATACAGGGTGGTCCAAATTCGATGGGATTGCATGGGTATCTCGGTTAGTCAAGATAGAGAAACGGTTAAATTACCAAAAATGTGCAGTTTTTTGAGACAAACTCGTTTACAAAAATATTCTATCATTTCCGGTTTTCGAGTTATTAAATAAAAAGTGTTCTTTTGTCATGTTAATAATGTGTCATATCTCCGTTATTGTTGTAAATATCAAAAATATTTATACAAATTATTTTTAGATAATTGTATGTTTAATTTGATTATACTAAAAACAATTTTTTTACGCTCGCTGTTATAAAGTTATGACACAAACTTATCTTTTTTTAAATGAGAGCAATAATTGGCTGTGACCTATTTAAATTCCTTATTTTTTTCTCATTCCAAATATATAAGGGTGGATGTATTTATTTTCAATAATACCTAAGTTACAAAGGTTTTTAGTTTTTTTTTTAAAGAAAATCATAGTAGGCTGTGAAAAACAAGTTGTAAAACCTTAAAAAAATCATGTGGTACAAGTTACCAGGGTTTTTAAATTTATTGTTGAGATAAACATCAAAAATTATTGAACATAACATAAACAGCAATATACTAACGGGTGTTCCAATAAGACGGAAAGATGTTAAATGTGAATTAGGCTTTAACGTCAAAAGATTTTGGCATCTGATTTTGACATTTGACTAGTTCAGTCTTTGGCAATTTTAACCTTGGGAAGATTGGTAATCGAACAACGTGTTAAAGTTATTGAAGTCTATTACGAAAATGGGCTTTAAAACAGAAATGCACTTCGCGATATTTTTAGTCAGCATAATCGGCCAACCGAGAGTGCAATTGTAAAAATTGTTCAAAAATTCAAACAAACTGGGTCGGTGACAGATGTAAAAACACCATTGCATGCATGTTCGTGTACGTCGTTCTGAAAACATTGCTGCAGTGCGCGAGAATGTGGCCGAGAGTCCAGACACCTCTATTCGTAATCGCGCACAGGAATTGAACCTCTCCGCAACCACGTTACATCGAATTTTGAAGAAAGATGTGTCTCTACATACTTACAAAATTTAATTTACTCAAGAACTGAAGCCTGCGGACCATTTGAAGCGCCGTACGTTCGCCGATTGGATGCAAGAGCAAAGCAGCGAAGTCAATTGGCCACCAAGATCGTGCGATTTGACGCCTTTGGACTTCTTCCTTTGGGGTTATCTCAAGAGCAAAGTCTATGCCAACAAGCCAACAACAATTCAACAGCTAAAGGATGAGATAATAAGGTATATTGGTGAGATCGAGGAGCAATTATGCAGAGATGTCATCAAAAATTTTGACCATCTTGTGGAGGTGTGTTGCCGAAGCCTTGGTGGCCATTTGGGCGATATTATCTTTCACACATAATTGCCATGTGCCAAATAACATGATTCAATAAAAAAGAATTAAAAAAATCAAAATTAACATTGTCTTATTTACTGTTAACAGCTTTCCGTTTTATTGGAACACCCGTTACATTACTGCTGATTCCGACTATGTTGTTGTTATCTTTTGTTCAAATATTTACAATGTTTATCTCAACAACAAATTTAAAAACCTTGGTAAATTTTACCACATGCGTTTTATAAGGTTTTACACTTTGTTTTTTTTTTGTTTTCACAGCTCACTATGATTTTCTTAAAAAAAAAAACTAAAAAACCTTCGTAACTTGCGTATTATTGAAAATAAATTCATCAACTCTTATATACAGGGTGAGTCACGACGGACGCGTCGGAGTTTTATGGCGAAACGGTTTATATTTTCCAATTTCTGTCGCTGTTAGATTATGTAAGTCAATAATGGCTACATTTAAAAAATATTTTCAAACATACAGGGTGCTCCAAAAAAGAGTGGCATATCAAAGTTATACTTTTTCTTATGGAACACCCTGTATATTTTTACATTTTTGGATTCCTCTTTAAATTTAATTTAAAAAATGTAAAAGGTCATACGTGTCTAAAGTCAACCGTTCTCGTGAAAATTGTATTTTCATGAAAATACAGTATTTTCAAAAATTTTCAACATTTAAAAACTTTGAGAAGTCTGAAGAAATTCGCTTGGAGATAAGATTGACAATCGATTATGTAACTCTTTGCACCACCTACATTTTTAAAATATTATACAGGGCGTTTTTTACGCTTGGTCAAACTTGTGAAACTTTAAACATCGATAACTGATTTTTTTTAAATACAACCCCCTATATTTTTTTACACCGTCTTATAGGAAATTTAATTCTCTTTCGAAAACATGAATACTGTTTTATACATAAAATTGATATTTTCCGAGATATCGCGATTTTATTGTTAATTATTAGGTCAAAGTAATATTTTCGAGTAGGCTACGAAGGTAGGACAGCGGTAATTTGAAACAATTGAACGAAAGAACACCAAATGTTTAGTTTTATCTTTTGCCTACGCATTTTTGGCATTTTTTTTTATAGTGAAGAGCAATCTCACGTTTAAATCGAGATTTCTTACAATTATTTATGCATTTATTTATTGGACTAGTATGATAAGATGATTAGTAAATCATATAAACTATTTTTTTGTATGTTTATAATACGACACTCGGTTCTACCAAAATGTCTTTGCTTAAGTTCTGGTTCCACGCATTTTGCAAACATTGTGTTTTATACAGTGTGCACAATGTTTAATGTAAGTAGGTGTTTATGGTGTGTTAACTAAAATATAAATACACAGAATATATTTCAACTTGGGACCGTAGTAACTTTAATTGAATATTTATAAAAATATTTCTAGTGATAACTAAAATGTATGTAATAATAATTCAAAAACAAAATTTAACAGCCGATTACAATAAATGTTCAACATGACGACCATCCTCTTGAATACACATTGTGATCCTCTTTTCAAGTGAACGTCTTACATTACTCAACATATTAGGAGTGATTGTCTCAAAAGCATTTTTTATTCGTCTTTTCATATCCTCCGCAGTGGTGCGAGGTGAACTTTAAACTAAATCTTTAATATACCCCCAAAAAAAGAAGTCCATGGGAGTTAGCTCTGGAGATCTAGGTGGCCAGTTAACTGACTGGCCCACCTCTCCCGATCCACTTATCATTAAACTTTCGATTTAGATAATTTTTCACATTTAGTAAAAAATATGCAGGAGCACCATCTAATTGTAACCAAATGTTTTTTCTAATATTTAAAGGAATATTTTCTAAAAGTGCTCAAAAATCTTTTTTTAAAAATCTCAAAAATTTTCGGCCATTTAAATTGTAAGAAATTTCGATATAATTCACTATAAAAAAAATGTCAAAAATGCATAGGCAAAAGATAAAACTAAACCTTTCTTGTTCTTTCGTTCAATTGTTTCAAATTACCGCTGTCTACCTTCGTAGCCTACTTGAAAATATTACTTTGACCTAATAATTAACAATAAAATCGCGATATCTCGGAAAATATCAATTTTAGGTATAAAACAGTATTCATGTTTTCGAAAGAGAATTAAATTTCCTATAAGACGGTGTAAAAAAATATAGGGGGTTGTATTTAAAAAAAATCAGTTATCGATGTTTAAAGTTGCACAAGTTTGACCAAGCGTAAAAAACGCCCTGTATAATATTTTAAAAATGTAGGTGGTGCAAAGAGTTACATAATCGATTGTCAATCTTATCTCCAAGCGAATTTCTTCAGACTTCTCAAAGTTTGTAAATGTTGAAAATTTTTGAAAATACTGTATTTTCATGAAAATGCAATTTTCACGAGAACGGTTGACTTTAGACACGTATGACCTTATACATTTTTTGAATTAAATTTAAAGAGGAATCCAAAAATGTAAAAATATACCGGGTGTTCCATAAGAAAAAGTATACGTTTGATATGTCACTCTTTTTTGGAGCACCCTGTATGTTTGAAAATATTTTTAAAATGTAGCCCTTATTGACTTACATAATCTAACAGCGACAGAAATTGGAAAATTTAAACCGTTTCGCCATAAAACTCCGACGCGTCCGTCGTGACTCACCCTGTATTTGGAATGAGAAAAAAATAAGGAATGTAAATAGGTCATAGCTAACTATCGTTCCCATTTAAAAAAAGGTAAGTCTGTGCCATAACTTTTTAACGTCGAGCGTAAAAATATTTTTTTTAGTATAATCAAATTAAGCATAAAAACATCTAAAAATATTTTTCCTAAATATTTTCGATATTTACAACAATAACGGAGATATGACACATTATTAATATGACAAAAAAACACTTTTTATTCAATAACTCGAAAACCGGAAATGATAGAATATTTTTGGAAACGGTTCTGACTTTGTTTCAAATAACTGCACATTTTCGGTAATTTAACCGTTTCTTTATCTTAAATATTAACCGAGATACCCATGCAATACCATCGAATTTGGACCACCCTGTACATATGCTTAAAATTTCGTTTGTCTTTTTGTCTGCTGTCCGTAGACTTTCTTAAACTAAATTTGGTGACCCGTGTTCATATAATGAGTTTGACACCGCTGGTGTTTAGGGTGTATCTTTCAACACGAAGAACATGGGAATATCGGAAACCGTTGGAGGTAGAATGATGTTTAGTTTATGACTGAAGCATGTTTTTACATGCTTAGTATGAATCTAAACTGGTAGCATATTAATCCAGTATTGCGCCCATAACAAACAAAGTTGATTATCAAATCTCAGAAAACAACCAGCCCGGGTCAATCGTATAACAACGCCATGCGATTAAGATTAAGACTTTTGCCTAAGCTTAGGAATCTAAATTTCTAATGTTGCTAATAAAAAAGTTATAGTTTAAATTTAAAATTATACTTTTTCAGTTTTTTTAAATATTACAGAATCTATGCACAATTTGCTCATTTTCTATTAAGATTATTGCTAAACACGTATAAACTTATAAACTATACTAATCATTTATCTGCATTTAATCGTTCTTTTGTGTCCAACGTTTTCCGATATCCTCATAATATTTATATGAAAACATACACTCTTTATATTTCGTATAATTGAATAGTTTCGTTTTTCAGAAATAAAACTAATTAAAGATTACAATTGACAACTTCTCGTTTGTTCCTCTCGTTTGTTCCTTCTTTAAAATGGCCGCCTCCTAAACGTTAAAACTATGAAGGTGAAAACAAATGAAATAAATAAATTTTTGTTTATTAAAATCCAACAAAAAAAAACACTTTAATTTAAAAAAAGATTAAGTAAACGAGATATGAATGATATATGCAACAGTGGACACCCTGCGTAATAATTCTGCATATTTTTTTATCAAGCAACGTTTCCCGAGAAGGCAGTTTTTATAATTATATCATATTCCAAAATTATCTAGTCCTAGTCCAACAAATAAATATGTAAATAAATTCAAGAAACTTCGCTTTAAACGTAAGAATGGCAAAATTACATCTTCATTATAAAAAAATTCGAAAAATCATAGGCTAGGGATAAAATTATAACTTTCTTATTTTTTCTTTAATATCTATTTATGGGACCAGTGTGATGAGACAATCACTAAATGCTAAGTATAAACTAGAAGTATTTTTTTTGTGTTTTTACAATACGAAGGTCGGTCCAATTTAATATTTAAAATGTTATAAGTTTGACCCAGTGTAAAAAAAACGCCCTGTCTAATATTTTAAAAATGTAGGTAGTACAAAGTGTTATTTAATCTAGTGTCAATCTAACTTTTAAACGAATTTTTACTGCTCTTTCGAAATTTTTTTAAGTGCTGTACCGGTAAAAAAATTCATGAAAATGTAAATTTCACAAAAACAGACTTTGAGCCCTTATAACCTATTAAATTTTTGATGTAAATTTGAAGAGGAATTAAAAAATATAAAATGTACAGGGCGTTTTATTCACATTGCATATTGCATGCAAAAGTGATTTGGTAGCCACACCAGATCATTAAAATCGACTTACTACACATATGAATGGTGTTATTGCTGTCCAACAAACCTTCCAAAAAGCACATGGGTAATACCCAAGCATATCTCTAATACCATCATAAAATCTTTGGCATCCATAAGCCCACGAAATTGCAATGCATTGAAAGAATACCAAAAATAAGAGGACAAAACCGGTTACTGCATATTGGTCAAATATTTGAAAAACGTATATACCACCCTGAAACAAAACTATTATTATCACAATAAATTTTGTGACTTTTAAAGCCATACTTGAGTAACACATGAGAGTCCCACTAGATATGATACCATACAAGAAACTAATATGAAAATTTCTCGTCTGCGACGTAATTTCCTTGGCCATTCGTCAATTATAGCTGTTACAAACCCTTCCATGGCACAAAATTCAGAATCTAGTCCAATTAACATTAGAGTGAAGAAGAAAATAAAAGACCAAAATGGAGCCCACGGAAGTTGAAGCACAGCTGAGGGGTAAACTATGAATGCTAAACCGGGCCCTAAATAAATTTTAATTATAAATAGTACAAAAATGGTTTGGGTCCCTATCAAGTAATAACATTTACTATTAAACAAAGAAAACGAAGTTTAACACAATTTGTGCAAGAAATTGGGGAATAAAAAAAAAAACTCATACTTGTATATTTTCCAAAGATCTCCGAACTTAATTTGTTTTATAAAATATGTAAAAACTCTTGCCTATATATTTGTGTTCAAGAATATATCACTAAATGGTTTGTAAAATAAAGAATGTCAACATATTATTAATATAAAGTGCTGCGCAAAAGTATGGAAACAAACAAATATCTAGAAAACTATTGGAGATATTACAATAAAATTTGGTATCTGTCCGTTATCGTGTGTTCCGGATTCGATGAAAATATTGAGGTTGCACTATCATTTCCAGTTCAACTGGAAACGTACCCAAACTTGGAAATTTTAAATGAAACTGTCCGTATATTTTTATATATTTGGATTCCTCTTTAAATTTAATTTAAAAAATGTATGAGATAATATCGGTCTAGTCAACCGTTTTCGTGAAAATTGCATTTTCATGAAAGTTTAGAGCTATACAGCACTTTTAAAAATTCTCTACATTTAAAACCTGTAAAGAGGCAGTACAAATTCGTTTGAGATTTAGATTGACAATAAATTAATTGACACTTTGCACTAGCTACACTTAAAAAATATTATACACTTACAAAACGCGATAAACGTCGTAGAAAATTGGTTAGACCACAGGAGAATCAAATTAAGCACCAGCAAATGTGTATGCAAGATATTTAGCCTAAGAAAAATAGCCCCAACCCTCAACATCAGAGTCAGCGGTGCCAATATCGATTGGACCCATGGAGAAATCAAGTACTTTGGAATGTATCTGGATGCAAGGTTGACATGGAGCATGGAGCGCACACATCAACAAAAAGTTAAACCAGTGCTACTCCAGATTGTCGCAACTGTACCCTCTAATAAACAGAAAATCAACATTAAAAGTGAAATGTACACTCCTGCTATACCTACAAGTCGCTGTATCTTTGCATACGCCTGTCCGATATGGTGGTATGGAGCAACACGTCACTAACCAATGTTAAAAAAACTACAAACGTACCAAAATAAAGTGCTCAGACTAGCAGTAAACGCGCCATGGTTTGTTCGTAACACACAGCTACACGAAGAACTCGGAATACAACCAATTCACGAATTTATTAAAAAACCTAGTGAATTGTGAATGTGCTGCTCTATACAATATTGAAAAACGAAAAATACACAGAAGGCTAAAACGCAGGTTACCACAGGACATACACCTAGGGTTGCCAGAAGTTAAAAGTGTAAAAAGAGAACTCTTCAAAAAAAAAAGAGAACAAAAAGAGAACTCTACAAACAAAAAAAAGAGAACAAAAAGAGGGCGTTGTTCGGTGTATGGTTTATGGAAATATGAAAGTATAATATTTATTCACATCCACAAACAATCATTTTTTTGCTACATAGTTTCCAAATTAATCAGTTTTGAGCAAATACCTTTATTAATGGTAAAGTACTGTATCAAAATCGGAAACATTTTTTGTGAATCATGGTTACTTGCATCTGTAGATATTGATATAAAAGGAATATTAGATAAAGATTCAGTAACTTTACTCATACAATAGGGAGCAATAACATTTTTCCCAATCATTGTTGTTTTTGTTCGAGCAGATGACAGATGTTTGGCAGTTTCAGAGTCTTCGAATATATTTTTTAATAAATCTGTTGTGCAGTTAGATGAGTTGAAGCTCATGTGATGTTTCAAAACATGAAATGCCAACGTTGCTTCAACAGCTGCTACTTTTTCATCTAACTTTTCAATTTTGGAAATTACAAAAGAATCTATTTTATTTGATGTTTCCATGGACCGAATACATAACTGATGCTTCTTTGATTGGATATGTTGTTGAAGATCATACTTCCCTTTGTTTCCAACAGAAACTTTTGTATTACATACAGAACAAAATGCTTCGTATTTACAGTCAACACTTTTAAAACACGTATATTTAGCTTGTAACTCAGGGGTAAATGTGCATTTTCTTTTACTCATGGTTGTTGATTGTAAAACACTAAACACTATCCTTATAATTATAAATATAATGTCTGTCACTGACTTTATGCTGTCTTGCTGTCACTTAATTATTGTAAACGTTTGTACCGCGTTAAAAAATATAACCTTACCTATCGGTAGATGGCGTAACATTTTGTGTCTAAAATGGTCGATTGCCATTAATTGACAACAGAGGACGTTGCGGTATAAAAAAAAAGTAAAAAAGATTTGACAAACAAAAAGTAACTACGGAAAAAAGAGGACAAAAAGTAAATACGGGAAAAAAGAGGACAAAAAAAGATCAGAATAAAAAAAGAGAGTGAACAAAAAGATCGGTACAAAAAAAGAGGACATGTTCTCTTTAAAAGAGATATTCTGGCAACCCTACATACACCTAACCTCAAGTGAGGAAGGCTAAAGCCGCGTTTTCCTAGCAGCAGATATTTTGCGCGGCGTAGAACGTAGTAATGCCTCGACCAATTAACATAGAGAGATTAACCAGTCAACATAGAGAGATTATGCGCGGCGTAGAACGTAGTAATGCCTCGACCAATTAACAGAGAGATTAATAATCTCTCTATGTTGACTGGTTGAGGCATTACTACATTCTACGCCGCGCAAAATACCTGCTGCTAGGAAAACGCGGCTTTAACGCCATACGCCACATATCCCTCAGATTTCCCTTATTAACTAGAGTATTAATTATGAACCCAGCTATGCATAACATAAATTATGTTGAACTAGCTTATTAAACATTAAAAAATAAAAAATTATACAAGGCGTTTTTACGCTTGGTCACACTTGTGATACTTTAAACATCGATAACTCATTTTTCTTAAATACAAGACCCTATATTTTTTTACATAGAAAATTTAATTCTTTCAAAACAATTAAGCCTGTTTTATAGCTGTAATTGATATTTTCCGAGAAATCGCGATTGAATTATTAATTATTATAACAACGTAGGCTATGAAGGAATTCGTTTACATACTTTTGCGCAGCACTGTACTACTATTTAAACAATATTGGGTTTTACTGTAAAAACCTTAGGTTTTAGGTACAAATCATAATTAATTTAAAAAAACTGCATACATAATCACCCTTTTTTTTTAATACACTTCCTACACCGTTGCACCAACTTCTTTATTCCATTTAAAGGTTTTTTTGATTGTGCCTTCAGCCAAGAATGCATCGCTTCGTTGAGTTCATCATCACTCCCAAATCTACGTCGTCGCAAAGGACGGAACCTATAACTATGAATTCAAAAGCAAAAAGCAGTCTTGAGAACGGCAATACACATCTTCTTCAGTCAAGAAGAAATTCAAATCTCAACGCTCCGCTGGAGAGGTCCTGTTTACTTTCTTCTGGGATATGAACGGACCAATTTTGAAGCACTATCAGAAAAAAGGCAAAACAGTGAATAGTGCCCAATTCAAAGCACTGTTGGAGTAGGAGCTTAAGCCAGAAACAAATTCGTCGCCGAGGACATTTGTCTAAAGG
>OX393577.1:46894785-47095293 GCA_947652605.1 Elmis aenea
TGACTACACCTTTTGACTTTGTATGTGCAAAATATCATTTGCCAATTATTATTCATAAGGTTGTGCTCTTGACAAGTATTGTACCCTGTTTTTCTGGAAATTCAAAGATTTTTTAAGATAAATTGGCAACGTCGCAAAAAAATGAAAAAAACAAAATACTGTCATATGGAGATTTTCTTGCTGAATTCGATTATGCAAAAATATACTGGGTGTTCAATTAAAAAAAAATACCTTTAGTGACGCCCCACTTTTATGAAACTCCCTGTATACTTGAAACTAATTTTAAAACATGCACGTGTAGAAATACTATAAGTTTCATTAAAAACTTTTTTTTATTAAGTTGACATTAAGGGCAATAATGGACTTTATCGCACTAATGGCGCACCCTGTATACATAAGAGCCTCCCCCCGTTAATTTTCAATAGGAAATTAATTCATGAATTTTTTCGCAATATTTAAGAAACACCCTGTATATTATATTAAAATCAGCATAAAAACCCAGCTTCAATATAGAAGCGCATGGGCTTCTATATGGGGACGATAAGGGATCCTCAAAACTGCAAAAACCAAATACAGACCCATGGGCGTTTTTACGGAAAATCGCGGTACGATCTTTGTTAACAAATGATTCAAAATGGGTGTTGTATAAGTCGGGTCAGAAGCAATTTTTTTAAATGATTTAATTAAAAGCGTAACACCCTGTTTTTACCTGAATCTGCTACATCTGCGACAGTCTTACGTTGTTGACGAGCCATAAATCCAATGATTGAAAATATCACAAATCCTGCTAGTAAACTTGTACTGGAATTGATTATGCATATGTACACAGATTGCCTAAAAATCTATTATAAAAACTCTGTTAACATATTTCTTACAGTATGAACCTATAAATGTTATTATTATACATGTTGTAACTTCCCAAAGCTTCTAAAGTGCCTATACCTAAACCATACGAGAAAAATATTTGTGTAACAGCGTCGATCCATACTTCTGATTCAAGTAATTTTGTAACATTCGGTTTCAAATAGAACTTGATACCCTCTGCGGCTCCCGGCAAAGTTACGCCACGGACAAGTAAAACAATTAACAAGACGTAGGGAAATAGTGCAGTAAAGTACATAATCTTTCCCGACCATCTTATTCCTTTCCATATGCAGAAATAACATGCAACCCACGCAAGTAATAAACATAAAGCCAATTCTGACTGGAGATCACCAACCTCATCTATTCCAGATGACATCATTAAAGCGCGTTTTCTATAAGTAACAATTGGAAGTGTAGATCACTCACGGAATAGTATTATTAATCAACGTATATTACATGAAAATTAATATATTTTTTAACTTTAATGGGTTCAATTTAAATCAGGGAACCGATCCGTAAAGAATAGCGGTTCAGTTACGATTACCGGTTCGATCAATTTTAACTTTTTTTTCGAAGAATATCATGTCAGCTTTTGAATTTTCTGTGGATAATGTTAAAAGAATTAAGTTTTTATTGTAACATTGTAGATCTAAGGTGTTTTAATTAATTCTATTTTACCAAACGAGCGTTCTTTACTGGTCACAGTTATCGGAAATGTTAAATAAATTTTAAGTGCAATGCAAATGTTAAGGAAAAATGTATTATAATTATTTCAAGCAAGTCTAATGGTTTGATTTTGAATTGCGATTTTTCTTCTACTGTAGGAGTACTTCTTATTAAAAATAACTTTGTTCGTAATTTTTTTTTCTTCATTGAGAACGTCTAAAACGTCTACAAAATTTATTTACATATTCTTTTTACAATTCAGAAGAGCAAGACTGTTAACCAAGTAATAAAATATTTTATAATTTTCACAAATGTCTTAAAACTGATTCAAATTATTCGTCTATTTGAGTAATCAATGTTCAGGGATAAAGTCTTAAGTGTACCACAGGGTCGTCCAAAGTTTTGTCAGTACCTGTCTCAACGAAGAAATGTCTTGTTTCACAAATACGCTGGAAATGAAACTCCGCACTTACACCTAGCCCTTGAACAATTTTTTTACCTTTTTCTAATGATTTTTCAAATTCAGTATTTCTTATGTCTTGAAGTACGTTTTGCACTTATTTTATAAGTGAAAAAGCTAATTCTTTATTTATTATTATTATTTACTTTATTGATTGCACATAAAACATTATACCAAACTATAATAAAATTATAAAGGGCAAGTCTACTGTAAATGCTTTGCTGTTAATATGGACGCCACTTTATTTGCTTTTTTTTTGTTCAATTAAAAGTAAGTATGCTTTGTGTGTGTCACAAAATTTACAAAGCTGGTAAGATACACACCATTTTGGAACCCCAATAAGTCGACGGTCCGGGTGAATTGCAATGTTAGGTTAGGTTACTTAAGATTACCAAACGTCCTCTCTCCTGGACATATCCTCTTCTTTTTGAAATATGCAAATATGCGTGGGTTTTAATTTCCGCTCTTTTAATTTGAATTTCGTTTATTAAAATAAAAGTTGTGGATTGTAGTGTACGGGAAACGGAAAAATAGATTTCACGAAAGTTAGTTGAAGACCTTTTTTTGTAAGCCTAGCTTGGTGTCCCCGAAAGTCCAGGGAAACATTTTTTTTTTCTATTATTACCATCAAATAGGGATGAATGTACATATGTATTGGGTTGAAACAGCTTCGGGGCCCGCAGTCACAAAAGTACCCCCCCCCCCGTCTCCGATAAAAAAATTAAAGGGGCCCCATCCACATTTTTGCACCCGGGCCCCCGAATGTACTTGCACGGCCCTGCCTATAACTTTGTTATTTTAAGAGAAAACCCCTATAAACCTTATAGTTTTGTGAACCGCAGGGAATTCTCTATCGATTGGTAACCATGTTACTTACTTAAGTAACCGGGTTACCAATTATCGTGATCGCGACCGCGGCCGCGTTGAGATCGCGCCGGTGTGAGTTGACCTTAAAGTTAAATCCGACAGAGCATTAAAAAATTAAGCATACATAGGAAAACTTTTGAGAAAAATGAGTAAAATGATTTATTGTATTTCATAAAATCGTTGAATTGGACTAGACAAAACACGAGCGCTGTAGTAATTTAATTTTCTATTAGAATCAATAATATACCTATACAGGGTGGTGCTTTTTTCGATGCTCACCATTGCTATCTTGGAAACGGTAAGAGGTACAAGGTCGGTTAAATTAGAGAAAAGTTGCACATTTTTATGGCGATTAAGAATCTGAAAAGAAATCCTGGATATTTTGATTCGTTTTTGATTTATTACAAAAAAACTGAAAAATGTGATTTTAGAAAAATATTATTTTCTTCCCTACCATTGACGCTATTTCATTTAAACTTAGTAACCTTATGTTTTTGACCGTCCTGGGTTTGATGACGTAAACAGAAATTTTCTAAGCCTTCTAGATTTCAAGTTGCGATAGTCAACTTTTTTATTTCTTATGGCCGCCATATTGAATTTTTACACCATCAGCCAGAAAAAAAAATTAGCTTTTTAGATTGGTAACCAACATACCTTTTTTCTTTCAAAAAACTTGTTGAAATTTTATAATTTGTGTAAATAATTCATAAAATTGAGACTGCTCTGAAAAACAATTGAAACTATGATATAAATAAAAGCTAAAGAACATTTTATTGGTCTAATGATAACGAAATTAAGATTGTTGGAAACATATTTAGAAGATATGTTAGGCGAATTGCCATTATTAACAATTCAAAATCATCAGTAGTTCAGCAAGAAAGAGCTGGTCCTCACAACGCCCGCATTGTAAAAGGATATTAATTTAGATGTACGCTTTCAATATTCATGAATTGGTACGTTTGGTCCTGTTCATTGGCCTCGGCGATCGCCATGATTAACGCCTATGGATTACTTTTACATTGATGTTGTTTATGCAACCCTAACGAAAAATATTGAACTTCTTCGCCGTAAAATCAAAAATACTTTTTGACTATTTCGAGACAAACTATCCTAAAGGCAGAGGACGAAACGAATTTGAGGACTAACCACTACATCAGGGATGGCAAATAGGATTTGATCAGCGTGCCAAAATAAGATAAAATTTAATACAAATTTTTCCCCATGCCAGTACCTAACCTAACCTAACCTAACCTAACCAACCTACCAGAAACAATCGTCAGTTATTTCGTTCAGTATTGCCAACGTCATGATTTTATGTGTCACTAAATATATATGCAATCAAAAGTTCCGTTGGTATTTTATATGTATAGTAACTATCAAATTATTGTATCGATATAAGAAGAGTTGTTACTTTCTGGTATTTTTAATTTTTTAATATTTAAATAACATGTAGTTGTAGATAATTAGCATACTAATTAAAAACAAATAAAGCATTTCGAAAAAGTTTAAAATTTTAAAAACAAATATATTCATAGTCAAAAATACTTTTTGACTATTTCGAGACAAACTATCCTAAAGGCAGAGGACGAAACGAATTTGAGGACTAACCACTACATCATACATAACGGCGCGCACTTTAAACAATTTAAATAATTATTTATCTGGTGTTTTAAATTTATTGTCATATCGTTATTTTATTAGACCTATAAAATGTTGTGTCACTTTTATTTATATCATAGTTTTAATTGTTTTTCAAAACATTCACGATTTTATAGATTATTTACACAAGTTTTAAAATTTCAACAAGATTTTTGAAAGAAAAAAGGTATGTTGGTTACCAATCTGAAAAGATATTTTTTTTGTCTGTCTGATGGTGTAAAAATCCAATATGGCGGCCATAAGAAATAAAAAAGTTGACTATCGCAACTTGAAATCTAGAAGGCTTAGAAAATTTCTGTTGACGTCATCAAACCCAGGACGGTCAAAAACATATAGTTACCAAGTTTAAATGAAATAGCGTCAATGGTAGGGAAGATAATAAAATTTTTCCAAGATCACATTTTTCAGTTTTTTTGTAATAAATCAAAAACGAATCAAAAAATTCAGGATTTTTTTTCAGATTATTATTCGCCATAAAAATGTGCAACTTTTCTCTAATTTAACCGACCTTGTATCTCTTACCGTTTCCAAAATAGCAAAGGTGAGCATCGAAAAAAGCACCACCCTGTATATATGTGGTGTTATGGCAGAAGTTAAGATGTCTAAAATTTTCATTTTATGGTTTTCGGTTGATATGTCTTTTTAAAGGGGTTTTCATAAGTTGAAATAATTTGATAAGTCGGTATTAGTACTGACAAATATTGATATGTTTTAATCTGTAAAAAGTTGGGTGGTAAAAATATGATCTCGCATGTTACTTATTAGGTATTGCCTATGTCTATATATAATGTAAAAACAAAAGTGGCATATCAACTTCTGCCATAACACCACAGATATATCATACGCAAATTTAAAAAAAATGGTTGACCTTCGTTAGCCTGACATAATTCATCGTAGAAATTACATTTTGACGTCATTCGATAGCGAATTTTCCGCGATTTACAAAAATGTAAGGTTTATAGGGAGTTTCCTCTTAAAATAACAAAGTTATAGCGGCGCGACAGTCAAACTGAATCACAGGGTGCCCAGATAACTTTTTTAGTAAAGGGATCTCGCTTATTATAAGAGATACCTACAAGTTTGCTTAAATTAGATGAATTATTTCTATATATGAAAGAAGCTACAATTATACGAGTAAAAATACAAAATTCGCCGTACTTCAGATATAGCAATAAATTTTAAAATGTTGAATTTCTTTTTTCTCTCATAACTTTTTTGTTTTATATCTTATTAAAAAGAGAAGAAAAGACACATTTAAATATTCCATAGCCAACTTCGCGGCCCATAAGAAAAAATTATATTAGGGGTAATATCTCAAAAATGGTAAGTAATAAAAAAATCTGAAACAACAATTGTATCCTCCATTAAAAAGTACCTTAAGAAAGTGCTAATAAAATTGATCGAATGATTAAGACGAAAAAGTTACGAGAGAAAAAATAATATATATTTTGCTATAACTTTTGAAGTACAAGGATTTTTGTACTTTTAAAAATTTATTAAAGCTCCTCTCATACTTGGGAATAATTCATCTAATTTAAACAAACCTGTACCTATCTCTTATAATAAGCGAGATCCCCTTTAAGGAAATGTTACCTGGGACACCCTGTATATCCAACTTTATTTAATTTATATTAATTTATCCTTACTCCCAAAATTCCCTGACTGGATCAGTAATTAACTCATTAGAAATATTTACACCTCGGACAGTGCACACTTTGGACGCATTTGTCAACGTAAAACAAGGTGGTCTATCAGAAGAGTACGGATCTATACAGTTCTCTGTGTTCCAGTAGTTGTCACAGTCTTTCCATGGTAGCACTAAAACATTCAATTATTTTCTTCAAAAAAATATGGATTTTATTTACCTTGTCTTAGTGACATAAACATGTAAAATAATATCCATGCCAAAATTATGATATAATACATGTTCATCCAAAATGATATTACTATGGCTGCATAACCAATGCCTAAAATATAATCACAATATTGAAAAAATTATATCAAAAGCAACAAAAACTTTGTTAGATGGTGTTGCTGATTCATGGAAGTTAAGTAATTTTGTATTTTATTTTGGGTTTTTAAAATTGCATTTAACTCATAAGACTATTACATAATTTCTGTCGTATTTTGTACACTTAGGCGGCGTTGACATACAACAGTTGTCCAACACTTTGGTGGCGAGAGTTAGTACCATGGGTTTATGTGACAAAGCGCTTACCAGCAATTGGCGTACAACTGTGAATTTGTAAAGAGACACAAACTCGACGATTGCGCGACTTCGTACAACTTTTGTCATAGGTTTGAATTTCGTCCTCATCTCAAGACTCAAAAGCACGCACAGTAGCTAAGTCGTAGAAATCCATGTTAAAACTAAAAAATTAAGTTGTGTGCTTGCATCTGTGCGACTCCTGATTTAGTTTTGCGTATGTGAGCGTGGTTTAGCCATTCGCCATTGCACAATTAATAATTGCACATCAACGCCTAGCCTAACCACCACACTAATGTCAATTTTTTCAACAAAGTCAGCTTCAGCGTTAAGAATATTTTCACTTAAATGGGTTAACAAAACTGTCGCATTTAGGGAAGTGATGAGCCAATATCTTTTTAAGAACTACCAATCCACAAAAAGTAACTAGAGTTGCAGTGTGATTGGACCGTATTTTTTTCGAAAATGATCACGGAAGAGCAATGAAGGTCGATGCAAATCGCTATCGGACTATAATCCAAAAATGTTTATGGCATGAATGTCCAAAGATAATTTCCCATTATTTGAATTGAAAATTTTAATCTGGAAGAAGTTCCTCATACTAGAAGATCAAATTTTAACGACGATGTTTTAGTCTTTACCCCTGCACGACCCATTTTTAATACTAGGGATACACACAACTGGCTTTAGCCGTACCATTCCATCAAGTCGTATAAACAAATTGGGGTACCTTACCTATGTGAAAAATATTCAAAGTGGAATTCACACGAAAACAATTTGGAACTTCAATATTATTAGTTTTTTTCTAGGCCGATTAAAAACTGAATATAAAATGCGTATAACTTGTGAAAATCGGGTTAGGAAAAAGCAAAATGTTTACGCACCGAAGAAACGCTACAGTAGTGGGCGAATTAATGTGAACACAAGTGATAATTTCAAATTAACAATTTATTCTTTATTTATAATATGTAAGCATTTATGTATGCATTTGCATCATTTTAGTACAAAATGTGTCCTCCCATAGTTCTTATGACCTCTTCAACACGTTTTGGCATAGAGTCTACAAGTTTTATGCAATTTTTTAATAGTCGTAAAACCATATCTGAATCACAGCCTCAATTAGTTTTATTTGTGTTGTGCAGTCCACTTTGCGAAGTCTAGCTTTTACAATGGCCCAAAAATTTTCAATTGGATTAAAGTCTGGTGAATTCCCTAGCCACTTAAGGCACGAGATCTTCTTATCCTTGAAATATTTCATCATGAACTTTGACACATGACATGGTGCCGAATCTCGTTGGAAGACAGCTTCACCGTTGCTATAAACTTTACTCAGTTCTTCTTCTTGTCTTTGTTCTATTTTTGTATTTATGGGTATTTATCAAGCCTTGGATTGGTACAAGAACTCCAGTTCCTACATAAAAGAAACAGCCCCAAAACATCGTTTTCTGGGGGGCGTTTAACAGTTTGATCGATATAGGCTGTTGTAAGTGTTTTATTACCACTTTTCCTTACATAGTGAGATTGTTGCCCCTGTACCAAAAAGTGTGTTTCGACCGAGAACAACACTTTTCTCCAATCCTCAACAGTCCGCTCGCATACTTTTTGGCCCAAAGATATCTTTTTTCATCATTGTAGGAGTTAATAGTTGTTTTCTCTGGGGTCTTATGATTTTCCTCCCACTTTCAATAAGTCTTTTTTGTACGGTGGAGTCGTGAATTATAACTCAGCGTGTGATAAATCTTGCTGAAGATCAAAGCTAGTTTTCTAGGGTGTAATTCCCGGATGAGAAAAGCTGCATCTCTTGGAGATGTTTTCTTCTTTCTTTCAAATTTTCCTTTTCGCTTCACCTCAATACTCAGTTTTTTTTTGTGCTTCAAAATTATATTTACATTTCTCAAACTTACACCGCACTGCTTGGTTCTTCTACAACAATGTCCCTCACATTAATTCGCATACTACCATGTATGTGTATCTAAACATTCTAAACCCAGCAAAAGATAATGCTTTGTGTCTGTTGGAATCGAAAAGAGCCTATACATTTTGAGCTGTTGTATTCTGATGACAGAATTACTGCTGATCTGTATTACGAGCAATTAATTGACGATTAGATGTAAAAATCAAGAAAAAGCCCATTGTAGCAAATCAAAAACATGTGTTTCAACATGACAACACTCGTTCACATAGTGCGCTTGAACTTCGACAAAAACTCGCTCACTCACCTTATTTTCCAGACCATCGGGCTACCACCTGTTGCTGCGAAAAATTCCAAATGAAAATTATGTCAATTTAGCAGCGTGGAAATGCTCCCCTCAGAAAAATGAGAACTTTTTTGTTGCAGAAATCGATGTCATCTTAAAGGTTTTAATAATAATAGCCACTATTATTAATTTAAAAAAAAAACGCTAACTTAATAGTCGCTCTGATTTTTAACTGAAAATACGACAAAAATTATGTAACAAACAGTAACGGGTTGGGTTGGGCGATATATCGATATCAAAATTATATCGATATTTATCGATATCAAAATTATATCGACATCCGATATTCCGATATATCGATATCCGATATTCCGATATATCTATTTTGACTCACTCTTAGCCTCGCGCCGCTTTTATATCGAAATTTCGATATATCGCTTTGCCGATATATCGATATGTCGATATATCGATATGTCGATTTATCGATATGTCGATATATCGATATATCGATATGTCGATATATCGATATATCGATATGTCGGTATATCGATATTCCGATATATATCGATATAATTTCGATATCGATATTCGATATCGAAATTTGGATATCGCCCACCCCTAGTAACGGGTATTTAAATATAACAGGAAATTATGCATTATATTCATTACGGTTTACGGAAAGCAATTCACCGAATATCAATTCACTGCATACGCAATTCACCGCATACACAATTCACCGGGTGGCGGTAAATTGCTCGAATACAATTGCTCGAAGGTAAATTGCTCGAATACAATTGCTCGAATGGTAAATTGCTCGAAAAGCAAATTGCTCGAATGACAATTGCTCGAATGACAAATTGCTCGAAAAAATGGAAAAATATTACATTTTTATAAATACGAAATAATTACATGTACTAGAAAAGTTGTTTACATTTGTTTACACTTATAAAAATGTATCTTTTAAAATTTATTTACAAATACATATACATTTATTCAATTTTTTTTTAATTAACAAAGTAGGCTGTTAAAACAAAAAAAAACAAGGTGTAAAACCTTTTAAAACTTTAAAACTCATTTGGTACATGTTAGGAAGGTTTCTTATTTGTTGTAGAGATAAACATTATGAATATTTGATTATAAGATAACAACAATATAGTCAGAACCAGCAGTTATGTCTTATGTAGTATATAATATTTTCAAATATTTAAAATATTTATCTAAACAAAAAATTTAATAAGTGTATATGAATTTGTAAATAAATTTTAATACATTTTTGTAAGTGTAAACAAATGTAAACAACTTAGTACATTTAATTATTTCGTATTTATAAAAATGTAATATTTTTTCATATTTTCGAGCAATTTGTCATTCGAGCAATTGTCATTCGAGCAATTTACTTTTCGAGCAATTTCCCATTCGAGCAATTTCCCATTCGTGCAATTGTATTTCGAGCAATTTACCTTCGAGCAATTGTATTCGAGCAATTTACACCAAACCCAATTCACCGCATCATCTAATAATAAATGGATATAAATTACATGAAATATATTAGTTAACGATCAGAAAGTAATTTATTGTGACTGACCATCCTGTACATTAGCTTTACTTTTTGGAGTTAAGTACTAGTTACTATTATTTTTATTGTTTTTAGTTATGGCTAGTGTCATCTTTATAAGGTGGTTGGACCTTCAAACGTTGTTTAACGTATTAATATCACAGGTCTAAAGCAATTATTACACAGTAAGAAACATATAAAACACAACAATTTTAACAACAAATTACTTTATTGTTCGACGGGTTGTACATTTTCCAAAGGTTCGTTTTTAACTACCCTAAGTTCTAAGTTGTTGGGGTCCACATGGCCCTGTTGTCATCCTTTTTTATTGTATTGTATATTAAAATTGTTTGACAATATTTTGTCAATAAATATAAATTACTTTCTGATCGTTAATTAATATATTTCATGTAATTTATATCCATTTATTTTTCCATGATGCGGTGAATTGCGTATACAGTGAATTGATATATTTGGTGAATTGCAGTCGGTGAATTGCTTTTCGGTGAATCTTCCTAGACCCATCCATTAACTACACTGATTCAGTATAATTATTTTCCAAAAGTTTTATTGTTACAAAAACACCTTTTTTCAACACCCAAAATTAATTTGTATCACATTAAGAATAATTAGTCAGTTTTATCGTACTTACATAGGAAACTAATAATTTACATAAGAAAAATCCTTTAAATGCACTAAACACTTTCTTTAAATCGGAATCGAACGCCAATTGGTCTGAAAGACCGACGAAAATTGCATTCGCACATATTTCTGCAAATACGTATGCAAAGTGCATTTCATATTTTTATTGTAGTTTTTACAAATCGTAGATCGTCAACATCATAATGTAATATTTTTAAACTGTTAAAAATGACATAAGACGTAACCGTTGCGCGCTTTTCACGTTGTTTAATCCGATGTATAATATTTTAGATAAATGGGCTAATATTATCTATGAAAGTTATTTATTGTCGTATAATCAAGCAGTTCTAATGGAAAGTAATATCGTCTTTCGTGATATTTTAAATCAATTTGAAACAAGATCTGAATCTTTACACATTTTTTGAGATTTCGACTCTTAAGTCTATTGAACTTTAAAAAAAGTGCAGCAGATCTAGCCTTAAAATATTTTAAAGATTTGTATGCTTCCGACTTTCCTTAGAATGGAAAGTTTTAAATGACAAGCAAAAACTTTGTTGAGGAACTCGCTCTACACCAACTCCACTTCAATTACTACAGATGATTCATAATAAATTATCAAATTCAAAATGTATTTCCTTATATTGAGATCACATTGCAAATAATTTCAACTCTTAACTGTAACGGTGGCCTCATGTAAACGCAGTTTCCGCAAATTAAAATTAATTAAAAATTATTTAAGACCATCCATGGGTCAAGAAAGATTAACAAATTTGGGCATAATATCGATTGAGAATGAAATAGCTGAATTACTGAATTATGACATTCTAAAGGGGCGTCCAGACCAAGCGCGCCGAGCCACGGCGCGCCGCGCGAAACAGCGCAAAACGTTTATGCTCGTCTGATTTGGACGTAAAATGTACACAGTCTGCCGTCCAAATCAGACGAGCATAAACGTTTTACGCTGTTACGCGCGGCGTGGCGCGGCTTGGCGCGCTTGGTCTAGACGCCCCTTTATACGAAATAAAAACAAGAAAAGTTAAATTTTAAATAAATATTTTGTTTACAAATACAGAAAATGTTAGAGATGTAAGTACTTTTTAAAATTTATTTACATTATTGAAAATTTTGAAAAATACATGCCCACTTTATAAGTTATTAACCTATTTCCTACGAATTTTGTTGCATTTCTCTCAAAAATCCCCCCAGATTCCTGTTAAATAGTCAAAAATATTTCGCACCAGGCGCCAAATAGGGATGATGCGACACTGATTTAGCTTTACAAAAAAATTAACTCTTATCTAAAATGTTCCAAAGATGGGTAAAGTTGTTGTTACACTTCTGTCTAGAATGAATTTTGGCTTTAATGCGTACAGTATTGATGAAATTACAAAAGATAAGCCAAAATAGTAGAACTGGCATTACATTAAATATTTTTCTACGACCACCTCTGTAAGTGACTATGACTAACCTACTGTACAACCTGCATGCATAGTAAGAAGGTCCATACGCACGGTAAGCAAAAAGCACAGTTTTCTAGAAATGATCATAGACTCACATCAAACTTGACAGTTAACAGCGTATGTACAAGTGTAATAATCTTAATCTAGTCTTCTATACCGGGTGTAAATGAAATCAGGCTCACCCCCTTTTTTTTCTTTAGTTTTGAATTTAGACAAATGAAATTTTAGACATGTAACATTTGCAAAAAACTGAATTATTTGAGCATGGGTACACTTTTGTTTCATTTCCGGTTTCGCCGGAAATGACCATAACTTTGTTATTTTAAATGGAACACCCTGTATATTTTTACATTTTTGGAAAGAGGAAACGATTTTGGATCCAACTGTACCATTTTGGTTAATTTTTATAACCTCAAATAATTTTTTGACAAAAATTAAATTTTTTATTAAGTGCGCCGTGACCCGCATAAATTAACGCATAAATTAAATTTTATTTTGTCAACAAGTGTCCGAAAAACGGTTTTGTAAAAAAACACAAAAAAAGCATTTGTTTTGTTGCCATTTGGCATAGTCAACTATGATTATTAGGATATCTTACCAAAATCTTACAATAATTTGAAATTTTCCAAGTTATTGGTATTGTTGAATTCGCCAGAAAATACTCTATTTAAATAACCGCATGCGCCACTATCGTTCCATTAAAAAAAATTGATTTTTTGTCAAAAAACCAATTTCGCAACCTTTAAGGTCTATTAAAGCAGCCCTAATGTCAATTAAAATTTACAAAACCGTTTTTTGACACTTTTTGACATAATAAAATTCAATTTATGGGGGTCACGGCACACTTAATAAAAAATTTAATTTTTGTCAAAAAATTATTTGAGGTTATAAAAATTAACCAAAATAGTACAGTTGTATCCAAAATCGTTTCCTCTTTCCAAAAATGTAAAAATATACAGGATGTTCCATTTAAAATAACAAAGTTATGGCCATTTCCGGCGAAACCGGAAGTGAAACAAAAGTGTACCTATGTTCAAATAATCCAGTTTTTTGCAAATGTTACATGTCTAAAATTTCATTTGTCTAAATTCAAAACTAAAGAAAACAAAGGGGGTGAGCCTGATTTCAGTTACACCCGGTGTATATAAAAGAGCTTGTTTGTTTGTTTGTGTGTTTGTTTGTTCGCTATAGAATCCTAGGTCCGATGACCGATCGGGACCAAATTTTGCACAGTTACTATTTAGGACCCAACGGATTAAACGTCGTACAAAGAACGGCCGGGAACGTCCGCCGAGCGCGAGCGCGCAGCGCGAGTAGTCTGTGATTGTTAAAAGAAAATTGCAATCACCCGTGCAACGCCGGGTAAATCAACTAGTAATAATTACTATAATGCAGCATTTACATTGGTATAGTAGCTTATGCAAGTAACTTAAATCAAGTAAGGTAATTTAGCTACTTGCAAGTTGCAACGTATAGACAGTTTCGTTTAGTACTTACGCAAGTAAACAATTTAGTGACTTTTTGAGTAAAGTAAATAGAAATCATTACTATTTACTTGAAGACGAAATTTATTTAAAAAATTGTATAGCTTTAAGCAGTATTTTAATAACCGAACGAAAACAATCGACATTTATATTACTTACCAATCATGTAATTAAAATTCGATGTATGTAGTACTTTTATTTAAAGCGTGTTTTTACTTTTTTAATTAACAAATATACCTGGCGATTCAGTTTGAATGTCGCACTTCTATATCTTTGCCATTTAGAGGAAACCTCATATTTTTGTAAATCGTAGGAAATTTTCTATCAAATGACGTTCCAATATTTTTTCTACGATGTTAGACTGACTTGTTTTTGAATTTACATACCTAATGTACTTTTTTATTCGTTCTGATAAAGAATTTAGTTCTAAACCCGACTGTGCATTAAACTATAATTATACATAGGTACATTTTTGAGAAAAATGAGTTCCAAAACATTTTTAATATTTTTTAAAGATCGTTGTTTTTGGCTAAACAAAACACGATCGCTGTAATGATTGACAGTTTATAACTTGTCTAATTGTGTTTTAATACTGAATATGATTTTACCTTTAAATAATGGTGCTATTTTGTAAATGCCAAGTCCACCGATCGACATAATTTGTCCAAATGCTAGTTCTAAAAAAAATATTGGGATTCCGGCAAAGATAACGGTCATAAGGTATGGAATGAGAAAAGCACCGCCACCATTTTTGTAACATAAATATGGAAATCGCCACACATTTCCTAATCCAATAACTAGACCTAATATAGACAATAAAAAATCTATTTTTGAAGCCCATGAATCACGTTCTGGTACATCCTGGACATTATTCAAAGGCATCTTGATTGTGTTTTAAGTTTTCTTTAATAGTTATGGAATTCTGCACCTGCAAAATTGTAAAATTGTACAATTCATAGTTTTGGATAATTTGCAGGATCCCTTATTAGTTCTACGCCTGCATAAATTTAAAAAATTATACGATACAATTCTTTAGATATCTTATAGAATTCGTTGTTTTAAAGTGATTAAAACGAACATGCACATTTAATGCAATAACGTCAAGCACTTTAGAAACTCAAAATAATTACAAACTTTAAATTATAATTAAAAATTATATGGTTCAATGCCAATTTCATGCAAATGTGGATTCTACCCATTAATTTTTATTATTATAACTAATTTTTCATCAGTAACTCAGTTTGCGTGAACGTTGCGTTATGGTGCCTGTCCAAGTGAGAGTAAAGTACTCTCGATAGCAGCGTCGCCAATGATACAAGCCCCTGAGAGTAACTCGCGAAAAGCGGTGAGCTACTCTCCGAGATCAAGTAGCTCTCACGTGGATACGCGCTGTCGACACTCTCCGAGAGTAGCGCGCCGAACACAATCTACTTGCGAGTTCTGAGAGTCGCTCTCGAGAGTTGTTGATCAAAATGACGAAAAATTGGTCCGCGGACGAAATTAAAGAGTTAATTAATGTGTATGAAGGTCAGGAAATCCTGTGGAATGTAAATAGTATTAATTACCGCAATAGGGTGAAAAAACACCAAGTGTTGCTGGAAATAGGCCTAAAATTTTCGTGTTCTGGCGAAGAACTGCAAAGAAAATTGCACAATTTTAGAAATCAGGTAAGAAAATGAAATTAAATTATGTACACCGTGAACTAAATTCGAATATTTTACGGGATTACCATAATAATAAGCGAAAACCTGATATCAATCTCTTGGGTTATTTTTTTGAAATAAACACGCCTGTGCTATCAGACTGTTTATATCACTTTCCATTTTGTCACTAAAGACTTTTCGGTTTAACTTCTTTATTTACAAAAATAGAAGTAAATGTTATATAGGCGTTTTATAAACAGCAGCAGCATCAACGATTTTACCACTTACAATGTAAACTTTCAACAAACTTTCAGCATTAAAATTTAGCCATGTTTACAATATTAGAATTAACTAAGAAAAACGTGATATGCTTTGAATTTTTTATTCATTAAATAGGAAGTCTATAGACCAGCGATTCTTAACCGGGGTGCCGCGGCCTCCTGGTGGACGTGAAAGATTTTAAGAGGGGCTGGGAAAATTTATAAAACGTTTTTACTTTTTAAAATATTGAAATATTTAAAAAACAATTTTTTGCTCCTTATTTTACTCAAACCATTGGATATTTAGGGGGCCGCGACTACTAAAACGTTAAGAACCACTGCTATAGACAACCCTCGCACACAAATTTTTGTACGTTGGACAAAAACTTAGTTAACAATAACATACAAACTTATAAAAACAAAAACCAATTAGAGAAGATGTTTTTATACATTTGAGATATTTTATACACCAAAGGACTTAATAGACAAAAATTGTATTTTTTCCGTTTTTTTCTAATTTTCTCGGATACCGTTTGAGATATTTACAATTTCTCTTCGGATTATTAATGTAAAAATATACAGGGTGTTCCATAAGAAAAAGTATAACTTTGATATGCCACTCTTTTTTGGAGCACCCTGTATGTTTGAAAATATTTTTAAAATTGACTTTACATAATCTAACAACGACAGAAGTTGGAGAATATATAGGTACCTACCGTTTGGCCATAAAACTCCGTGGCGTCCGTCGTGACTCGCCCTGTATACATATATATTACCTATAAAAATTTTATTTCTATTTTTTTGATACTTATATAAATTATAAGCTAAGAATACAAGTTTTACTTATTGCATTAGTAAATCAACTCAAAATAATTTTTTGAATGGCTTTTTCATAATTTCAAGGTCCAAATTTAACTCGAAAGTGAGATTATATTATATATTTTTAAAGGGAAAAAATTGGTGAATCTAAATGGATACAACCCGTTATAAAAAAAAAAAAAAAATTAGAAAAGGTTTGACCGTTGCAAATTTGCCGAGCGGGCGCTAAAAGAATTACTTTGCCGTGACGATCGCATCATCTCACGAAATCATTTATAATTCGAAAACCACTGAACCGAATTCGAGTATCTTTACATATTCGAAGAGTGCAAGGTTCGTTTTACTATTCACGAAAAATGCACAATAATAAATATCGAAATGGCTCCGCAAAACGCGTACAACTTTTGTGCAATTTTGTCGAAAAAAATTCATTTTGAGGTGAAATTGCCTCTTTTCACGAAATCCTTCATTACTTGATAACCCGTGGGCCGATTTTAAATATCTTTACATTTTTGAAGAGGGAAAAGATTGCTTTACGATTACCAATAAACTCTCAATTTGAAATGCCGAATTGGCTTCGCACCAAACAAAAATCTTGATAAAAACTTCGGGCAAAATTCATTCGTTGCCGCGTCAAATAGCAAACCCTGAGGAAATCGTCCATTGCTCGGTAAATAATTGTCCAATTTTAAATTTTAAAAAACCATCGTATAAAGAAAAAAACGACGTTTAATGTGATATGCAACACTTTATTCGAGCCATTCGATCGAGTCCACACGGAAAGGAAATCCAACACTTTTGTTCCCGCTCGAATTTTACATGTATTTAAATGGGAAAAATGTGCAATATTTAAACGTTCGTAACTTTGTTATTATTTGTCGTAGAAAGTTGATTCTTAGACCATCAGCGAGCCCGATTCTTGCAGATTAAGAAACTGTTTGTCTTTTAGCTGTGGCCCCATGCAGGGGCCCGGCGCGATGTTAGTAAAGAACTCACGCGACCGACTAAGTCACGTGTTAGCCAACGACGTTCTGTACCTGGACATGCGGTGGGAAGGTTTTTAAAAAATTTTAAAAATGAAAATCGCCAAAACTCGAAAACCGTCCGACGGATTTAGCTAATTTTTTAATCGTAGATTCACTTGCCTACGCGCCGCTCACGTTCAAACTTCAAGTCAATATCTTTAAAAACGGCTGAGCTACGAGCAAAAGCGGTTTTTAAATTTTTTTGAACATTTACTCTCCACAATTGCCGTGTACACTGAGAGTTCTTGCGAGAGCGCTCTCGGCGAGCGCTATCGAGAGTAAATACGGCTGTAATCAACTATCACGTGGACAACCCCCTGAGAGTAACTATCGAGAGTAACTCTCGATAGTTACTCTCACGTGAAAGGGCACCTTAATAACATATAGGTCTGTTCCAACCATTGAATAAAGAGATAAAGGAAGGAGCTTTTAATCAGGGATGGAATAACGTTTTAAATCGTTACGTTATTGTATAACGTTATTTATTATTTGTTTTCGTTACATAACGTTATAAATAACGTTAAAAAAATGAATTGTTATGTTATATAACGTTACATAAATTATGATATACAGGGTGTTTCTTAAATAATGCGAAAAAATCCGGAAGGTGATTCCTTATTGAAAATAAAGTGGGGTCTTTTATATAACAATTTTTTCTTAGACGTCTCCTTTCGGAGTTACACCCCCCTAAAGGGGAGCGACAAAATTAGGTTTTTATTTTATTTCTCAAATTTTCATAAATATACGAGAATGATATTTGGTAGATGTTTTATACTTATTAAAAGGTTTCCCATAGTATTATTTTCAATCATCTTCCACCTTCATAGGGGGCTGATAAGTGCGAGCCCTGTTGGTTTTTTAATCAGAACTTTTTGGTGAGTTGAAATTTAGCAAAAAAAAATTTTTTGTTAGTTTCATTTATTTAGAACCATTTTTGTTCTTTAGTTTTTCTCGTAAATCTTACAGTTTTCAGTCATATTGGGTAGAATTGACGGGCGTTTTAGCGTTGTCGCCGCGTCAAAATGAATTACACCCGTCACTTCTATCCAATATCGTTTTATATTGGAATATTTGATGGTTCATGTTCATTCATATAATTAACTGAAAAACTGTAGTTAAAGAAAAAAAAAAAACTTCTAAATAAATCAAGTTTTTAAAGAAAATTTAAAATTGCTAGATTTCAACCCACCAAAAAGTCCTGATAAAAAAACCAACAGGGGTCGCAGTTTTCAGTCCCCTGTGAAGGTGGGAGATGATTAAAAATATTACTATGGGAAACCTTTTTATAAGTATAAATATCCCACATTTATCCAAATTTGGAAAATAAAATAATAACCCAATTTTACCGATCCCCTTTAGGGGGCTGTAACTCCGAAAGGAGACCCTAAAGAAAAAAAAATATGAAAGACCCCTCTTCATTTTCGACTAAGTATCACCTCCCGAATTTTTTCGCATTATTTAAGAAACATGCTGTATAAAAATAATTTTTATTTGTAACTCTGAAATTTCTTTTGGGATCTGTAAATGTAAATTTAAAAAGTAGTACCTACAAAATTACGTTGAAGTTGAGATATTTAATTTTCATTTTAATTTCTAAAATACACACAAATACACAGAAAATAAAAAGATCGCCATATAAAAATTTAATTTATAGAGAATAACGATACAAAATAACTTTTAACGAAACGTTATCGGTTATTATAACGTTATATAACGTTATAAAAATATCGTTACGTTATTGTATAAAAAATTATAGTTGAATCGTTATTATAACGTTATCGGGTATCGTTACGTTACGTTTTCCATCCCTGCTTTTAATACTATACTGCGTTTGGGCGGCGACGGAAATTACGACATAAATGACCTCTGATGACGGCCGGTTTTGACAGGTCAAACAGTCAAGAAATTTAGGGTTTTGTGTGCTAAAATGGTTAGCTGCAGATCTTGTAGTCTTACTACGTCCAAAAATGTTGAAGATTAAAAGATTACGTTTCATAGGTAAGTAGACATTAATATTTTGTAGTGTAATCATGTATTGAAAATTTGATGTGGTCTGTCAAATTGGTATGTCATATCAGTGGCGTGCATTTGTGTACAGCGTATTTTTTAACTCTCATAATAAACAATCCAAATATTGAAATATGCTGTCGTTTTTTTAATTCCCTCAACCACGAAACAAGAAATAAATAAGTAAATAACAGGCTCAATTCAAAACAAAGCAAATATTTACATTAATCAATACATATTTAAAAATGTTAGATACGCCACTGAGAAGCGGAAACATGCATCCGCCATATTGAGAGGCTAACCTGGACGCCTTAGTATCGCTATAACGCTCCTTCCTTTATCTTTTTATTCAATGGTTCCAACAAGCCGTTTAAAACCAATCTATGCATCAATGCATGGATTGGGTTATTCGCATTCGTGAACTATGTGCTAATAAATGTATTGTTCAGTATTAGCCGTTGTTGGAACGCTTTTACGACTGGCTCAACTGTAAATGATATTTGTGGCAATTGGGTTCATAGAAATGAGCGCATCGCAAGGGTAAAAATCCAGTACTAAATGGGATTGAGAAGGCGATGCATATTTACCAGAGCCCACGTTACTTATGAACAGCGCATGAGTGTAAAAATCCCGGCATCAATTCGTTTCTTCGTTCATGAACTGTTCTAATCTTCCGCGGACTAGTTCATGTATCATTTTGTTAGTTGGAACGGATTACTGACCTTCCGGTGAGCTATCAGAGACTGTGATTGAACGCGATATTGATACTGCGCACACTCGTGACAGTAATTGAATCGTCCAAATCGCTCATGGGACAAACCTATTAACCTATTATTACATCCTTACAACCCCCCTTGGCATTTTGGCTAGCGGCTCCAAGCTAACGTTGTGGTACTTGAACTTGAGTATTATATTTGGGTGGCAGGGTGGCTCTCATTCGTAGTCCACCTGGCAGCGTAACTTTTAATAGTAATTAACCGGGTCTAGAGTACTCTACTATTTACACGGTACATCTACAAAATTTCATTGATATTCATTCTGCGGTTCTCGAGTTATAATTTATAAGGGAACTGACGATCAAAACAATAATTATATTGGAGTTATTGGAGAAACATAAGTATATCAATCCACACCAAAAAATACAAAAATTTCTAACATAAAAAATTACTTGGGGCTTCTTACAGCTTTATTTGATTATGATTATATTTGATTGTCCTTTTAGATACGTTAAGAATTCTGTCTTTGGCTACGCTACCCATTCTTATTTGAAGACAAATTGCCAACTGCGTCAACGTTGGTAAACTTGAAACAGATGGTTTGACATTCTGTGGTTTGACACTTGACAGTTATAAACAGATAGGTGTGAGATAGGTTAACATGGAACAAGAAAGCAGTGATAAAGTATGTAGCGGTGATCAGGTAAATGAAAATAATGCAGTCAGTATTAAATCGAGTAAACGTAAACAAATTCGCCGAAGAAAACATTCCAGCGATAGTGATTCTGAAAATGACGACAGTGTGAGGTAATTACCGTCATTTGCATTGATTTATAATTTAGCTGAGTGTTTACCTGCATTGCAGTTAATTTTTTTGTTCAAATATTAGTAATGTATGAAAGTTAGCATTGTTACTTGTCATTTAACTTAAATTATACTAATTGTAGTTAAGTAAACCCGCTTTATAATACTAATGAAATTTTTTGACATTTAAAATTTATAGGGCAAAACTCGAGACAATGAAAGCGGTACAGAGTTTAAGAAGAAGACCAAATGGAATAAGTGTAGTGGGTCTAGCCTTAGGTAAAAAGATTTCCTTGGAAGAAGAAACAGTTTCCGTAAGTGTAGCTTCATGAATATAGAAATACCATTGAATAGTTAATTACTATTTTAGAAAGACCCATTCCAAGTAAAAGCCGGTGGTATGGTTAACATGCAGGCATTAAAAAATGGAAAACTGAAACAAGTTGATGATGCATATGACACAGGAATAGGAACACAATTTTCTGTTGAAACAAATAAAAGAGACGAAGATGAAGAAATGATGAAATATATTGAAGAGCGACTGGCTAAAAGTAAAGGAAATAAATCTGAAAATACCGAATCTCCAGATATTTCCAATAAAAATAAATATCTTAGTCCAGAAGAAGCAGCTTTACAGGCTGTTCCAAGTCATTTACGAGAATCATCAACCAGGAAAAATGAAGAAATGTTATCAAATCAAATGTTAAGTGGAATTCCAGAAGTAGATTTAGGTATAGAGGCAAAAATTAAAAACATTGAAGCAACGGAAGAAGCGAAACTTAGGCTACTATGGGAACAAAACAAAAAGAAAGATGGACCGTCACAATTTGTTCCTACAAATATGGCAGTAAATTTTGTTCAACATAATAGGTGTAAGTAAAAGCAAAGCACTACATATAATTTATTAGTATAAAATAAATGGATTTAATTAAAAATTACGCATCTTCTTTTCGAATGATCTCTTGTCAAAACTTAGTATCAGTCTCTTCATAGGTGATTTTTAATTAAACTAAGTTATATAATAATAAGCGAATCAGTCAAATAATGAAACAAAACATTAAATGTCATTTGTTGAAATGTCATGAACCCATTTGAACATAATCCTAAAATTAAAAGTCGGGGTCATACTGTAAAATTTTCATAAATAAAGATTTTGTTGTATTCGAAATTATTGTTGAATCGTTATTATAACATTATCCGGTATCGTTACGTTACGTTTTTCATCCCTGCTTTGTATATTAAATTTTGCGGGTAACGGGTCGAGTACGGTTTTATTAATAGAGTATACAAACCAAATTAAGTGAGTTTTTATGCATTTTGTTATTTTTTCTCACTATTTTGCTATTGCAAATAGACATAACTAAAAAATGTGAAGATGGTGGGTTTGGTGCAGCTCAATTAAAGTAGATCGTGCAGATCGCCGGTCGGGTGTGGGTATAACAAACTTAAATCATGTGGGTCTAATAAACGAGAATATTGAGGGTCAGCGGATTGAACATAAGCTGTTGCATGTCGATTACGCGTCCTTTAAATTAGACCCGTGCAGGATTCTACAATGAATAACACTATATTGTCTAATAAATGTACAGTAAAAGGAATAAAAAGATTCTTGTATTTAAGTTTTTGATCTTCAAATCAGGGCTCGAAACCGAAAAAAATTTTGGTTAACGGTTAACCGAAATCGAGAACTTTATTTTTATAACGGTTTTTGTTGAAAAGCCGGTTTTATTCGTAAAAAACCGGTTTAGCGGAAAAAAACGATTTAAATTATAAACCGGTTTAAAAAAACGGTTAAATTAACCGGTTTTTAAAATTATTTAGATCAGGAATGCAAAGTATGAAAAGTTATTATTTATTTATAATTTTATAATAAATGTACAATCAAGCGTTCAGTAATGACTTCTGCTAAACTAATCGCATATAATACAGATTTTGTATTTTTCATCGTAATTTTTATTAAAAAAACCGGTTTTTTATTATTTTGGTTAAAGGTTACAGTTTTTTTTGCCTTTAAAAATAACGGTTTCAGTTAAAAATCAATTTTTCTGACAAAAAATAACGGTTAACAGGTTTAAAAAACCGAAAACCGGTTTCATGCCCTGCTTCAAATACAGTTTCTTTAATGTAGTGTTTTTTAAGAACTTCCCAAGTCACTGTGTTTTGTAGTAATAATTGTATTTTTTAGCATATGTGCTTGCATACAGAGCACTCAGTAAAATTTAAAAGCTTTTGGTTTGTTTTTAATGTCATATAAAGTTGAAGATCTGATGTTATATTCTGTTATTAATACACTTCTACTTAAATTCCTCGTTCCATTTTCTTAATGATATCTAGTGTATCACTAAACTTTAGTGTTGTTCTTATTGTTTTTTTTTAATTAGTAATTTCATTCAAGTGAATGTTTAAACTTAAAAAAAATACATTTGTTACCTGCACGGCAGTTGCTTTACAACTGGTGAAAATAGACAAAGACAAACTACGCATCTCACTACCGGACATTTTTTTTTTGTCTGTACGACATTTTTAAATGTGTTATTGTCTTGGGTTTTGCGTTTTTCTGGATGCTGTTATTTTTGAAGTTTACTGTGGTTATTACCTTTTTTTAAATTAGAGCATTCAGAAATATGTATATATTTATTAATTATTTTAATTTAACATAATGTAAACAAAAAATTGAACTACCTTTAGCAATCTACAAAAATATAATATGTACAATAGGCTTTAAACATTTGTTGTAATTGTTTTGTAAGTATTAGATCTGTTCTCCAAGTTGTATATAATTGTTGTTATTTCACATAAGTTTTAAGTGTTCTAGCTGACTACAGTTAAAATACCGCGTTAATTGCCTATATTCATAATTATTGTAAGTGTACATGTACATGACAAGTAGTATACTGGCCAAATTTTATTTAGTGACAGAACAGTGGGCGATAATACAAAATATTAGGTATAAATAAAAACTTATAGTAATGGTCGCCGAATGCATGCATACGTTTTGTTAATGCTATATAACGTCCACCGAATTCTGGTTACAATGGATGTATGACATAGAGATTTGTATAAATTAGCAAAAAAAATCATATAATAAGAGTTCTATTTTTGGCTACATTCAGATGTTTTATAAAATGCAGTTAACTTGATAAAAGCGAAACCTGTATTTTGGTGATTTTTTATTTTGTTTACTGTATTCTAGTTTTAACATAATCCGAATCTTTGTTAATTGTGATAATTTCATACAACAAATAAACTGGTAATATTAATTTTTGCATAGCACACTTAGTTACGAAGATATAGCAGTCAAATTTTGATTTTATTATGGATGCCATATTCGATATTTACTTGAATGATAGCAATTGTGTTTTTGTTTTAAATTATATCTCTTGTTAAAAATTTTAAAAATGTACCTGTTTCAACATAATTATATACATATATTTTTAAGCACCATAAGAGGTTTTTGTTTTGTTAAAACAAATACCGCTCATAATAACTCATTAAAAATTATACTTTTGTTGGCATTGGTTAATTTTTCACATTTTTTCGTAACAAGTGATAAAACATTGAAAACAGGGGAACACATTTTTTTCTATGTATACAATTATCGATTTTGATCAAGTTAACTAACAATTTTTAAACATCTAAGTAAAAATTACAAATTGAGTTATTACCTGTAACTTTTTGCTTATTTAATCGAATTTTTATCTCATATATTAAGCGAAATCGCCATAGTGAATTAAATCGTGCACCATATACATAACATGAAATGTAACATCAAAAATGTTTGCTTGACTCTTGGCTGTTCAATTTACTAGAACTTTAGTAAATCACAGCATTTTTTGAACTACACTAATAAAAATTTGATAATCTAGGAATCTACAATAATTTGTCATATGAAGAAAAGCAACGTATGTCAGTGATCTAAAATATGGTTTAACCTCTTTTTATAGTATAATAATATACTGTTTTTTTAATATATCTGCAAAATAATGAACCAAAACTAAAATGTTTCAAAACTCATTTTGGTATCAGATTAATCACATTATTTTGAAAGTTCATGTAACTATTTAGATGGAACTATGTTTCAACTCTATACCCCACACAACATTTTTTTGTTCGTTAATTTTACAAATTCTTTAACAGTATATTTCTGTTTATCTCTCTAGTTATAATTTTTTATAAGCCCCATGAAACTGAATATTGTAAGCCATTTTTTTTTACTTCTTATGTAACATGGTTACCCTGTGCTTAATTTTATTTTGGTGTTAATAAGCTTAAATGTTTTAGTATATCATCATTTAGCAAAAAATGATCAAATGGTACTAATATAACACTGATTACTGAAATGTGAAATTAAAAGATGTTTCGTTTGCTAGTGTAGTTCTTTATAGTAGATTTGAGTTACGAATATTGTGTGAATTGTCTTATTTTGTATTGAACTTATGTTCCATTTTTTCAGTTAATGTGGATTATAGTGAAATATCGAAAAAGAAACGAAAAACTGAAGAGGTGTTGGATGAGAAAGCTAAGCATAAGAAGGATGAGAAAGCTACAGATGATTACCATTATGAGAAATTTAAAAAACAATTTAGACGTTATTAGATCTCTCTCATTTTGTATATGACCCATTTAAAATAAGTCTTATATATTATAGTACTAAACTGCTTTATTTGTAGTTTTATTAATAGCAAGATAAAATAACATTGTTTTAATACTGTTGCTAAAGGTAAATTTTTGAGTGTCATTTAAGTTTTAAAGTAATTTTTTTCGTCACTAGTTATAAAGTAAATCGTTTATCGTGATGTGTATTGTGATGTAAATAGGTAAAAGTCAGATGACTAATATTATTCGTCACAAATCTTTACTATGCAGTTTTTTAAGTTCGCCTAATTAATGCCTGCTGATAACGCCTCATGGATTATTGGACGTCTCACAATATCCTAGATTCGGTAATGATGTATCTGTTCTATTACTTTTTGGAGCAGTTTTCCCAAATCTTGTGACAGATTAGTCCAATGGAAAACAAACATTAAAATCTTAAATTGGTGTACATTTTGCAATAGTATAAGAAAAAATCTTGTTTAAGCACAAGTAAAAGTTGTCTTTCTCGTACACCCAGTGAGATAAAGTTTTACTTTTTACGCAGTTGCACAAATAGTAGCTATTTTTGATAATTTGCTTAAACTTATTAGGTGTTTTATAAAAATGACATTTTTAGTAAGACCTGAAGATTTTATAACAATGAAAATATAAATTATAACACAATAATGTGTGGATTTATTGTCTCACTTTCAGTTTTTATAAATATTCATAATATTGAACATTTATGTGCTGTATTACTTTCAGAAATATTTATCAAACATTTTCGTTGATGTCATTGCGATTTTAATTTTTATGAGAATATTTGAAAAACTTATGATAACATTTTAGATTCACGAGGTACATTTTTTGTAAGATTTAAAAAATTACTTGGGTTACCGAACTACAATTACAAAATCTATTGCTGCCAGAGCATTTTAAAACTAATTTATTTTCCACCTTATTTGACAGTTAGTATGATTATTAGCAGTCTTGATTTAAGGCAGGCAAGAAACAATCGCTTTTACTTCAATTTTTTAAAGTTTTAATTAAAAATATTTATCGCCTTTTGAATCATTAAGTACATCTTGTTATTTACTAATGCGCACTTTTTATTATCTGTTGTGGTAAACTAGTGATAGTTTCAAATGATAATTATAAATGGCGCCTAAATTCAAATAATGCACTCAAGGGCAGAGTTGCGCATGCGTTAAAAATTTAGTCAAGTCACCTTCTACAACACTTTAAATTAAAAATGTAATTTTTAAATATAACGTTCAAATTGAAATAAATTTTATTGTACTCATCTTTTAATGGATGTTTGCGTTATATAATGGTTATATGAGCAACGAAGTGATTTATCGACGCTGACCTACTTAATTTGTGAAAGTCACTCTAGCGTAGAGATTGCAACAAAAACATTAAGTGCGATAATTTGTATTGAAAAATTATGGGAGGAATATTTTACGCTAATAATTCGAGCTTATAGGGCTTTCATGAGTAAATTGAGATTAAGAACCTAGTTTTGTAAGTTTATGAAATCAGACGCTTAGTTGACTCAATGGTCATGTCTGAATGTAAAGTGTAAGAGAAGTGGCCTACAGACCTACATTTATACAACGTTGAATTTTTATACCGCGTAAAGAAATAGATAATTGTGAAACCTTGGCGCGAATTTGGAGGTCAGAGCTTTGCAAAGCTCTGTGACGTTTTAAATTCGGTTATCATTACGGTAATAGTGCGTAAACTAAAAAAGAATGCACGAAGAAGCGACAAGTATGAGCGTACCTAGCTCTGTTGCCGCATCTACTAGCCAGAATCAAAACGGCACGACTTCCACGGTTTCTATCATCACTCCAGATGTGGAGCTGGACATAACAGCGGATAATGATAATGTCGAGTTGCAAGTGCCTTTCTCGTCAAATTCAGCAGGTAAATTCAAAATATCTTAACTAAGTACATTCGTCCAACATTTACAGGTTAGTCAGGCAACTTCCATTCGTGTTATTTATATGCATTCGTGTGTACCACAAACCAGTTTTGAATGTAAATTAAAATTATGCATACAACTATGTAGGTCTACAAGATTCCCTTTTATTTCATTCTGTAATTCCGCAGTCTGCCTGCGAAAGTGAATTTCAATTGAAAGAGAAACAAGTGAAACCGATGCGTTTTGTCTCGTTGACGTCCGGTAATTTTAACTAGTAAATTGATGTTAGTAGGACGCGACAACTCTGTACGCGGGCGAGCCTACCGCTTACATGCTGGCTTGACATAGGTTACGCCCGTGGCCCGTGGCCCGGGACCCTAACCCGACCTTCCGTGAGGTATGACACCCTCGTTCGAACACGAAGGGTTGTTCATTCATCCCCTGAAAACCTGAGTCATTAGTGGTTTTAGCTTTTTACCATCTTTTATTAGGCATTTCTAGTTTATCTAGGCTACTCCTAGACAACGTGTACCATTATAGGTCAGGTTCAAGTGCAGCAGGTGCAAGTTAGCTTTTATGTATCGAACAAATGGTGCGCTTGCGCCATAACGTACCGTGACCTGGACATCAAAGTTTTGCTTCCTATATTTATGTAACCATAAGTTAAAACATCATCTGGCCGCTAATGCACTTCGGTACTACTAAGATAATAAACCGTACACAAACCTTACCTTTTAATCTACTTCGTTAAAATGGTTTTGCAGGTTATGTTGTCTATGTTATACCATATGATTATCCGTCATCTCGTATTAGGACTTCGTTTTAAGTATACAATTCCAACAGAAATATTCATATAACTTAACACAAATCTTTCAAAATTTGACAGTTTTGCAATTAACGTTTGACTTGTATATGTTATGTCGTGGCTTACTAATTCTTGTTTTCATTTACAGAAGATTAAGACATGTATCTTCACGTGCAGTCAAATTTTTCATTGAAGCTATAAAAATAGAGCTGTGGGAAGATTTGTTTACTCATATATAAATTTTTGCGTTAAAATACGAACACAGCCTTGGCTATCCACAAACGTTCAAAATGTAAGCCAATGTCATAACATGACCTAAAAACTTAGTAATATCTATTACTCATTGCCATAAGCTGTTTAATTTTTTTATTTGGTGTATAAGTATTTATAATTATACATACATACGTACAATTATTGCATTTCACAAAATATCACATCAGTAATATTAAATAATGAAAATTGTTAGATTGGGCAAATTTAATGAATACCTACATGTACGAGTATTTGTTATAAAAATAAAATAACTTGATACTATCATAATATTAATAGTGTTATCACAAGTTTCGTCCCAAAATTTCCTCCATTTAACGCTGTAAGGTTATTTTTGTGATGTGTGAGTATGTACGTTTTAGATTTGAGTATGATGTGTATAAGTTTATGTGTAGGTAAATATGAATGATAAAGTATTGTTTTGGCAGTGACGTAGCTAGAATTTTTGCGCCTCTACGCAAAACTTTAATTTAGGTCCTTTTCAATATTATAACATACACCTTAATACTTTTTTCTAAATATTTAGTGTACAGAATACCTATGTAACGTGTCGGTAATTATCAAAGTGGTCTATGTTAAAACTTTGAAACGTCAACTTTATCACCTGTGTTTTATACATCAAAATGCACAATTCTGTATTATAAGTTTGTAATATTTAAAATTGTGCATTCAGCTGTAATAAATACTAGTGATAAAGTTAATTTTTCAGATTTTTAATGTAGACCACTTCCATGATCACCGGCAAAATATAATAATATGTATGATATTATATAATTACAAATAATAATAAAAACAAATATAATACTAAAAAGACTTCATTTATTAATTGAAATAAATTTTACAAATTAAAAGGGGCGTTTACGTGCCTTTGCCATGGCAAAAGTTTCGTATTTTTCATAACCATTTTGTTTGTTTTATGTTCAATGGCAAAAAGTGAGAAATAATTAAATCGGGTCTGCCCAGTATTTCTTTGCAATTTTTTATTATTTTTAGTGTAGAAAGAACCTTCCTACAATTTATTGCAATAGTAACAGGTATTGTCAAAAAAGTAAAAAAGCTATTTAAATCTCAGAAAAATCACTTCGATACACTATAATTTTTGCAACAATAGATTTCCAAAATGTTGAATAGCCATATATTCATTAAGATCGTCTTTACACAATTGCGAAGCATTTATAAATTGTGATGTAACTTTTGGGGAGATAGTATTTCTGAATTATTATATATGAAATTATTAAACTTTAGTATTAATTATGATTCTCGAGAATTAAATGTGTTACGAGGTTCCAAAAACTAAAACGACCCCCAACAATTTTCAGAACAATTCATTGATATTTAAATTGTTGTACATACTACTATATCTAAGACGCCATAAAATACGTTTACTTTAAATTTCTCTTTACATGATTTAAATCTGTAATCTGTAATTAGTAGAAAATTCGACAAAACGACATTTTACTTTATATTGTCTTTACTTTAAAATTGTGGAGTGATTTTCCTTTTTCTTACATTTTTTCGAATGCATTTAAATATTTTCAAAATAATTTCCTAGCCGCTTGATAATCTTCCAAGCGGTATTGGAAGTTTATGTGGGTTCATCCGGACATATATTTTTCCTTTTTAAATTTTTTGATAAATAATTTCTACCAGTTTATGTAGGAAAATTAAAATTCAAATAAATTCAAAATATTATTACTATCCTTATATTTAAAAATCGTCAATCGAAGGGCCCTTACTCATTGCGTAGGTTTGCTTTATGATAGCTACCCACTAATTTTGTTGTAAATACATTTAACAATGTAAACAAACAAAACATTTTCATTCGTTCAGATTGAATCTCGTATTAGCGTATGTTTTATACCATAAAAATAATAAATTGCTGTACTTTAAAAAAATATAAACTCTTATTATTTCATTATTTTTAATAGAATCCAGCCTTAATATTTCTAGGTACGAGAATATTAAAAAGCCTTTTTGGAGGGATTAGAGTCTGTTAATAAAAATAAATATTTTTGCAGTTGATTTTTGACGTACCTATTAGCTGCCACATAAATTTAGTTTTTATGCCATAAATTTTGCTTTTTATGTATAGGTCCTAGGGTTTCTCATATTTGACCATTTTGCTAAATATAACATTTCTATTGCAATTTCATATTTATGAACATAATAATATAATTTTTACAATGAATTTTTGTAATGTGATTTAAGAAAACAAAGGTGATCTATGCTTGGGTCAATTAGTCTTTTTCTTAATTTATTACCTAATAAAAAGTTCTGCTGCATAAAATGCTCTCAGTCGCTATTGATGTAGGTGAAATTGTCTTAAGAGCATCTAGCAGCAAAGAAACATCGTTATTACCAATAAAATTTCATTTATAAGCTATTTTGCTTCGAATTACCAGGGTACACAAAAATAAAACTGAAAAAGTATTTTGAAGATATTAACTATGTCATGGAGACCGGCCGCTTTACACCATACTAAAAGAGAAAATATAAAAAATTATTTTGAAATAAAAGTTTTCCCATAATTTACTGTTAGTAAATATATTTATAATAAATTCTGATAAGTTATGATAGTATTACAAATATCTTAGCACAAAATAAACTAAAATAACACTTTTTTTAAATCCCGGAAATTCCCGGAACAAAAAGCATTTCCCGGGAAATATAAAATAGCTTAAAATGGACCGGGATCCCGATCCCGGGAAAGAAACCTTAATAGGTACATGTATCTTTGTTCTTGATTTGGTGCAAATCCTATCACAGAAATATTGACTGCTAGACTGCTCAGTTTCATTTGTTTTAAGGTTAATTTAAAATTAAAAAAGACGTTAAGTTAGTGTAGATGTAGAGCGATTGTTTTCTATTATAGGTACTTCCAAATGATCTGGGACCAACAAAGGGCCACAACTTAGTTTTTCAAAATATATAGTAACTTGTAAATTATTCAAAGAGCATTAAAAGATATTGACATGGGTATGTTGTTATGATTACATGTATTGCAGTGGCGCAAATAGTTATTTAGAAATACATTTCATTTTCACTTAATAATTTGTTTAGATTTCAAATAATCTGATAGGAATAACTTGTATCGTAGAATATCTTTTTTGTTGCGAATTTTATTTACAGTCTGATGTTGCGTTATTTATGTTTTTTTTTCAATGTTTAAACGCTTTAAATATAGTTGAACAAGCAAAGTAAATCGAGATATTGCAGTGGCAAATGAACCCTAACTTATTATGTAGTAACGACCTAACGACGTATGATATTTAAATAAATATTTTCATTTTTAGCGTTGTTGATGTCGTTGCAGAATGCAGTTATTGGGTTGAACGACATCGTTGTTTTAGTTTAGTTGTTGTAGCTCTAAAACATTGCCTTGAGTCCAAAAATAACTGAAACTCGCGGTAGTAGTAGAATATGCAAACAAATGAAGCTCGATGTCAGCATATCAGGTGCTGCGGTATGAACAAGTGCCACAATAAGGAAGAATTGCTGTATGTAAACAACAACAATAAAACAATAAATTGTTGAGATGTTAGTAAAATATTTCTTCGCAACGCTGCGCGTGCAAACGTGAAACAAAAATACGATTACTGACATCATAATAATTCGTTGTAACTTATGTTCTGGGAATTTCTTGCAGATATTACTCGTGATTGAACATAAAGGATTTTGTTACCAATAAATCCATGCCTTAAGTGGTATCACATAAAACAGGCTTCGTTACTTTTGAATTATACCATGCAGTATCGAATACGAAAAAGAAAAAGCAATTGAAACGTTTCACTTAACTGATTCTTACATAGTAATTGGTTGTGATTGTATTTTCCATTTGACCAAAGTGTCACTTCTTGCAATACATTTTTGTTATTTTTAAATGTTCATTTGGGTGAGTTTAGTTTTTTAATAAAGATATAAAAAATTTACTTAACTTGACATCTCACACATGGAAAACCAATAACAGACACTAACTTTTAAAAATGTAATAATTAGGGTACAACCAATTTTTAAATATTTGTTAACGTAAAAGCCTTCAGCCATTCAGTTTCCGAGATAACAATAAGTTTAAAGTGTGTTGTAATTTTTTCGTAAATTAATCAGTCAACGATTAATAAATTGTAGTGTTTTACCAAAAATTGTGGGTGACGCACCAGTAAATTAAGGGAAAGTTGCCAAAGTCGTACCACTTAAGAAAATTGGATTCTCAGGGAAATTTGGTACGATTATTTAAAAGAAGTATTTAGACCAAATGATGGGGTGACATCTTATTTTTGTATTTTAAGGCAATAAATGTATTTATAATAACTTATTAATTACATATGTACCTACTACTTTTTAAAAGTGACCAAGAGGTACGATTTTGGCAACGGTATCCAAAATCGTACCTGTTTCTTTAATATTAAAGTTTGCCTTGGGAATAATAACACACAGTTGGTAATAAACTAATGAATTAATTTATTAAATATTACATTTGGAAAATTACTAATTTCTTTAGACATTAATTATTACTAATTATTACATTTGTCTATTAATTACATCAAGGCGAGTTATAAACATTGTCTTCGTCTGAATAACCTCCACAAGCTTCATGTAGCCGTATTTTATATTCAATGCACTGAATAATATTTTCCAAGCGTATTTTATCACACAATGCACAAAACCAAATTAATTAGTTAATGAAATAGAATAGGGTTAACGTTTTGTTACCGTAAAATTAACAGCGTTTTGATTAAAGTTTGACCTCACACCTAGAAGTATTTTGCGTATTAATAAGGTAAGGTGTTAAATTGCTTGTTTTGGATAAATCCCTCACACTTCGTTTATAAGAAATTAAAGAAATAAAACGGTTTTGTACTAAGTTAGTAGTATCTAGGACCACACACGTTTGAAAAATTCAGTTAGTTTTTGTTAAGCGTAATATTTTAAGTTAAAACCGATTAATATTGTCTTCTAACATTACTATATTATTATTATATGTTTTAAATCCTAAATAATAATTGCAAAGTCTAATAATGTATTTGCAACTGTACTGTCTTGATTTAATTTTTTAGTTTAATTTTTAAAAATAATTAATAACAAAGGTGAGGGTATTTGTCTGTAGAGACAATTATAAGATAAAATTACTGTAAACTTTTACTACCCAGATGCCCTAAAACAAATTTCATTTTGGGGTTAGTTATGATAAACTATGTATCGTAATTTTAAAAAAAGTGATTATTTAAGAGTTTGCTAAATAATGTGGGAGCACATTATTGTACCAAACTTTTGGCTTGATAGTAAAAAAGTAGGCACTGAACTATTAAAATGCGAAATATACTAGAGAGTGTACAATGTTTTTTGTAAGAATGTTACGACAATTATAAAACCTGCAGATTTGTTTTTTTAGTGTACGTTAAAAATGTATTGCTGTTATGCCGTTAAACATCATGCATAACAGAAACATTATTAGGGAATGATTACTCCAGTGAAATTTTGACAACTATGGTTAAAAAATGGTACAGGCAAATTACTGACAGCTTAAATCCTAAATGTTGGTTAAAATTTAAAATATGAGTATTTCGTCATTTTAGTTAAAATTAAAAGTGTAATTTCGAGTTATGTGTATTTTAATTACTGCATATTTGTTTAGTTTTATTTAGAATTATTTTAATATGAAAACTGTTCTATACTATCACATGATTATACCAAATTTAAACCGTCGAATTATAATAAACCTTGAAATATTGAAGTTTTATTCAGATTTGAATGAATAGTTGAGTGTTGTGTCGACTAGGTACTATTCATTTTCAAAATTCTATTAATGCTTTCGTATCCAACTCAATTGTGTTATTTTATTTTTCGCTTAAACCTACTTAAAAACCAATAAGATCTATTGTCAGGACCGTACCAAGGCGTAGGTGCAAGTGGTGTGTGACAACAGAATGAAAAATTGTGAAGAACGTTATAGCGTTGTTACTATAATATTATTTGTAAATTATATTTGTAGTTATATATTGGATTATTTACTGTTAAAATAGATTGTCTTAATAAGTTACGCTATACGTCTATATTTCAGTTCATAAAAATTTAAGTTGTACATAAATAAAAAGACAGTTAAGAAAAGTTTATTTTGAGTGTTATATTTGTGGTAAGAATTGTGTTAAATATTTTATCAGAGGTCAACAGTGAATGCTTCGGAAGTGAAATTCAAAAAATAATATATTGGTTTATGGATACAACAAAAATAACTTGGCTCAGATTGCTAGTATGAATATTAAAAATAAATAAAATGGATATTTTTACGTACTAACACAAAAACAAAACATAAAACAAAATTTTTGTTGCATTACTTTCAAAAATTACTTCAAGATGCTCCTTACAAAAAAAAGGCACATTATTTAAAAAATATCGCCCGATATTGTTGATACCAAACATTTTCATGAGCCGTAAATATGGACAGTTTAGTTCATTGTTCATTGTTTCGAGATTTATAAGGGTTTGAATTCAATTTCGAAATACAGATAAAGTCTACTAAGTTTGCCCTCGTTCCTATGAATTTAAATATACCTATATAAATTTATTGAGAACATATTTTTTTGAGAATTTACTTAACCAGTATTTTTGTTTCTAGACCAAAAATGGACTTAACACCGTTGTCATAATTATTGAATCATAAATATCATCAAATTTTAATTGTTTAAATTTTAATTTTTTTGAATTACGCTGTTTAGTTATTTAATTAGACTACGGGAAATGGACTTCAGCTATTTTCATTATAAATGATAACGTCATGTCATTAAGAAATGGCACTAACCAATTTTCAATTGGTCAAAGCATAAGGATATTTTAAAATATGTGCAGATAAGAAGTTCGCACTAAAATATATGTAAAGTATTTTCTCAATTTTTTCTAAAAGTGGACTTACGCCCAGGACCGACGAGGGGGGATGATGGGGTAAGGTTCCCCGAGATCAGGATCGACAGGATCAGACATCATCCCACAATTTGTTTTCTTACGCATTAATTAACTGCAGAAGGACGGTGCTGAAGAAAAGTCAAAATACATTTTTAAATAGTTTTTCTACTTGGAGCCTAATATAAAATTTTCTCCCCGGACTTCAGATGCTGTGACATAATTATGAAAAATGGCAGTAAATTAATATTTTATTTTATGGGGGTGGTAAACAAAAATTCTTACCGGGACACAATACCTACTTCCTGTCTATTGTCTTATAAAGGTAAATTGATATACGTTCCCTTTCATGTGACATCAGTTAATTTATATTATGTGGTCCTACTACTTCTACATAACTTTCTAAAACGTCCAGTTTGTCACAATCAGTTTTGCATTTCAAATAATTTTCTACACAGCTCCCACGCTTTATTGTATCATATTGGTAAAGTAGGTTTTTTGAAAAGTCACTTTTTTTTGTAGTATATTAGTTAAGCGATCAGCCCATCGTTTAAAGCAGTTTTAAAACAATTTTTGCTTTAAAAGTAGTTGAGTCTTTTGTGGCGTTGAGTGCTGATTTGGTTTTGCAAGCATATTTTAAATGTTTTATTTGAGGAAACGATGCAACGTTATGTGTTTATTGCACTGGGGGCACAGAGTCGTGAAGTAAAAATAATTTTTCGTGAACTAAGTTATTAGTTTCGTACATCATTCAGTTGAATATTAGTTAGAAGCCTGAATGTGTTATACCCACATCTTCTACTCACAGACTCTGATAAAAAAATAGTTTTAAAAATCAGGGGTTTGGAGCAGTCCAATTTTTTAGTTGCTCCGCTCCAGCTCCGCTCCGGCATCAAGATGCCTGCTCCAGCTCCGCTCCCGCTCCGCTCCCGCTCCGCTCCCGCTCCGCTCCAGTTTTTTTATTTAAAAATTTGTTTTTTAAAACAAAGCTAAAATTTTATGAGATATGTGGAAATGGACCAAAAATTACAATATTTGACCCTAAGAAACAAGTGAAGTTAAATAAATGAACAAATTATTGATCTTCAAAAGTTAAAAAAGAAAAAAAAAATCTTTAAAATTTTTCAAAATTCAAATACAAAATAATGAAAATTAATATTCAGAAAAGTTACATTATAATAATTTTACTTCAAAAAAATCAAATTTAGTTTAGTTATAATTTTATTAAATACTATACCTATGAGAATAATTCATAAAAAAAAAATATTGTAGTTTATAATAGTAAAGTGGAGCAGTGCAGCAATCAAAATTATTTGCTCCGGGCTCCGCTCCCGCTCCGGGCAAAAACCCATTGCTCCACTGTTCCGCGCTCCAGCTCCGCGCTCCGCTCCAAACCCCTGTTAAAAATGAATGCCAAAGTATTTTTGCAAATATGTTAGGCTTTTTTTTTCAACTTCAACTCTTTAGCGGTTTTAAAACAGTATTCTCCTAAAATTCAGAGACCTGTCTTTCGCACATCTTTTTCTCCTTGTCGACTCTGCTAAGTGGAATGATGCGCGTACGTTTCATAATTTATGACAGTATTTTACGAATTGCTTTGTAAAAACCCGTAGTTGCGGTTTGTATGACTTATGTATTGAAAGCACACATTTCATTTTCTCGAGACACTGTTGTGCAAGGGGGTAAGTTTGTTGTTTGCATAGTAGTAGCAGTAGCAATATTTTCAGTGTACTCTTACACATTGAACAGATATGTACTTTAATTAGTTCAAGTTGTTCTTGTTGAAAATTTAAACGGAATATCTAGTTGGCGTCAAGGTTTCGAGAGAGTGTATTTTGCCAAGTTCCGCGCTCAAAATAGATTTGCACATCTCTGCTAGAGATTCATGCAGGCACAGGAATGCGGCATCGTTTTGAAAGTTATTTTTTGAAAATATTTCGTGTTTTTTTTTCTCAAGGTATTGTGTAAATAATAATGTTTCGCAGGCGATTTGTTTAATGTTGAATGTGTAGGTCGCAGTACTTCAATGGATCAAACATGTTTTTATAAATACCTTGCAGTTGATTTATGTTGAATAAAATGGGCCTTTGTAATAGTTTAACCAAGTATTATTGTCTTTTTCAGAATGTTGGCAAAAAATCACTCTTTTTGCTGTACAGAAACAACCATTTTAAAAGTGTTTTAAAATAAATTGGTCAAGATAAGAACATCTATTTGGAATTATTATAAAATGTGAAATGAAACTTCTTTGCAGTATTTTAGAAGGCAGTAGGTAATTCTGAATCAGTTCTTTATTTTTTTTTACTTTGTTTGATTACGTATTCCCAATCAATTTAATTCTGAAACGTTGATTTTTGCAACCTTTTATAGTTTTAAAATGACAATAACTTATTAACAGCCATAACTTACGAAATAAAAAATTAATACAAGCACAGGTAACGCAAAGTATTATACAGAAAGGGCCAAATTTGAATGTTTTACGGGGTAACTCGGTTACCAAGTTACCATAATAACGAAAACCTGCGATCGGTCTCTGGCGTTATTTTTTGATCTATAACAATTAATTTTGTTTTTAAATTACACATAAAACTATTAATAAAATATCTATATAACCTTTAGTTATGTTTTTATATAAATATAAAGAAGTTATAGAAAAGTTTAAAAACATTTAATTTTATATCTGTAGTCCCAAAATTAAGAGTAAATAAACAATCTTATAACACAGGCATTTTATATAAAAAAAAAAAAAACGATATCGAATTTTCGTCAACTAAGATATCCCGTGAAACATTCGAATTTGATCCACCCTATACACATTTAAAGGTAACTGCAGTCTTTCTATAGGATATATTTAGAGACTTTGTCCTACAGAAAATTATTTGCAAGACGTGTCACATTTTATTTAATTCGGCAACGAAGTGAGCATGTTTTAAAGGCATTTTTTAAATTTCGTAATAAATTTAAGTGTATGCTGTAACATATCGTTATTGAATAATACCGTTTTTATTTTTCATTAAGTGTATTATTAATTTCCGTGTATGAACTTTCAAGGTTATCAAGTATTCTTTTAGTGGAATGACAGGTAGTACCGTTTCAAGTTAGTATCACTGTGAGAAAATTTTACGTTAGATCATTACAAAGTTTTGTTTAATTTTTTGGCCAATTCCTGTACCACCCAAATAATTGTAAGAACATTTTACAGGTAGGATAATAATTTGTGGTAGCGTTTCCTTGATGTAATTATAACTTAGAGTTTATAGAAAACAACGTCGGTAACATTATTAGTTTCTTTTTTGTTTTAATATGTACCTACTGTTAGTGCCGCCGAGAGCGGGTGACATAGTAATCTTTTGTCAGGCGCCCGTCAAAATTGCATTAATGGTACAAAAATAAATGCCGTTTTAGTTTAAACGTAAAAAACTAAAATAAAACGTGTGTGTTGTCACGGGTTCAAACATTTCTCTCGGCGGCGCTGTATGCAGTTATACATGTTAGTTGGCTATTTTGTTGTGTGGTTTTCACTTTCATTGAAATATGAGATCTAAAGCTAGTTGGAACGTATCCATTACCACATTACATGTGTAGATAAAGAAACTACAGTTGCCTCTACACTATTAACGCCTGTGATTAGGTTCCTTGCCGAAATTTTAATCGCAAAAAAATTTCTTAAAGACTAGAGAAACCATGCATGTGTTCCTAAAATGGATAAAAATGAATAAAATTTAATTTTTCGAGCTTTAACGTGCGTGATGAATTTTGCAGAGGATCATATTATACAGGGTGTCCAAATTTAAGACTCCACAAAGGAATCTTAAGAGGTATAAAGTCGGTTAAATTTGGGCAATCGCAAATAAAATCAAAAATATCATAGCCATCTTAGTTCATAAGTTATTTATAGAAAGTTTAAAAAATCATTTTACTTGTATGCTTCATTGGCTTTATTTTTAGAGATATTGAAAAAAGTTAAACATTGTGAAGCAACTTCTTATTCTTCGTTCGCTGCTCTAACCTGAATTTTTTTTTTGAACCATTATCAACTTGTTCATTCTTCTAGGCGTCATTGGATTTTTGCGTTAGAAGATAGTACTAAAAATTCTAAATACAATGGTTATAACATGAAGTACGTAAAATAAGAAAAATAAAGGCAATCGGGTCGAAAATATCGATTTTTCATGGATAAAAAACCTATCAAACAAATAAAAAAATTTATACATGCGAATAAAAACGATGTTTTTTTGCTGCTAGATGCTCTCAAGACAATTCCACCCACATCAATACAGACTGCGAAAGCATTTTATACTGCAGAACTTTCTGTTAATAAATTTAGAATAAGAATGAATGACCGAAGCATAGATCACCTTTGTTTTCTTAAATAATATTACAAAAAGTCATTGCAAAATTTTTGTTATTGTGTTCATTAAAATAAAATAAAGTGTATGTTTCTCTCACCTATATTATTTTATTATTAATTATAATCAAGGAGTAAAATGTATTTACTATAGTACAGGGTTTTGCATGAGGTAACGGCCAAACTTAAGGAACATGTTCTTTAAGTCAATTTAAGCAAAAAATGTTATATAAACCATAGTCCAAAACTCGATGGTTATCGAGACCTTTAAATTTTGTTTGAAAATGGTCGATTTGAACATAAAAAAGTATGAAATACCGCCTTTATCTTCTAAAATATTGATTTAACCAGGGGTTTGGAGCAGTCAAATTTTTTAATTGCTCCGCTCCAGCTCCGCTCCGGCATCCAAATGCCTGCTCCTGCTCCGCTACAGCTCCGCTCCATGCTCCAAAGTTTGTTAACATTTTTAAAACATTTTTTTAAATTAAATGCTTTGTTTTTAAAAAGTTTAAATTTTATCGAATATGTGGAAGTTGGTCAAAAATTACAATATTAGACCGTATTAAACAAGTGAAGTTAAATAAATGTTTGCAAGGACAAATTATTGATCTTCAAAGATTGGGAAAAAAAAAAATTCTAAATTTTACATAACAAACTGGAGCAGTGGAGCAATCAAAATTATTTGCTCCGGACTCCGCTCCAGCTCCGGGCAAAAACCCTTTGCTCCACTGCTCCGTGCTCCAGCTCCGCGCTCCGCTCCAAAACCCTGGATTTAACAACAAAATGTTTATTATAAAAGATGCTTCGCTATCTTTTTTGAGCTTTATGGTATACTCGATTTTGTTTTGTTTTTTTTTGTTACGGTTTATTTGCTATAGCAACCAAGCTAGTTATTTTAAATAGAACTCCCTGTATATTATTACTTTTTTTGATTCCTATTTACTTTATAAATCTGAAAGGTCATATAGGCCTAAAATTAACCGTTTTCGAGTAATTAATTTTTTTCTCGAAAATTTTGAGCAAAAATGTCAAGTATTTATGAATTTAAAGAATTCGATCAAAAGTAACAACCGCCCTGTATTAAATTTCAAAATTTTAAATAATACAAATCGTATACGGTTATAGAAAGCATAACTTCCAAACGAATTTCGGTTGTCACCACACATTTCTTAAATATTGGAAATTTTTGAAAGTACTACATCGTTCAAAATTTTCGAAAACAAGTGAATACTCGAAAACGTCATATTTAATAAAAAAAAAGCACAAATTTAAAGAATTTTTAGCTGGTTGCAAATTATACAATTAATCACGATCATATTAATGTCAAAGTGACAGTTTTAACAACAAAAAAACAAAAAATTGTTTTGTTTTTGTTTTGTACAAGATTATTTGATTCAAAAATTGGACAAAATGAGTTTTTCTTAAAATTTTGTGGTAAAATATGATTTTAGATATAAATTGAAATCAGAAGACAAAATGCTATCCGACTATAAGATTAAAATTGTTTCGCCGTATTTAAAAAAATTAAGTTGATGATGGTTCTGAAGAGACGAAACGTTGTTGGAAATTCTATGTTATCTTATAATATAAAGCGTAAGAAGTTGCCATGGAGAAGTGCTTCCAGATTGTCGATATATTAAAAAATGTAGGAAATAGGACCAAAAAACGAAAATCAATTTCTTTAGTTTTTCTTGAATAACTTTTGAACTAGGACAGCTATGAAAATTGTATATGCAGGTATTTGTTGAGCATCTAATTTCGCAACTTTGCCCTAATTTAACCGACCTCGTAGCTCTTAAGATAAGCGAGTTCCCCATGCATTTACTCGAATTTGGGACACCCTGTATAGTTTTAAAACAATTTCACACTTATAAAAATTCTTAATGTGTATTGATTATCATTAGAATTAAAATAAAACCATTTCATTAAAAAAATCTTACAAGGGACTATTTTGTTGGTCGTTTTGTTAGTGCAAAACTTGATAAATTTGATTCACATATCTCAATAAAAAATTAAAATATAATTTAACTGGAATTCTTGTTTGGAATTGCTCCATATTTCTACATACAATTTTTTTTACACAAATATGTTTAAATATTTTCTTGCGCAATAAGATTTTGTTATTTAAACATACGTTTTTGTTTTCTTATCCTGCCGTATGCGCTGCCCTATTTTTTTGCTTCCGATGTTTTATTGCCACCTGATCATGTCGATAAGTGCGTGATTAGTTCAAAAATGTTTTAAAATAATCAGCAGATAACTTAATGAGTGAAGAGAAAATTCTCATTCTTACAGTGTGTGATTTCAGAATCCCTAAAACGCTAGTCAAATCTTTACCGATTAAATGTTACTTCAACTTGAGCTACGTCATAAATGAGACAAAGTTAAAAATATTGAAATGCGCATGTCGTGGGCATATAATTATTTATTTTGTTATCGTTGTCGTCAGTGTAGCGTTAAATGAAATCGAAGAATACATTTGTTTATGAAAGTGGAAGATGAATAATTATTTACAGTTATAAATACGAAATTTTAAATTATTCAAGGTGATAATTTCCATTTTTATCAAGTGTATTTGTCGAAATATTGTTTTATTATTTTAATTTTAACGCTTCAATGCCTATTTATTGCTTTGAAAAACAGTTTATTTACTACTACGTTGTACTAAAAATGAAAAAATCTTGGTTAATTATTATAATATAAAAAATTAAAATAAGAAAAGCAATTTCAAAGTAACGTTACTGCTTAGCAAACCATAATTCTAATATGCCCTTAACATAACATTAAACAAAATGTTTTAAAACAAACGCAGTACAAGTTGTATAATAAATAATAATTAAATAAATAAAATTGTTAAATTATTGCCGAATATAATTTTACTAATTTACAGTTTAATATTGTACAGATTGATGTAGGTTAATCTTATTAAGTTCACTGAATTCAATTTTTATTGGGTCATTTGTTTAGTTTGCTATGAAATATGCTGCACAATAAGGGATGTTTAGCTAGATATCAGCTGTTATCGATCGGGTAATAGAGTTTAATCGTAAAAAGAGTCTGTAATAGATTGTGATGTTGAAGTGTGTCAGTAGGTCATGACCTCATAATCGACCCGCCCGGGCTTACCTGATTTGGGTCGTAACGTATTCAGATCCACCCCGTATTGTGTACGATTATTATCCATTTCACGTGGCCCAATTTTGCTTCTCTCAATTTATGAGATATTCAACAGTTGATCTGTATTTTCTTGCGTAATTTCTTAACTGTGCGTTTTCAGAAAACGTGCATTATTAATTAATCAGACTACGAACTGGTAGCATGGAATGGGTTACGAATTTTATTGCTGAAATAATTGGAAATGGAGAACAAATTATTTGCTTAATAGAAAAATCTCTAAGGGACCTTGGACAAATTTAAATTTAGTGGTCCCATGTACAGTTTTAAATCCGACATTTTTTCCGGGAAAATTGTTGGGGGGAAATCCTCCCCTTGAGTAGCATATAAAAAAAAAAAAAAATTATATACATTTATGAACAATTAAATGTAATCCACAAGAAAAATTCATAAATAATGCGCTTTATTGAATAAATATGTACTTTAATTGTACTAAATTACAAATTACCTAGATTAATAAAACAAGAATTAAAATAACATGCATTTATAAACTACCGTCATTTGATTAAACAAATAAAAATAATTTTCTATAAATGTAAGGAAACAGTTCTTAACTAAACAAATACAAATAAATTCTCAATTACAACGTAAATTTAAAGAAAAATTACAAGACAGATTAACGAGACAAATAAACTATGTTTAAATTTTAATATTCATGGAACAGTAATGAATTTATAATTTTTTTATGCCCCCTGTTGTTGTCGGTTTTTTGTCCATAGAATAACGCGTCACTGCTATTATATAAAATCCGTCCTTTGGTCCTGCAAATAGGTACAGTATTTAAATTCATATTTAACCAAAATTTCATAAAATGATCTGGACAAACGCAACTGTTCATACTGAAATGCTCTATGAGCTAACGATGTGAAAATGTTTCTTCAGAAATAATAATTTAAGAACCGACATGGATGATATGATAAAGAATTTAAAGCTCAGTTAAATAATGTTCTTTTGTTGATTATAAACATGATTTTTGACGTTCTTCGCCAATAAAGTAAAACGCAATAGATACTTTGACTATTAATTGTTCCATGTTGCAATGCAATTATATTTCATTGCTTTTAATTCTTAGTAACCTGGTGCAAGTGTTATGTCTTAAAAATTGGAAACGGATATTGGTACAATTGGTGTGACCAGACAGACGTCCCGATTTTTCGGAATTTGTCCCTATTTTTGGTTTAATGTCCCGATGTCCCCAAGATATATTTTCGGGAATATTGTGTGCCCGATTTTGAAATAATATAATTTTTAGTTAATGTGTATAGACAGATTCGCAATAAAATGTTGATTTATTTTAAAGTCATTTGGAAAATCTATTTTCTTGTCTATGTATGTCAGCTTAGAAGAAATCTTCCAAGTGTTCAAAGTATGTGTTATAAAATAAGATGAGAAGAATGTTTCTTATAAGCAATAAAAAAGATAATATATATTTTTGATGACATTGTGATGGGTGTCCCAAAAGTGATTATATATTGTGGTGAATGTAGATGTCTTTATAAAAATTATATTCCGGCACAATGGTTTGTCCGTTTATACAAATGTATGCATATAAAAAAGTTAAATTTTCTCACACGATTTCTTTTTTTTTTTTTTTAGAAATCCCTGTTCATTTACAATCTGTTGCTTTTGAACAATAAGTAAATTTTGTGTTAGCTTAAACTAAACTAAAACTAAACCTAAACCAAACTTGCTGAGAACAGCAGTATAATAATGAACATATCATTGTACTAAAATTAATAAAAATCACCAAAGTAGATAGTCACTTTTGCGACACTCTGTATAAGAAATTTTTAAAAATCGGTGTAACTGAAAAATTCATTTTTTTATATTTTCTTTGTCACGTCCCAATATTTAGTTGTGCCGATCCGGTCAAACTAAGTACAATGCTACAGCTAATATAACTTAGAAAGAACGCTGGTGTGCGAAAATGTATTGGCCAGTGCAAGACAAAATTTTGGTCTATCAAAATGGCTTGGCATCCTCTAATTAGTCTGATTTCGTAAAGATAGACCATCAGTTTTGTTTGTTGCTCAATGTAGACAACAGGTGGTTAGTAGTATACGTCTAGCAGATTTCTAATTGTGCAGGTGACTTTTTGGCAGAAATGCACCTGCTAATCGTTGCGTCTTTATGCCAACACAACAACTTATAAATAATTACTATCGGCGGTCTCTAGTTTGTAATTTGGTATTTGCCAGTAGAAACAAATATGTGCCAATAATAAAATATTAGGTTGTTAGTAAACAAAACAAAAGAGGAAAAAGTTTTTATTCTGTGACATAGCATGTACAAACAGGTTCAATAAAAACTTGCATAAGCTGTATGGCGTTTATTTTAATCTTGAATACTATTTTCGGTGCCTGTTGAAAAATTTTAATTGTACCTACGTCTTCAAAATATTTACCAATATAAGGTGGTTATTACAGCATAAAGGTCCCAGACACGAATTTTATGAGTGTTAAAAAGTGCAGTGTTACCAACATGAACGTGTGCTTTTATAAATTTAAAAAAAAAATGAATATTTCAAACAATTTAGTTGAAAGTCGGGATTTTTTTTTTGTGTTGTATTATAAGACAATTTCTTTTTAATATCTGTGAATTGCTGGTAAATTACGATGTCGATGTATTTACAAACAAACAAATGAACAAAACACCTACAATATTTTAAGCTTTGTACAGGGTGGACCAAATTCGAATGTTTTACGGGGTATCTCGGTTACCGTAATAGATAGCGAAAATCTGATTTCGGTCTCTTGGGCTAATTTTTTTGAGAAAGTAACGCCTATGCAATCAATTTTTTTTCTATCGGATTCCATTTTGGCACTACAGACGAAAAATGAAATTTCATCATTTTTGAAAATTTGCTATAACTTCTTTATCTATAAAATTAGAACAAAATGTTATATAGGTTTTTTATACAGATTTTTATGCTTAATTTAAAAACAAGTGTTAAATAATTGCAAACATCACTTGTTTACGAAATCATGGCAAACTTTGATCATCGAATTTTTATAAAATTGGCCATATCTCGGTTATTTTTTGTAACAAATAAATAAAACTATATATTTTTAAAAAGCTAAAAAAATACACTTTCACATAAAGGCATGGCCAACTAGGGTTTCCATTTAAAAAAATGTAAGTTTACTCCATATCTCGAAAGTCAAGGTGGCTAAAAAAAAATCACTTTTGTTTTTAAATTAAGCATAAAAATCTGTATAAAAAACCTAAATAACATTTTGTTCTAATTTAATAAATAAACAAGTCACCTATAGCAAATTTTCAAAAATAATGAAATTTCATTTTTCGTCTGTAGTGCCAAAATGGAATCCGATAGAAAAAATCTGATGACATAGGCGTTCTTTTCTCAAAAAAAATTGCCCAAGAGACCGAAATTAGATGTTCGCTATCTATTACGGTAACCGAGATACCCAGTAAAACATTCGAATTTGGTCCACCCTGTACAGACGAAAAAATGGCAAATATAGTTAATTTAAGATTTTAATAGTTATTCAATTGTTACAAATAATTATATACAAAAATTGTGGGAGGACCTCCTGTAGTTTTAACATATTCATTGGCATCTGGCATATGGTTGCTTTTTACTAAATGTAGGAAAAGGAAGTTGCCCTTAACTGGATATTTCTTGTTTATTTTAGCTGTAATGATAATTCATTAAATAAATGTGAAAATAATCATTCACGCATTACTTCGAATTAGGCATTCAGCGTATCGCCCAAGGTCTGAGGTCACATGATTGGTCACCCTGGCCTAGTTGCTATCAAAAATAGCGCTCGCCTGTAGCAGGTGCGATCGGCATAAACGACTGTGTTTCTTTTGTTTGTTTGATTTTTTATCGGTACATATTAAATACGCGATAGGATCTGAAGTATCCAGGCAGACAATAGAAGCAATTTATTAGCCTTCACAAGTCCCTCAACTTTTTTCACATTTACGGGAAGTCCGTTTATGAACAAGAATTTATTAAATTCTAAGTTGAACAATTAAGCTTACTTCCAGTAATTTTCTTGTTTCTTATCTCTGTAAATTTTAATTTACTGGGGAAATGAATAAACTTTTTTGTTAACATTGGGGTTGTCGAAGGATATTTTTTGTGTGTTTGCTTATGCCGAAAGGTCTGAGAAATTTTTAAATTGAAAATGAGAGCAAACACGGTTGACCCTGACAGATTTCAAAATCATTTATTAACATTTTAATAAACGGCAGCGGAGTTTCGATTTAGATGTATTTTAAAGAATTAAAATGTAATAATGACAGAAACATTAATTTTTTACGTACATAGAGCTGATTGAAATTTTATTTTTTAATTATTTGCGTTTCAGACGTTTACTATTTTAAAATAAATTTCCCTTAGTAAGTTAACGGATGTCTTTGGGACAAAGGAACCTCTGTTAAATTAAAAACATTACCATTGTCTTTATTTTTTTGTATATTTCACGTAGATTGATAAAATAGGAACAAATTTAATAATCCAATACACTAAAATCTTTAAATTCGTCATTGATCTGTTTCTGGCGGACGGACGAATGCTGAATCGGGCGAATGTAGAATAAATTTTCCATAGTAATTTACTGCTCTAAAATAATCCCTTCCAAGCCCTAAATGCAGGGTTGGGCAAAATTTGATTTTTATTAAAAACATCAAAAATCATTGATTTAAATTTAAAAAATCACGACTTTTTGATTTTTTTTAAGAAACTTGACAATTTTTTTTTTTACAACTAATTTATTCATTATTTATCTTGCATTATATCTTCTATACAGTTTCATTCAAAAAGTATCAATATATGAAAAAGTTTTTTACTAGGTAAACATTTCTCAGAACCTTTTATTCCTGATAAAAGTTGGTGGATAACCTAAACTAATTAAAAGATTTAAATAAATTTCACCAAAATGTAAACGATATCAGATTTTAGCGATTTCAGAAATATTCGCAAGAGTAAAGGGGCCTTATTTGAAGAGTTACAAAAAAAACTTCATAGGGAAAGATTGTTTAGAGTTTAAAAATACGATCAAAGGTGAAATATGACGTTAAAATTTCAATCGTTATTTTTTAAGTTATTATAACATCCAAAAAGTGCCCTTATTTTAAGAATAAAAAAAAGATATTTAGAATTTTTGCCTAATATAAAATATCGTTTTCTCTTGAATTTTTTTTAAAACTCTTAAAAGAAGGGCACTTTAATCTTGCCAATATTTCTAAAATCGCTAAAAGCTAGTGTTGTATGAATTTTATCGAGCTTTTTTTGACTTAAAATTAGTTTTATACCACGCTCCAACTTTTCTCAAGAATAACATTTTCCGAGAAATCGATTATAAAAAACTTTTCCATTAGTTGCACACTTTTTGAATGTTGACCTATGAAATTCAAAAATGAAATTTTAACGTCAAATTTGGTATTGTCATATTTTTGATTTTTAAACAGTTTTTTCCCACAATTTTTTTTGTGTCTAAAATAGGGGCACTTTACTTTTGCGAGTGTTTTTAAAATCGTTAAAATCTAGTGTCATATAAAATTTTTTTTATCTTAAAAATTAGTTTTAGGTTTAGGTCATGCATCAGCTTTTATCGAGAATAAAATTTTCTGAGAAATCGATAATTAAAGACTTTTTCCATTGTTGCAGACTTTTTGAATAAGGCTGTAGATCTTTTGGCCCCAAAATTGAAAATTATTGTGAAAATTTACACAGTAAATCTACCGGAATGCGTCTCTAACAAGAAATTCCTGTAGAGACTTCATTTCTCCTCGATATATAAAAAGCCAATAGGCAATATTCCCAGCGTATTTTGCTAGCAGTTGTTTTAGCGGGTGGAAGAAAAACGTGCATTTAATTGATATGTGACGTGTGACGTTAAATAGTGGAAACAGTAAAGTTCGATTTAAATCATGATTTTAATTTTTAAAAACACATTAAAAAAATTTGATCGGTAAAAACGTTTTATTTAGGTACCTTGTGGGACACCCTGTATAATCACTTACCTTATGTCTAAGGACAATTGCCTATTAAAGAAAATTGGTATTAACTCTCGTCCTTTCCCCGATAATTTTTTTCTTGATTAAGAAGACAGTTTTGTTTTATATAATAAGAAACTAGTACTTATAGATTTTCTTTAAAAACGATTTTTTGTAAAAAAAGATTCGTGATTACCGAATCAAATTTACATATATTGTTATTTACTATAAACCACTTAAATTACTCAAACATTTATTTAAATAATTCAAACATTTATCAAATATATTAATTGTTCTTAACAACTTGAGTGTCTCAATTAATTTGCGTAAATTACTGTAGCTATTTTAGTTGTAAATAGGCCGTTGCATGCAATGATAAACAGATGAAATCTTTTGTGTCAAAACAAAATAAACAAAATGTATATCTCTCCGTAATAAAAGAAGCAACAGTTTCGTTAAAAGGGATTTCGCAATCAAGTTCCCTCGGCATTTGAACAACATTCTTAATTAATCCTAAATCAATTTTATCTGTACGTTGTGTTACGCTCGTGTATCCTCAGATGGAGCTACAATCTCATATTCATTGCTTTGTTAGAAATTGTATCCGAGAACGTCGCAAATTGGTGAAGTCTACAGGATATCATACTTAAGTTCCCAATGGCATAGGTCCAGATGACACACTGACCCACAAAACATTGTTCCGGGCATATTTCCCTTGAGTACGGACGTCTTACCCGGATTTATCGATTTCCTGCTTTTGTTTATTCTTCATGTTCGGAAATTCTAGCTTATTAAATTAGTTAATTAAATTTTATTTCGTTTGTTTACAGATGACTTATTAATTTTTTTCAGATTTATTATTTATTAAATTGTTAGAGTAACATGATGTATTAACGTCGTGAACAAAAATTTGTGCTAATTGCTTTAAAGTATGTTTCGTTTTTGTAATAGGAGCTTACACGTTCAAGAACTCTAAAAAAATAATTGGTAAAAAACAATGTAGGTAATTGGTATTGAACAACTAAAACCTTTCCAAACAACATTTTTCTGAAAAATCGTTTTATGATGCTAGTTTGCATAGTATGGCGTAATGCACACTAAGTACTGCTATTCAAATGTTTCGAAACAAAACAAAATCAGCTAAACATCATAAAATGGATTTGTACTGTTTGTTTTTTGTCTTCGTTTCGTAATGAAACTTTTACGGCGTGCATGTGCCACTTGTATTTTAATTAAAAAGAAAATGTGGCTTTCATCGTTGTGAAAATAAAAAATTGTATTTTATAATGTTAGGTGCAGTGGCGTAACAAGAATTTTTGGGCCTCTACGCAAATTTTTTAAATCGAGTGCTTTTTGATATCAAAACCTTAATTCCTTTATTCCTACCTTTTATATACAGGGTGATCCACATCGAAGGGCCACTATTGGGATCTCGTAAACGTTAAGAGCTACAAAGAAGTTTAAATTAGACAAATTGTACCTCTTTCTAAGACTTATTCTGTGATGCTTATATGTTTTAAAAAGGTTCCATGACACGCTAGATAATAAACCAAAATCAAAATGGGTATTTTTTTAAATTTGTTAATATAGTACAAAAATATGTTTGGGAAAAAGTTGTAGATTTTTTTACACACTGAAAAATAAAACTAAATTGTCTTTTGTTTCATGGCACTATACCGGGTGATTCAGTTTGACTATCGCACCCCTATAACTTTTTAATTATTGAAAATAACCCCAACAAACCTTATATTTTTGGAAACGGCGACAAATTCTCTGTTAAATGATGTGCATTTGTTATCTCTACGATGACGTATGTCAAATCCGCGATAGGCAACTGTTTTTTTTTTAAATCACATAGTATACATTTTTTTGTTGATTCGGATAGAAAATTTAATTCTGAATCCGACCATGTATTAAAAAAGTATGCATACGAGTACCTACATAAGAAAATTTTCGAGAAAAATCACTTCAAAGTTTATTTAAATTATAGCAAACAGTCTATTTAATATAACAAAAAACGATCAAATCTTAAAAATTATACTATAACTATCAATGCAAATGTATTAAAAATTAATTTTTAATTAAAATAAAAACAAATAATAAACGCCGACATAAAAAATTGACCGCCCTTTGCGTCCTCTATTTGTAACTGCTTGATTGAAATTAAAGTCAAATTTTTTATGTCGACGTTTATTATTTGTTTTTATTTTTATTGAAAATTAACTTTTAATATATTTGCATTGATAGTTATAGTAAAACTTTTAAGATTTGATTGTTTTTTGTTATGTTAAATAGACTGTTTGCTATGATTTAAATAAACTTTAAACTGGTTTTTGTCGAAAATTTTATCATGTAGGTATGCATACTTTTTTAATACATGGTCGGATTCAGAATTAAATTCTCTATCCGAATCAACAAAAAAATGTATAATATGTAATTTAAGAAAAAACAGTTGCTTATCGGGGATTTGACATACGTCATCGTAGAGATAACAAATGCACATCATTTAATAGAGAATTTGTCGCCGTTTCCAAAAATATAAGGTTTGTTGGGGTTATTTTTAATAATTAAAAAGTTATAAGGGTGCGACAGTCAAACCGAATCACCCGGTATAGCTTCATAGGGACTTTTTGATGAATTCTATTTGTTTTGAGCCTAAATATCAAAATAAATACATTAAACTACTTTACATTATTAAAAAGAGGAAAAAATGCTTTTTTATGTCTTAGCCAACTACAGTCTTCGTTTTAAAAATTGCAAGTTTGTAATTTATCTAAGAATTTAAATAATATTGAAACAAATAAATGTTTTCATTTTACAGTGCGTAAAAAAAATCTACAAATTTTCCCCAAAAATATGTTTGTACCCAATTTATTAAGGATTTTAAAACAATTGCCATTTTAATTTTTGTTTATTATCTAGCGTGCCATGGAACATTTTTAAAACATTAAAGATTAAAGCAACGCTGCATAGGTCTTAGAAAGGGGAACAATTTGTCTAGTTTAAACGTCTTTGTAGCTCTTACCGTTTACGGGATCCCAATAGTGGCCCTTCTATGCAGAATACTTACATAAAATGCGGTAATTATCAAAGAATTTCTGAATAATTATTTATTAAATTGTCACATTTTTGTAATAATTCTGATTTTTGTGAATTAATTATATAATGAGGTTCCAATAAAATAAAGCGATCCTTAGTATTTTTTATATTAACATATCGATTTTTATTTGTTGTAAAACTATACATATCTAAGACGCATTCAAATACGTTGACTTTAAATTTTTTTTTTACGAAATTTAATCTATAAAAAAGTTATCGAAACGGCATATTGTCTATTACATTGAAATTTGTAGCTATTTTCCATTTTTTGACGTTTTTTTCGTTTCCATTGAAATATTTTCAAAATAATTTTTTTGCGCTTGATAGTCATCCAAGCACTATTTAAAGTTTGGGTGGCTTCATCCACACATACATTCATATGTGTATGTTTTTCCTTTTTAAAGTTTGTGATACATAATTTCATTCAGTTTATGTAGAATTACGCAAATTAAAATAAATTCTAAATGTTATTACCATCCTTTTATTTAAAAATCGTCAATCGAAGGGCTCCTACGCAGTGCGTAGGTTTGCTTCATGATACATAGCTAAGCTAAACCCCTGGGTAGGTGATTTGATGTTCGAAAATGCGTATAATATTATTTTCTGATGCCTTGCCTACATACTTGCATGTGTTGCTGTTGTTTAAAAACAGATGTTAAACATGTAGATACATTTATAGTTCGTAAATATTTTTGTACTTCCAAATTAAGCAGGATCCAGGAAACGGATATCAATTGATCTGTTCTTGGATTTGTTTATCACATTTTTACATACTCAATTAATTATGCAATTTTCTAGGTACTGTTTTCAATCATTTTTTTCTCTTAGTATTATATGTTATTACTAATTACATAGTTTTCATAATGAACGTGTTTGTTTTGACACGAAATCATACTTGCGCACACCTTTATTTCCATGACCTACTTATTTTATCTTATATCCCCCACTGCCACTTAACGCTATTTTTGTTGTGACTTGTCTATTTTGGTTAAGTTCCTCTTATCCCCACTCGACTGTGGTCAAAATTTTATCGAATTCCCCGCTTTTACATAAGTACCTTCGTGAGGCTGTCTGGGATCTGTATTCTGCGCATGGTTGTCCCACTGACACACTTACCCAATGACATTGGCATCACTTTTAGTTTCATTATTTCGCAATTATGTTAATAAGTCGAACTGATAGCGTGTGATTAAACTTATCGCGATTAGCTGGTTTATTGTTTGTTTTATGTTTTTAGATCTTTATGACTTTGCAAAAATAGGTTAAAAATATAGAGTATGGCAGCTATTTATTAGTACCTATTAAGAATTATGCAAATTTTGATTTCATTAAATTTATTTACTTAATTATAAAGTTATTATTCAAACAATTCCTGTTGGTCTATAGTTGCAGATTTTGCGAGATATTCAAAAGAAGTTGTTTTAACATATACTAAAGTATATTATACATTAGTAGAACTGTCGTTCATACAAATATGCAATTACAAAATATCGTTCATAACAATATACTTTGCACATTGTACCATAATGTATTAGTAATGGAACGCAAAGTTATAACATCGTATAAAACTAAAAAAGTATTCGTTATGATTATAGTGATAGTGTATATAAAATACCAAATAAAACAAGTTTTATTTGGTATTTTACTTTCCATAAATGTTTAAAAGTTTTCAATACTTATATTATTATTCGAAAAAAAAAACATTTTTTATTACCTAAAATGTGTTTAAAATTTTAACTTAAATGACAATAACATCGGAATTATAATTATATTTGAAGCTCTTTGGTTGTGGAAAAGTTTTGTAATTTTATGCTCAATGACAATAATTACAGTAGTGCCTTCTTTAAGGATAGAAATGCGTTCTTCAGAATACCAGAATTATCGTCTATGGAGGTAAAAATAACACGCAAAGTATAGGAATTCGTCCCTAAATTTAAAAAATAGACTGTGTTTAATTAAACATTATTTTTATAGACAAAAAATCTATCTAAAACTTCCTGCAAATGTAATAAAATAAAAAGAAGCATATAAAAAAATTCTAAAAAATAGAGATATTGATGATTAACACTTATTAAAGGGAGCGGCGTTTTAAATTTTTTGATAAAAACAAATTAAGCTTTGATTGCTTTGCTTTTTTATTTCCACATAACAGAGGTTATTTAATACGTTTATTTTTACTGTACAGCTTCGCGCAAAATCAGGATCATTTTCCGATAAAACCATCTAACGAAATATCATCATCAGGTTTTGGGCCTGCTACGTCGCTTATTGTGTTCCATCTCTCAGATGACGTTCCTATTTTAATAGCCTCTTGGTTTATATTTGTAATTTTTTTTTTTGGAAATCTGTAGTTGTCTATTTTGTGTATTCTATAATTTTTTCGTCAATAATAGGTTTGTTCCAACACGCTTGTTGACAGTGCGCCGCACTATCAGGAGTGTGCGCAGTATCAATATCGCGTGCCATTATAGTCTTTAATGGCACGCAATATCGATAGTGATAGTTTATTGGATTGTTATAGCCCTGTTGGAACAGACCTGTTTGAACAGACCTGTTGTATACCGGGTGCAGTTCTGGTAGACCCCCTTTTTTTTTTTTATAGATACCTAAATGAAATTTTAGACCTATGCTATGCGTAAAAAACCGAATTATTTGAACATTCCATTTGCGATTTCGCCGGAAATGATCCAACTTTGTTATTTCAAATGGAACATCCTGTAAATTATTACATTTTTGGAAAGAGGAAACAATTTTGGATACAGTTGAATCATTTTAAATTTAATTTTTATAACCTCAAATAATTTTTTGACAAAAATAAATTTTTTTAAATGTGCCGTGATATGCATAAATTGAATTTTATTATGTCAACTAGTGTCCAAAAAACGTTTTTGTAAATTTTAATTTACATTTAGGTTACTTTAATCGGCTTTGAAGGTTAAACAATCGGTTTTTGATAAAAAGTCTTTTTTTTTTAATGGAACTGTACTAGTACATGCGGTTATTTCAATGGAGTATTTCCTGATAAATTTAACAATACCAATAACTTATATTTGTGTTGAAAGGCTGCTTCAAAAACTTAATATATATATATATATAGTGTAAAGTAAATAATATATATATATATAGATATCCTATTAATCGTAGTACACTCTGACTAACTGCAACAAAAAATATCGTTCTTTTGTGTGTTAACAACTATGTATAGTTATTTAATAAAAAAATCTAAAAACTTTTGTAATAACTAGTTGCAATTAACGACAATATCCTGCGATTTACAGGATAGGTTAATAAGGTTTTATAATGTATTAAATTCCAAAAAACTAAAAAAAAGTTTTTGTCAATTACGTTATAGCAAAGTAGCTTTTGCGAGGTAACGTAAAAACGTATTTGCTGTATACAAAATATCCATAGCCCTCTTGGTGTAGACTCTATTCAAGAAAAATATAAGCAATTGTTTTTACTTTTTTGTTGCTGTAATTCTTTTATTTTTGGTAGACTCGAAAATTAAAATCACTGTCTTGTAGCAAAGTTTGGAAATACATATTAGATTTCTATATATTAAAACTTTTGTTATTTTGTAACATTATTTAGTTGGTAATTTTTTTGGGTTCTAAATAGGATGTTTGCGCCAGAAGTTTGGATTATAGAGCTTGGTAATTTTTTAAAAATCCAAGTTTATTAAAAGGTATATCAACATTACCGCGAAGCAAAATAAGTCTAGAACTATCAAAACATTAAAAATTGATCAGTTAAGCGGTTATTTACGAAATAATTTGCCGATATCGGTTTCAATAAGGCACATTGTAGGTAACAATTTGAGATAAATAATTTAAAGTTCCCGTTCAATTGTCTTAAGGGCTGCTTTGATTTTACGTAGCTATGTATTGTTAGCGAATTGGTTTAAGAGCGAATCATTTTATAGCTTAGTAGGTCAGATGCATATCGACATTAAAATTTATTTGATTTTCTCGTATATTCGATACGGTAGCGTCGCATTAATCAAAGGTCATCCAAGTTATATATAAATAAGTATGTATTATTGATTAATTTTTTATAGCATATTTACATATTAAGTATGTTTAATTAGATATTAAAATGTGTAAGTAAAAGTGAGAGTGTGTCATTGTCACTGGGTTAGTGTGTCACAGAGAGGGAATCCGTTTAACACTTCTTCAAAACAGTATACCAAGGTCGCCTTCATATTTAAATATTTGCATCTTATCATATATGACCTATTTAACAAAAATAACGCTATTAGAACATTAAAACATTCCTATCTATTGTGGTAGATAAAAATGTCTAGAACGTTTCGTTTCTATAAAAATCGATTTAGATAAAGCAAGGATATTGATGATAATGGAATTAAGGCCTTGTAGGATTTTTAAAAACATGTTATTGATAGAGTTACTAAAAATACCTATTACATCCAGATTAAATGAAAGAACGACTATTACACGTTGATTTAATTTTTGCTAAATTCTTCCATTGTCATGATATATTATTTTAGACTTGTTACTTGTAGTACGTGTTCAACAGGCCTAATAATAAACTGCAGTTTAGAATGCGTTTGCAATGGCTTTGTTGCATATTTTACGTTTTAATACCGGGTGTATTTGAAAAAGGGTATTAATAACTAAATGTATCGCCTCTTTTCGTTCTATGTATCGTCTTAAATGGTTCTGTTGCAGCTCCGTTAAAAATCAGCGGAGTGCCAACGGTTGTTGGGCACAACAACAATGTTGTTTGTTTATCTATGCAACCGTATTTATTTTCGTTAAAAACGGTTTCAGCAAAATGAATGGAATACGTTTTTAAACTTTTAAATGTAAATGGCAATTTGATAATGGCCTATATTAACATGAAACAAACTGGACGAAAAAGAGCTTATGAAGCTAGACGCTGACATGCAATTAATCAGTTCTGCAACAGTTTGATCCGCGAACGGCTAAACCGCGCTCACATACGCAAAACTAAATCCGGAGTCATGTAGAGACGAGCACACGACCAACTCAGTTGTTTGGTTTTAACATGGATTTATTTTTACGAGTTAGCTACAGTGTATGCTCTTGAAATGATAAGAAGGACGAACTTCAAACCTATGACAAAAAGCAGTTGTATAAAGTCGAGCAATCGTTCAGTTTTTGTCAAAACACAAACTATTTAGTCCCAAATTTACAGTTGTACGCCAGTTGCATGTGAGCGCGTTGTCATACAAACGAATGGTAATGACCAACCAATCTGTTGCACAACTGATAATTGCATGTCAGCGCCTAGCCTAACACAAATAGTAAGGATTGGTTTACCGCTAATCGAACCTCTTTACCAACTAAATCATCTTTCGTCGTTAGAAACAGCAAAAAATCTAACATTAATGAAGTATTTTATAGATAATCAGCATAGCGCCATTATGCTATTTGATAAGTTATTTATTGAGGAATAACAATTATACAGAAAATATATCATTAGCCAATAGTTTATAGCTATGTACACGTAGAATATCAGTTCAAATGTACGTATTACATACTGTCATTTGATAAAAAGTTGTACCTTACGTATTATTCTTTTATTACCTTTTTAAATATCTTTGTTCGTAATATTTAACTATTGATTTATCGTAATAAATAAAAAACTGTGACGAAGACTAGGTTGACAGATACATATATAATTTTGTTTTTGTTTAAAATAGATGTCAAATAGCATATTTTTGCAATATTTAAAGTGTTAATGCTAATTTTAAAAACGTTGTAAAATTCTTGATCATATAACCGTATTTTAAATGACGTAAGAACACCATGTTAAATTAATTTTAATGTGAGTTCGTCCGAAACAATAAAAAATCGTTGGTAAACTTGCGTTGTTCAATTGTCTACATTTATAATTATAAAAATACAATGTGTCATTTGTAAATATACAAAAACAATTATGTGAAAATTGTTTGTGGTCCTTACAAAGCCTTTAAAAATAGCGTTCGTTTTCGCTTACCAATATGTAATTGTGGTTCTTTAAATGGGTCACCCTGTATGTTTAACATTTTTGTAAATATTTTAATAACGTTTCATTTTAATAATGTAAAATCAACATATTGTACCATTGACGTTCGTGTTTATTAAAAATGTTTATAGGTATCTACAGAATTTAAAAAATATTGAGTTAAAAAAACCCTAGAATTCCTTAGCAAATTTCTGTGGCACTTTATTTGACAATAAACTTATAGTGGTTGCTGAGTAGTTTAACTATACAAATAATACAAAGAATGTTTTTTGCGTTTATTCTGTTTTGTCAAATGTAAAAGACCAGTATGTGCATATTCAAATAAAACACAGTTTTACATTTACTTACAGGTAATTAAAATATCTTTTAAAAACATTGCACATGTTCTATGCATCTATGCCTGAGGTCTTAAGTTATTGTGCTTTTTAAAAATAATTTATAGTTACTGATGCAATATTGAATGGAATGGGTTTTTGAAATTTTTGAGCAATTTTTTATGATGGGAAATACAATAAATTATGTATTTTCATATTAATTTTTAGTGCTATGTTTTCAGCTTTTACCAAATTATTTTGAAAAACATATTTGAATAATAGTGGTTTTAAATATGTGAAAACAAAAAAATATTTGAGAACAATGTAATAAAAACAGTTACTGAGAACCCATCCGAAATGTTTTAATAATTTTTATTTAAATATACTTAAAGTTGCACACTTAAGTATTAATAACTATAAATGTTATCAATCTACTGCACCTATAAATAACCCATTTTTAATAATATACCAGAAAAAAAATTGGCTAACCATATTTTTATACAAACATAGAAGATAGATTGATTTCAACCTTTACTTATATTTTCAAAACATATTCGTTTAATTTTTGTTTTGAATAATGTATTATAAATTAAAACCGCAAAAAGTAGAGAAATATTAATTTTAGACAGAACAGCGTTTTTAATAGTATATTGTACAACTAGTGCTGAAAGTTGAATATTTCACACGAGTATGACAGTTGAGCCACGAGCCGTCAGGCGAGTGGCTCAGTCATACGAGTGTGAAATATTCAATTCAGCACGTGTTGTACACTATGCTTTTCCGACGACCACTTAGACATAATCATTAATTCTGCAAAAAAGTTGTGAAAATAACATTTTTTTGACGTTGGTGACACTTGACACTTGTGAGGTTAGATTTGCTTCACGTTAACTTGACAGCGCGTTTAGCGTGTGTAATGTAGCGGAAATCGTCACTTTACACACGCAAAGTGAACTTTGCACACAATTTCCGGTGTCATGCGCAATTTGTCATTTTCAGTAGCAGCAAGCCGTGCGAAATTACTCGCTTTACATAGTGGTCGTCGGAAAAGATAATTATATCATCTGTAAGAAAATGTCAAATGTGTAGGAATTACCATTTAAAAAAAATTGGCATTAGTCGTTTGAGTGAAAAAATTCCCTTAGTAATATTTTAAAACTTAAGTCACAACCACTATAAGAAAACTGCAGTTTATTTATGTACTGGCAACGAAATTTCATATGGCAATGTTAAGTTTTTATTAAGTGTTGAATCTGTCAATATTTTCAAAAAACCGTAGATTGCTTAACAACGTTTTGATTTTAGTTTCAACAAACTTCTTACATTTTTGAAAGAAAATTTTGTTTGAAATTAATAAACTGCAAAATATATAAGGTGTTTCATTTAAAGTTTAAAGTAACAACGTTACATGCTGCTGCGTAGAAATAAAATAGTGAATTAGTTTTAAAGTACTTTTAGGCTATATAAAAAATTACCACAAACAACTTTCATTACATTTTGTTTTAAATTTTTATTAATAATAATAGTATAATTAATAGCCATCGAGTAATTCTTTTCGGCTTGGTACACCGTATAGTTTTAATTGAAGTGTATTTGTGTTTTTAAAGTTATTGTAATTTTTTTGTGTTGAATTTGTAATTTTGTTTGCTTGTTAAACAAAAAATATTTTGTACAGTAGTAGGTATAGGTAGCGCAATTTATCACTTTTAAAATGTGGTACACGACTAGCGTTAAAATATGTAATTTAAAATGTTTACCTTGGCTTACTTATTATAAAACTACACTTCGTTTAACGTCGTGTTGTGTGTTCTATAATAGTTTCGCGTCTTTGTTTAGCATATTTTCAAAAATCATTTAAGCACGTTACGGCGCATAAAAAATTCTTACGAAAATTATTATTTTAATTCAAACATTTTATGACTAGACACTTTTTGCTGATCCGTAGTTGATAATAAATGAAATTCATAATTACATTATTTATTTATTTATTTATTTTAGGCATGTTATTGAGGATGCCCTTCCGGTGAACTACTCATCTTGCAAATAAATTACCTAATTTAGCTGTACTATAAATAATGACTTTTTGGTGATTTTACAACATTCAAAATTAAAATTGCAAGATGGTACATTTTTTTAATTAAAAAATGTCTTCCAAAATATTAATAGGTCGTGCATAGATAAATATTTTTAGCTAGAAAATGTTTCACTGGATTAGGAAATGACCATGAAAATATTTTTTACGTAGATATCAATCTCATTTGACACACTTATTTTATTAGTTTTGTACGATTAATAAAAGTGCGTATTATCTTTTAACATTAAATATTTGCAATGTCCTATGGCCATTCGCGATCCATGGGTTGTTTGACATTGACATCCCTTTTGCTTTCATTACTATTCTAATTGTCACCGGCTGTCGTATTGACACACTGACCTACTATGATCAGATATTTATACAATTTTTTATTTGCGAACTTTATGTGACGTGATATGTACAATAAATTTGTTTATTTTTATTGCAATACATTTATTTGCTTATTTTTGGAGTAAAAGCTTATAGCTAATTATAAGTTGTTTTTTATTGTATTGTTGCGTAAAGTATTAAAAAACCTACGCCTTAATGAAAAACAGCTTCAATAACATGCTATCAGATGTTTCAGAAGCCAAATATAACCAAACAATTCGTATACTAAATTGCTGAAACCCTATTTATGTAAATACTAAACATTTTTTGAGCATAGTGTTCTGTCAGAAAAGCACGAACCAGTTCTTAAGTTAGCCATTTTTATTCTGTGCCCTAAGATAGTGGTATGTTTAGCTACAATTTCAAATTACAATAGAAGCTAATAAAGAGCTTCATAAAATTTTTACATCTTTGTGATTTTTCTTTTATTATTTTTATAAGTCTGTTGAAAACGCTTTTTACGTAATAAACTCTTACATTTTACATTGTTTCGCGTATAAAAAGTGTGTTTTGTGCGTAATAAACAAAATACGTCATTTGGTACATTCCTTGCTCGATATTAAAAGATTTTTAAATAACCAAATTTAATCTTATTTTGTAATGACAACTATTGTTGGCTGTACCCTTGTGATAATAATTTTTATTTTTGATTTCGTTGATGTGTGGGTTATGATAATGTAGTGTTGGCCCTTTTTTTAAATAATACTCCTACAATATGAATATGTAGATCTTTAAAAAAAATCATATACAGATTTGCGAAAAATGCAAATTAAATGAAATCCTTAGTTTAGTTGTCTATTTGCAAATAATATTTTAAATTATAACTTATTAATTAAGAAAAAATTACATGCTACTATGTTTGATAAGAATGCGTAATAGTCGGTGTCAACTACTAAACGCCTGAAGATGGCATCTGCGAGTATGTGGAAACGTCGCCTTCGTCAAACCCCACACTAGCACCTTAAAAACAGTGCTACCCCATATATGAGCGGTTTATTTTGAAAGTGAAAGTTATTTTTTGAAAAATATTAGGGCAATGATAACAATAGATAGAATTTAATTTGATTTATTTATCTAGTTAAAGTATATCAAAATCCCTAATATTTTGGAAATATTGCAAACATGGTTATTTTGTAAGTTGTGCAAGTCCATCTTTGATCAATAAGAACATGATGGAATTATTACCATATACCTACCTCCAGTTCATCATGAAGACTTCAAAATGCCAGTACTAAGTATAACTCGAAAAATAATATAAGGCAACAAAAATTATTAACGAAAATGTATAATATAATTCTGTTATATTTTTACTGTATTTAAAAATACAATTATTTTATGTTTTCTTTTTATTTTCATTAAATCTTTATTAAAATGGCATCATATTCTGTTGTTATTATTACCAATATGGGTGATTAGCCGTTTAATTAACGTTTACAATAAATCATGAATTTTGAAAGGGGAGTGAGTCCATTTCGGTAAAAGGAAACTTCATTTTCTTCAGATATCACTGATCAGATAATAAATTTACATTCTTACACCATAAAATACATCTCAGTTGTCAATTAGTGCTTACGAATATTTTCAAATCTATTGAAACGCAAACCCTTAAATATCTCGGAGTAACAAAATATGGACTTGCCCCACTTTTAAAATAAACTGCTAAGATATAAAAAAATATTTTACCGTGGTATTTACTTATTTTTGAATAACAACCTTAATTCATACATAGCTTTTTAGTATTTTTATTTTTTGCAGTAATTTTACAAAAAGCTTTCTTTGTCTGAGATCTTAAAGGTTTTAATTTTGGTAATTGTGAAATGTGGCGCAATTGTGCTGAATATTATTAATATATTTATATCGCGTGCATTATTAATAAGAGGGAAATTCTTATGTGTTACGCTTGTAAAACCAAAATTTCGTTCGGAAAACCCAAAAGTACGCTTGAAAAACCTCAAATTGCGCATTGTTAAAAAATCTGACATTTCGCCATATACGGCGTGATTGTGAGATTGTGACGGTAATAATTGTTATACAGGTGGATCACCATGATAATAATGAATTGCGCAATACGTCATATCGAGAGGAAAAGTGGTCAGTGTCAGTAGGTTAGTGTGTCACGAGAGACCTGCTCTGTGCATGCGATGTTCAACAGCACCGGCCAAATCTGGTAAACGCCACCCAGTTTTACTCTCGATTTCATTAGAAATGGCATACTTTAGGTTTATGTTTGGCCTTCATTCGCAAATGGCAATATCAACGAGATCGAATGTATCAGATCTGACATGTTCTGATACTTAAGTTTCGATTTGTTTTTGTATGCGTGCTTTTTCAAGTTTGTACTTCTTCAATTTTATTTACTATCAAGTTTCTAAGAAACGATAAGGCGTCACTTCAGGTGGTACCACTTTACAGGCTAATGCAATCTTCATGTAAAAACTTAAAGAAAAAATCACGTGCATGGAGTCCCCGAGATCAAAACCATGTGATAATTTCATTAATTTTTTGGGTACCACCCCAGCCAGGTTGATCATAATAAATTACTTCATATAGCTCCAGTTCCAAAAAATAGTCGCTTCTGATTCTCATATTTGTAAGCATAGGTTGCTATCCTTGGCCTACTTAAACCTTGTAAAGAAGTATTACTAAAAGTATTAAATTTTTTATGTGAACGAAGAAATATTTGCTTTATGATATCGAGCAAAACCTATAGCTGTGCCATTTGTACAAAAAAAGTTGCATGGCGAATTCCAAAATACATCGAAAACTCCCATATGTATATGTACTTCTATACCAAATCATGAAGATTTGCCCTTTATTATTATAAAAAATTTGTTGGACAAAATTCTTTAAACAAAGGAAAATATCGAGCTAGTAGTTTTATCTGGAACACCCTGTATATAATGGGTGATTCAGTTTGACTGTCGCTTCCCTATAACTTTGTAATTTTAAGAGGAAACCCCTAGAAACTATAAATTTTTGTAAATCTCTATCGAATTAAGTTCAAATATTTTTTCTACGATGAAATCTGTCAAACTAGCGATAGTCAACTGTTTTTTTTAAAATTAGGTACATAGTATACTTTTTTTTATTGATTATGATGGAGAATTAAATTCTTAATCCGTTAGTGCATTAAAAAAATAAGCATACTTGGTCAATTTTTTTTAGATGAATGAGTTTAAAAATCATTCATTTTTCGCAAAATCGTTGTATTTGACTAAACAAAACACGATCGCTGTAAACATTGACAGTTTATAACTTGTCTAATTGTGTTTTATTTTTTATTATTTTTCGACGATAAATCTCTATATAGTGAGTATTAAATTAAAAATGGACCTTCTATTAATTTTCTTCGGTTAATGTGTGCTTAAGGCGTTTCAATTTAATCACAAAATAATAATTTTTCGTCGAAACACAATAAAACACAATTAGACAAATTATAAACTGTCAATTACTACAGCAATCGTGTTTTGTTTAGTCTTTACAGTAGTTTTGTGAAGTAATTAATATATTTTAAACTAATTTTTCTCAAGAATTTTTTTATATATGCTTATTTTTTTAATGCACTATCGGATTAAGAATTTTATTTGCTCATCAGAATCAATTAAAAAAAGTATACCATGGGATTTCAAAAAGAAGTTGACTATAGTATGAAATATTTCATTGTAGAAAAAACATTTGAACGTAATTCGATAGAGAATTTTCCACGATTTACAAAAATATAAGGTTTATAGGGGTTTCCTCTTAAAATAACAAAGTTATAGGGAGTTAAACTGAATCACCCTGTACACACACCAGCCTAATGTTTTTTGTGAGCTGTGCATTCGAGTTTATTACATTTATGCGTGAATTTTAAAAAACTTAAGTTTTTTTTTAGAAGAACATCGTGGCAATGGATTGCATTAAAATCAAAACAATACGGATGGCGATGAAAAAACTACCCCAAAATTCGAACATGATATTTTAATCGGCATTTGACGTACCTACAAACAATTTAAATAGTATCAAAAAGATGTGCTGATCGTAAAATTCTACAAAAATATTGAACTGATGATTTTGTAAGTCCTAACATTATTTTATAGAAAAACCATAACAAACTGTTAAAATTTTCTTTTTATCTATTCGAAAGAATTAAATTTAAATTATTAGTAATTGTAAAAGGGTGTATGTACTTACTTGAAGGTTTTAAACTTCATTATTCAAAAATAATTTTATTGACTTTTTCTAATATTTTTATATCGTGATTTTGTTGACTCTTCCAGTGTATAGTTAGTAACTCATGAAAAACAATATTTCTCCAAAACAAACACTAGGCACCAGCAATATTTTGATTAAAACTTAAATTATCTTAGGTAAAGTACTTCTTTTGATACTAGTCTCTTAAAAATATTCGTTTTTATGTTCTTCACCACAAAAAAAAGTTTTTTTTTGTATTTAAAAATTTAACAAATGATTTTCTATACAATTTTGTGTGTTATTTCCACTTTTTGCAAAAATGGTATTTTTTTGCTTAGCATCAGTTGTTTACAGCTCCAAAGAATTACTTAAAGTTAACTCACGTAAGCGTTAATTTTTGGGGCCCCGGCTCTGCTCACCCAATAAAAAGTACGAGAAACGTTTTTTTTTAAAACTTATTTTCAGTTGATGGTCCTAGACCTAAATATTTTGTCATCGATTATAGAGTAATTCATGTATACAATATGGAAATATCAACACAATTGTTGCATTGTCGCATGATACAAGGAATGAATGCATAGACTGCATTGTTAACATGCATCAATTGTAGGAGTATCGCATTGCATGAAGATAAATGAGCTGTCTGTTTTATAAGAACGTGGTAATAATAGTATTTATATGTATTTATGCAGTTGATATGTAGGGCAGTGTGATTATGCACTTATTATTCATTAATCAAACAATACGACAAATGTTAAACGAAGTTCTGCTTGCTCCAGTTTTTTTATTGTTGTGACTAATGCATGAATATTGTAACGTTATTATTAGTTGATTTATCTGATAAGTCGTGTTTATATTTGGTTTTACTTTGAAAAAATTATCGAGCAATTTTAAAATTGTTGAACTAGGTTATAATGAATTTATCATATCGCAAAAACTAATAGTTATATTCTTATTAATATTTCATAGTCGATTGGATTACAGTTCTATAGTTAGTATGTTGATGTTGATATTGTTGTGTAATAGGGAATAAAGACCAATAAAGCATTTATAGATTCTTACATTAAAATGTTACTACTCTCATCAAATTGTTAAAAATCATCGCACATGTGAATTTATAAATAATCGTAATATTTCTATATAATAATATATATAAAGAAGCATAAATAAGGAAAACAAAGATAAATAAATAAAAACTGGAACTATGTTATATTACAGGGGTGGCCAAGCTCCTTGATAGTCCGAGCCATTTTTCAAAATTTGAAATTTTTCGCGAGCCGCAATTAAATACGTATTTAAAAGGTATGCAAAAAAAGGTATTAAATTTTTTTTTTTACAGAAATTATATTTATTGAAAACATATAAATAAAAGTACAAAATATGTGTATTGAATTTAAATATTAAAAATTAAACACATTTATTTTACTTCTCTTGACAATTCTTTAAAATTTGGTGAATAATTGATGACAGCACTTCTCAGTAATTCTTTGAGATGCTGGTTAGTTAATACTGATCGGTCAAAATCGGTCTGGAGTCGGTCGATTACGGACAATTACGCCACTGTTTATGTTCGTTCGCGCAGTTTTCGATGAGTCATATCATTCTTAACTTGGACGGAAATGAAATTTGTTACAACGTTGCACTTAGTCTTTCATATTTGTTGTCAGTAATTTAAAAGACATTTTGAAACACATACGGAACGATAATAATTTTTTAAAATATAATAGCACAAAAATGAAAAGGGAACTCGAGTACATTTATCGAGAGCCACAAATAATCCTTCAAAGAGCCGCATGTGGCTCGCGAGCCGCAGGTTGGCCACCCCTGTTATATTATATAGCGTAACATATTTGTAACAGTAGCTAAATATGATTTGTGCTTTATCGTCAACGATTTAAAATTACTTGCAATTTCATCGCAACCTAAGTCAGGAACGCTAATTTGGCGACGAAATATACGACGTGCTATGACAAATATACAAAAAAAAATATATGTAGTGTATAGAACTACTATTTGTTTATCATTTTCAGTAGTAAATGTATTACAGATTAATGTTTTAATATTTAATTCAGAATTTTTCGCTTTTGCTTCAAACTAATAGCAAAAAGTATGTATAAAAATATAGGTTTGTAAATAGGCTTTGGCTACATTTTTAATGTTTCCGTTACAAATTAATTACATTTTACAGAAAAAATACAAATTGAGCAATGAATTTTACCAAAGTAAGTAATTTTCGTTTGTTTTCAAGGATATCATGATCGTGTGTAAACAGTTTCTTTTACAATCACTCCTTAATTAATGTAAGAAATATGATCAAGTGATATATTTTTTAAATCAGAAAAGCCATATAATCATACATTTTAAAAATTGCAGGAGTAAACATTTAAGTTAGTATGATTTAGCTTTAATAAGAAAATAAATTAAAAGTTTTAGTTGCCTTTGTAATGTGCAACTCATCTTTTCTAAGCTTACTGTCACATTTTTTTATCGTCTGAAGCCAGCCCTGCTAATAATTAAAATTGTATGATATGTATCAAACGAATTAGGTATAGCTGGAAGTAGGTCTAGTGTAACAGGCTAGTGGGTCACTTGGAATCGATCTTGCTCAACATCAGTACTATTTCCTTATTAGGGGTTGAATTATTCATTAAACAAAGTAACATTTGGGTCACTCTTGCTGGTGACACGTGCTCGGTTATTGATCGAAAAACCTGAGGTTTTATTCATTCAGGTTAATTCATGATGACAGATTTAGAATAAGATTTTAAAAGTATTGTATTAAGTTTGTTCTAAACAAATAATACTTGACTAGTTTAAAACAAATTTTTTATGTTCTATAGTAAATGTGCGCTATCTTTTGTATTTGCAAAAGATATATTCCAGAAACAAGCTTTTTTCATCTATGGCTAAATTATTCGTTGTTAGATATATGCGCAGTACTGGCCCAAGGATTTCAGGCTCCACTTGAACAAAGTTTGACTTGCGCTCCTCATATAATTTGTGAAATTTATGTTAATAAAAAATTAGGAGCATACAATTCATAGTCCTAAAGTCTTTAAATAGACTTTAAGTAACAAAAGAAACTGAAAACCTACATTGTGATCTTTCATGTTTGAAAATATTGGCAAAATGTATATTCTTGTAAAGTATATTGGATAAAAAAACGATTATGTTGCATAAGAGTATCTGTATCTACACATTATATTGGGTTTGCATAAAATTTAGGAAATAATTATTTTTTTTGGAACTTGTTTTATGTCGCATCGCTTCGTTTAAAATTGGTGCCGGTCCTGGTTATGCGTTTTAATAAAGTTGCATTGCGTAGCTTTTTTGTAAATATAATTTTTGTAATTCATTAAAATTGCTATTATAGGACTTTTATAAAACTCAAGGATGAAAGTGTATTCCGTTTTCTATGATATAATTAAAAGTATATTTGTCGCTTGTGTCAAGTTGTGTTAATGCTACTAACATTGTTAGTAATATTATCGCGTTTTGCAATATTACGTTACAGCCAGTGAATTTGAAATATATGTAAACTTTTTATATAATTCATGCATAATTAAATCAAGTGGGAGGTAGGTGCATATGAATTAAATGAGTGTAGAACACATTGACCTGTTTTTAAATTGTTTTATGTTACCTTGACTTATATTTATGCCGCTACGATATACGTTGGTTTATTTTTATTGGCTTGCAGTAAGTGCAGGCTTGTATTTTATGAGCGACAGATGCAACGCTCGCTGATTTTTAAAATGGTATTTATAGAATTTTTTCATTTTGTTATTAAATCAATGGCAAATTCTTCTTACAGCTCAACATTTATGTTAAGATGCTTAATTACGAAATGGCCTATTTAATTTTTGTTAGTTAAGTACATTTATATGTTTAACCCGAACATAGCTTATAAGTATTATTAAGCAAAAATCGGTTAATACTCTGTTTATTTTTTTGGAGCAAATTAAATTTTTTCGCACATTTTGGTTGTCATTGAACGTAAGTAAATTAAATTTTTTTTGCCAATCAGTTTAGAATTATGATGCATAGTCCATAAATTCCAAGGTCTGCCTTACCCCAAAGTGAGTCTGCGTCCGAATTCTGATTTAGGCTCAGCGTAGCCGTTAAGGAGGCAGAGGCCACCGTGTCCCACATACCTAGTGCACTAGACCTACTTAGCCGCCTTTAGCGCCGGCCAGGGACGCCAACCACGCGTAATATATTTATAAATGTGTTAAATGAAATCAGCAAAAATACCACAAAAACGTGCCTTTGTAAATATATCCAATAGTATTGGCTGTCTCTGAGAGTGTATAATGTAAAAATGACATTAACAGTTTTGATTTGGAATTTAAAAATTTTACAACGCTACATTTTCGTAACAAGTTTTTCGTGGTATAAATTGTTTCAAGTTTTTTTTTTTATGTAGATGGGATGGTATGTTATTTACTTTTCGACAGGACTAAAAATAATGCGATCATCAGAAAAGTGGAACAAGCAGACCTTGGCTGCATCTTAATGCAGTTTTGGTGTAATAACGAAATAGCAAAAACCAAGCAAGCAAGAAATGAACACTCATATGTTTCGGCAATTTATACTCTCCTAGACAACTTTTCGATAAAACCAAATAAATGATAGTCGCTGCTCTAGAAAGAAAACGACGTAAAATACTTAAAATAAGTTGCTAAAATTTATGTTTAAATCATGTGTTTGAAATATTTAAGGGTACTTTTGAAACACGATTCCAAATTAAATATAAACCAAATGTAACTTTTCTTTGAACGGATGTTTGAGTCAAAATTGTTTTTTGTGGGGTTATCATTTGTGCGATAAAATTTAATTTAATGATATTGCATTTGCGGAATTAAATCGTCTGAATGATCTATATTATACAGGGTGATTCATTAGTGCGTCGGGCTTTCATAGCGCCCCGCCCGTAGGAGATAGAAAAAAAAACTTAAATACATAAAGTTATTGGTTTGTAAAGATCTACGTCGTAAAATTATTTTCAGCTATACAGGGTGTCCCATTTTTGCGCTATAACTAAAACAAAGATTTTTTTAAATGGAACACCCTGTATATTTTTAGGTCATCGAATGTCATTTTTTAACCTCTACATAAATGTCTTTTCATTTTTTGATTTTGTAACAGTGTTGCCAACTTATTAATTTTTTTCCGAAAAATCTGACATAAGCAGGCTTAACTTTAAAAAATCGTAGCGACTTCGTTTCTTGAAGTTAAGAAATAAGTTTTAACAATAATGTTAGTCCGGTTAGTGAGCAACATTTTAAAAATAAAAAAATTATATTTATTGATACAGTGTGCTCACAAAAAAATGCCAAACTTTCCAAACTTCAAAGTGACATAACTCATTTTTTTCAAATGTAAACACCCTTGTTTTATTATGCTATTCGATAGCATTTTTTCTCCCCTTCAATTTTTATGAAGGGTGTTCTATGTCTAAACCCCGTAGTTGTTGAGATATTCAATACTTTTCAAAAAAGTTGCCATTTAATTGCATTTTGATGCACCGAAGTAGGCCGCGCTTGTGCAAAACAAGTGCCAAAATGTAAGCAAGTGTCAACTTAACATTTGAATAAGTTTAGAATTTAAGCGAATATTAACTACGTAATAAAATTAATTGTCTTTATCCAAAAACTATGAAAAGTGACAAATTGAAAATACATAAAAGAGAAACGACTGCAATAAATGTTCGAAATGTCTTCCATTTTCATCCAGGCACAAATCTATTCTCTGCTGAAAAGATCTTTGCACTCTTCTTAATATTTCAGGTGAAATACTTGTAAAAACGTCAACAATTCGTTGTTGCATATTTATTGCTGTTGTCGGTGGTTCGTTATACACAATTCCTTTCACGTATCCCCACAAAAAAAAGTCAAGTTTAGTCAAATTAGGTGATCTGGCAGGCCACCTGGTGGGTCCACTTCTACTAAAAATGGAAGACATTTTGAACATTTATTGTACTAGTCGTTTATCTTTTATGTATTTTCAATTTGTCACTTTTCATAGTTTTTGGATAAAGACAATTAATTTTATTACGTAATTAATATCCGCTTAAATTCTAAACTTATTCAAATGTTAAGTTGACACTTGCTTACATTTTGGCACTTGTTTTGCATAAGCGCGGCCTACTTCGGTGCATCAAATCAAAATGCAATTAAATGGCAACTTTTTTGAAAAGTATTGAATATCTCAACAACTACGGGATTTAGACATAGAACACCCTTCATAAAAATTGAAGGGGAGAAAAAATGCTATCGAATAGCATAATAAAACAAGGCTGTTTACATTTGAAAAAAATGAGTTATGTCACTTTGAAGTTTGGAAAGTTTGGCATTTTTTTGTGAGCACACTGTATCAATAAATATAATTTTTTTATTTTTAAAATGTTGCTCACTAACCGGACTAACATTATTGTTAAAACTTATTTCTTAACTTTAAGAAACGAAGTCGCTACGATTTTTTAAAGTTAAGCCTGCTTATGTCAGATTTTTCGGAAAAAAATTAATAAGTTGGCAACACTGTTACAAAATCAAAAAATGAAAAGACATTTTTGTAGAGGTTAAAAAATGACATTCGATGACCTAAAAATATACAGGGTGTTCCATTTAAAAAAATCTTTGTTTTTGTTATAGCGCAAAAATGGGACACCCTGTATAGCTGAAAATAATTTTACGACGTAGATCTTTTCAAACCAATAACTTTATGTATTTAAGTTTTTTTTCTATCTCCTACGGGCGGGGTGCTATAAAAGCCCGACGCACTAATGAATCACCCTGTATATGTTACCATTAAAGTATATGTCTGCGTATTTCCTGAAACACCGATTCTCTGTAGTTAAATTATAGAATATTTATTTTATCTGATACATTAATTCAGTGGTTTCCAGTTTTTTTGAACCTCGCTCCCCTTTTATTAAAAAAAGTTATTAAAAAGTAAATAAAATAACACTAAAACAAAATAAAAATAATGAATGCTAGGCGGGGTGTCACAATATGTAATACTAGGCCCACAAAGCACCAAATAAGGGTTAAATTAAAGGTTGCTGAAAGCTATTTTTTAAATGAAAATAAACGTATTAGCTTTACTTTTATTATTTAATAAACAAACCTCAACCAACCTTTAACCTGATCCTCTATCACTGTCCAAATGAATAAGCGTTAGATTAAAAGTTGGTTAAAGCCATTTTTTAAAAATGAAAACAAATGTATTAGGTTAATTTTTATTATTTCTTTTTTTACAGCAATATTTTTTACACCAAAAATACTTTATTACACACCTTACACAAATCGCAGCCGATATTCTATTTTTAACGAGATAAAGAATAATAAACTATTTCATATATTTCAACTAATTGTAGTACGCATATTCTATAAAATAACGAATTAATCCATAGAATAATGGGTTATACGCTTTAGCAGTAAAATATAGGTTCATACAAGTTTTTTTTTTTTTGTAAAACAGTTCGGTGCTTTTCATCAAACTCAGTTCGTTTATAATTTAGAAACAAAAAACAGATCGAAAACACTTCGTTGAATTTTGTGTTTTTGTTTCATTTGACTCAGACAGTTCAATACAAACAAGCACCATAAAACAAATGGTTGTAGTCCAACATTTTGTTTCAAAACGTTTTATGCGTTCATTGTGCATCACGCCAAAACGCAGTTTTGTAATAATATGGTTATAGCCCTAAAGAATATAGGTTAAACTGTAAAACCAGCCTACCATGATGATCCTTATAATGCTATTATATTTCTCTTTAAATTCAAAATGCAAGTAGAACAAACCGATTGTAAATCATTTGAATAGAAATAAAGTAAGTTTTGAAGTTTGAACTTCAACTTGAATCGTTACTGTGCTAAACTAACTATGTATTTATTAGTAATAATTTGTTGGCATGTACTTCGATTAACCACCCGCTGTGAATTATTATGAAAAAATCTATTGTTTTGATCTTGTTTAAAACAAAGTTGCTTAATTGCAGTCTGAGTATTAATGTATTAACTGTATTGTCGAAATGTTACGACCTTTTAGTTCTAAATATTTTACCTTTCGAAATTGTCATAATTAATCGCTCTATAAACATTTCGTAGTAGCTATTTGCTAACATCAAAATCAAACTACCATCCCAAATGATTAATTAGTATTTCATCTTAGTATATGCACGGGGATGTCTTTTGAATTGTATGTCGCTCGTTCTTTTATAATATTCGTTGGCACGTTTAGTGCACACCAATTAAAATGTTGGATTGTGCAAGTTGGGTCGTGCTTGTAATTTCAACATCGATCATCATGATTCAGGTCTGGCTGCGAAACATAATACGCGAATTGAAAGTAGTATGAACTGACACGTACAGGTGGCAGTGGAATACATTTATACAAAATTTTTAGTTATTACGTTTCGAATTGGAGTCATATTTGTTACAAACAAAATTGTTTCAGTCGGGGTTAAAAATAAGTTACTTTTAAATAACTACTTGCGAATACATTTTACAGCATATTTAGCCTTTTTTTGCAAAATAATGACAAGACAGGGTATATTTTGCGATTACGGTACAACTAACTACAACTAAACTAAATGTTTCGTCTGATATATTTAAAGCTTAAAAAAAACTGCTGCTTTTTTGATGTGTTTAAAACGAAAACAAAACATGACGAGAATTTTAACAAATGCAGTGTTGATGCAATAAATAAAATCAGTTACTTGCTTTTGTTTATTTTTTAATTATTTTTTATACCACCCTTGGAACAGATCCTGTACCTAAGGGGGCCTTGCGCTTTGCAAAACTCCACTTACATTACACAAAAACTTGTAAAGATAAAAATATGCACAATAAAACAAAATAATTCTTCCTCTTATTCTTACGCCTCCCTTTCGTTAGGTGTGAGGATTTTGTTCCTTCTTATGCATGTGGATATGGACTCTGTATGCGTCCCTCCATATTTTTTTATCTTTTGCTAGCTGTCTAACCTTACTTCAGTCTATCCTTCGGTTTGTGGCACCTTTTTTAAACTCCTTATTCCAAGTTGGTCTTCTCTTTTTTTCTCCGTTCGCGCTTCATAATATGCTTTCCGGGGCATTATATCTTCTCCCACCCCCCTCTCCCATCCATGACCTAGCCATCTTAGGTGTGCCTCCTGCCTCCTGGATGTTTTGTTCAATTGGTTATACTTTTAGGTTTTCTCTACGGGTTTCGTTTCTAAGTTTGTCCCTTCGCGTTTTATTTTCAATTTTTTTTTAAATCCCATATCCATACTTCTGATAGGTTAGGATGGGACTAAACACTTTGTGATAGATCTCCATCTTCGTATCTTTAGGTATTTCTCTATATAGGAATGGTTTCTTTATCGTCATAAATAGCTTATAGCTGCTGAGCACCCGCTAGAGACAGCCCTTTTATGCAGTTCTTAAATTATACTGTGAATGCTACGACGTGTGCACACCTAGAAGTGATGTGATTGAAATTTGAAGGGAGGGATATTTTAAACTGGCTAAACTTACATAAAACTGAAGTATATATACTTAGTATAGCCGCACAGCATGTTAATCTGTAGAGCAGTGGTCGGCACCGCGACGATCGCGAGCTACCGGTAGCTTGTAGGGCTTATTTTGGTAGCTCGCGTGAGTATACAGTTAAAGAAATAAGTAAAAAAATGTTAAACCCTAAATAACGCTTAGGTTAGGTTAGCATGGCAACTCATGAGGCGCTTGTTTTTCTCTAAAGTATGCTTCACTAGTTCCCCTGTCTCCGTTTTAGGAAATTGTAATCATTACCAGCTCATAGTGTACATGACCACATATTCACAATTCAGCAGATCATAGAAAAAACACTAAGGAAGGGAGAAAATGTGTACCTAGGATTCATAGATATGGAAAAGGCTTTCGATATGGTGAACAGAGAAGAAATATGGAACGCCTTGAAGAACAAAGGAGTAAATACTGATATACTAGAGACAGTCAAAAGTCTATACAGAACAACACGTAACAAAGTACGAACATGTAACCAAACCTCGGGACATTTTGTAAATAAATATGGAGTACGGCAAGGAGGAGTACTAAGCCCGCTACTATTTATAAGCCTAATTGATGAAGTTATAAAACAAACCTGGAACCAAACGACGAAATACACAATAGGTTTTCACAATCTAAAAAAAGTCCAAGTACAAGCTTGTGTATTCGCAGATGATGTTGTGCTGGTCGCTAAAAACGAAAAAGAACTTGAGAATAATATTAATGTGTGGGCCCAGATAATGAAAAACTATAACTTATTAGTGAATAAGAAAAAAACAAAAGTAATGGCTATCTCAAATAAAGAAAAGAAAATCAACATCAGACTCGGAGAAGAAATGTTAGAACAAGTAGAGGAATTCAAGTATCTTGGAATAATTATAAACAGTAAAGGAACACAAGAAAATGAAATAGGAAACAGGATAAAAACAGCAACAAGAACATACAACGCCATATATAAGAATTTTTTGAATAAAAAGGAGATATCAAGTGAAACAAAAATAACAGTATACAACACAATCTACATACCAATTTTAATATATGGTGCTGAGAATTGGGTACTGAATAAAGGACAAGAGAATAGACTACAGGCTGCAGAAATGCGGTACCTACGAAAGGTGGAAGGGGTAAAAAGAACAGATAAAATAAGAAACGAATACATAAGAGAAAAACTTAAAATGAAATCACTGACAAGTAAAATAGAGGAAAAGAAATTAAAGTGGACAGGCCACTTAATACGAATGGACAGCACAAGGCAAGTCAAGAAAGTATGGGAAGCCAGAAAAATAGGCAAAAACAGAAGGGGACGACCCAGAACAACATGGAACAGCAGCGTAGTGGAGGCAATAAAACGTAGAGGAAAAACATGGGAAGAAGCAAAAGTATTGGCCAGGGACCGAAAGGGGTGGCGTAGCTTTGTCGAAGGAAAAAAGTGAAGGAACAAACCTCGACACCTACGGGTACAAGAGGACAACGATGATGATGATGATGAGCAATTCCTAATAATTCAGTTTTTCTGCATGAAATCTCATTGAAATCTTATCACTGCCCAGCTACTGTCACATGTCGCATCACATCATTTTGGTGTGTGGCCGACCTTACGTTGAAACCTTTTTGTGTGTATAAATCCCAGAGGCATTCCAGAACACTTTTTAACACACGCCTGCCTCTGCTAAAACAAACAAAAAAACAAAAAACATGAAGTCATTCAACCAAAGAAAAACAAGCTAGTTTGATTAGTGTTGACTCAAATATGATTATGTTTGTTGCAATCATAGTCTAAGCCGAGAGTAAATAAATATTGTTAAAAGTATGTATTTTCATTTAGCGGATGTTTTCGTGCATTGAATTAAAAAATTAATTAGCGTCGTATGGCCTTTTGTCATCACCCATCGCCTATTTGTCTGTATTTGACTTCATAACTAAACGATGTAAGCTTGCAATTTATGATACATTTTTTTAATAAATAAATTACGTGGCCCAAGTTGTCGATAATTGTTTTTCGACTGTACATGTTGTGTTCTAACGGTTTGTGTGAAAAATCTGCTTGGTTCCGTCTGAGGCACCCAATACATAATTCATGATGTTCCGTTGGTTGGTTCGCCTGTTAAAGTACGTAGTGGCACCTCAGATTTGTACTTGTATCTAGTACATTGTATTACTCTGACAAATTAAGCAGACGTTCGCACAATTAACTTATTAACAATGCTGCCGACGAGCCGCGCCGGAAATCAAGTTGGTAGTTTACTAGCGCAACAGAGCATGTCCTGCATCCATATAATGATGTAATAGCTTCCCTTCTCCAAGCTGTTATCCCTATAGTGTTCTCAGCACCATGCTGACCTGACATCTTTTTTTTTTACTTAGTGACCTGATTATACGGATTATAAAGACTGTGCGGTTCAAAGGACCAAGGAATTTTAAATAAAGCATATTACACATTCCGTTAGCGACATTCTTGTTTGTTTATTTTTAATAATAAACGCGTTTAAAATACCATAAATTTTCTCATAAAGTTGTCTGCAATGTTCAAATTACGTTCTACAATTATAAGTCAATTATTTTAATAAAATTAATGTAAGTCTACAACAAAATAAAACATTATTTTCGTCTCACAAACTCGTTATACCGGGTGACTCAGTTTGACTGTCGCACCCCTATAACTTTTTAATTAATGAAAATAACCCCAACAAACCTTATATTTTTGGAAACGGCGACAAATTCTCTATTAAATGATGTACATTTGTTATCTCTACAATGACGTCTGTCAAATCCGCGATAGGCAACGGTTTTTTTTTTTAAATTACATAGTATAAATTTTTTGGTTGATTCGGATAGAGAATTTAATTCTCAATCCGACCATGTATTAAAAAAGTATGCATACATAAGACAATTTTCGAGAAAAATCAATTCAAAGTTTATTGAAATTATAGCAAACAGTCTATTTAACATAACAAAAAACGATCAAATCTTAAAAATTATACTATAACTATCAATGGAAATGTAATAAAAATAAATTTTTAATAAAAATAAAAACAAATAAACGTCGACATAAAAAAATTAGACTTCCAAACACAGTTGTCCTCTATGTGTAACTGCTTTTTTTAAGAGTCTAATTTTTTAGGTCAGCGTTTATTATTTGTTTTTATTTTTATTAAAAATTAATTTTTATTGCATTTCCATTGATAGTTATACTGAATCACCCGGTATATTATTGTAAACGCAAGGAAAACAACGACAATGGGAAGTAGTTTGCTTCCCTTGTTTTTGTACATTTAGTATTTAGAATTTAGAGTGTGAATATATCGGGTTTTCTAATTTTGTGGTTAATTTTTTTCTTGCACAAATAGGGGTTTATGATCATAACGATGTAATAATCTGTGATGTTATAATTCTGCACGTTAAAAATATTATGCTTTTTATACACAAGTAAATATGATTAATATTTGAGTTATGGTTAGTCTTTTTATGTATTAAGCACTTAAATAATTGAAAGGAAATTTTAAATAACAAGAATTACTCATTGTAGAACTTATTTGTGAGTAATAAGTAAATAATGCGTTTAAAAATTCCAAGGAGGTTAAAAAAAAATATAAAAATAATGCAAAACGTTACAACCACGACCTAAATTCATAACTAACTCTAACTTATTCGCTGTAGAACATATTAGCAACTGATTTAACTAAGTTGTTTTTTCTTTCGTTTGTGTTTCTGTGGAAACAATTTTTAGCGATATGAAGATGGTTTTGACAAAATTCCATTGTCTAAAATTGATTTTGCAGTAGATAGCAGTAAATTTTGGATCTCATCTTTCAATTTTAAATTTGTTCAAAACTGACATCGCATCTACTTGTATCATGCTTCTAATATTTGTTAATATTTGTTTTATTTTGCATAAAACACCTTGTAATAAAATAAACAAACCGAATGAAAATGCTCACTATTCTTGTAGTGAAACTAGACGGAAAAAAAAACGAATGCCGAACGTTGATTCGTCTCCATAGAATTTAAATACAAAATGATAATTATGCATAAAAATTATGTTTTTGTTATGTAATAAACTGGCGTGACCCCCAAATCACTATGCCATAAATTGTATGTATCTTCGCGTGTGTGATTGTTTATTTGTAGGTATAAAAGGTTTAAAGTGCCGCTTCAGGCGTTCTAATGAACCTCATTTTTGTAAATGACGTCTGTCAATATGACGTAGATGACGTCTGTCAGAATAGCGTTTCATGCAAGTGTTAATCAACGATGCTAAACGAATAGGATGGCTCTCCGACGAAATTCGTAAACATATCGATGACGAAGAGGGATGTTAATAACGTCACCTATGAGCCTATGCCGTCCTACATTAACAGACCATTTTTGTGTATTACTTTTTTCTTGTAATTTTGGATTAAATTTATAATTTAAACACCCTGTATACGTATTAGTTATTATTTGACAAATCAACTAAATGCATGCACTTGATACTTTTTAAAGGCTTTATCGATAACAAATCTCAGAAATGTATTACTATAACGTCTAGTTAGTTCATACACATACACACACAGACGTTAGTTATTATCTGTCCTCTTCTACCATTAGGCTACGGTTACAGTACAACCGTATTCGCGCGAAAGAGCTTCGCGCGTATGCGTCCGTATTCGCGCGAATCAAAAAACCAATGCAAGCATATGAGAGTAGTTTCGGGCGAATTCTCGCTTGTAGTATAATCGCTCTTATATGCTTGTTTTTGGTTTGTTTCAGTCGCGCGCATACGGACACGTACGCGCGAAGCTCATTCGCGCGAATACGCTTGTAATGAAAACGCAGACTTACAACAAAACAATAGTCGAAACAGGTTTAGGGGATCTTAAAACGTGTAAATCCGTCCAAATCCCGAATTTGAACATTTTTGCGATCACAATATTTTCTTTATACTTGACGTACCTATGGTAAGGTGACCATTTTTTCCCCCGAACTTTCGGGGACACTAAGCTGGCGTTACAAAAAAAAAAGATCCTCAAGAGGACCTCAACTAACTTTCGAAAAATCTATATTCCGTTTTCCGTACACCACAAACCACTACTTTCATTTTAATAAACGAAATTCAAATTAAAGAGCGGGATTTAAAACCTACGCATTTTTGCACATTTCAAAGAGAGGATATGTGCAGAAGGACGTATGGTAATCCTTAACCTAACATAACGTAATCGGACTTTGACACTTTATTTCTCGTGCATAAACTCCACCCCACTCCAGTTTTCGTGGCCAATAAGCGGTTACACTGTTACAATGTTGCCAGACTAACAGATTTGCATAATTTGGCAACAGTGAAAGCACCATAAATTCGTTATTTTAGATGTGTAAAGGAAAATTATGAAAATCGGGGACAAGAATAATCCGGGACTTGAGTCTTGTTTCGGGGACTGTCCTCGAAAATCGGGGACGAATGGTCACCCTAACCTATGGCAAAAGCAAAAAATGAAATTAATGAGATTTGTTGCTTGTGTAAATAATTTTTTAGTGAGTTTAATTTTTTTTTCTACTCATGTATATGAAAGTTGTCATTTTCTCACTGCCTACTCTACATGAAAGTTTTACTTTTATACACTAGTGGCGAAAATAATGTCAATGTCAAAACGAAATTGTAAAATTTAGGATTTTTTTTTTAGCTTAAACTCTTAATAAACTAAAATTGCGTTAATATTTTTATGAAATAATTTAATTTTAATGTACCATTTTATATAAAAACCCAAGAATGGTAAACAAATTAATATTAAATATATTTCGTTTGCAAGTTATAATTTTATTTCTGTCAATGTCAGTGTGGAGGTGTCGCTATGGAAATGAAATGATTTATCAATACTTTATACTTACATAATAATAATTGTCATTTAGTTCGTTTACATTGGGTGGTTTGAATAAAACAAGAGTTTATAGTCTAAGTATGTACTCTGAGCATGAGCATAAAGTGAGAGTTTATACTCAGTTTCGTAAGAATAAAAACGAGCTAACTTCGAGATGTAAATGCTCCTATTAATTTGAGTACCTATATACTCTTATATACAAACACACGTTTGTTATGATGAATTCTACACAAATTTTGACTAGCAAATGGTCCTCAGTTTTGCTTACACGTATTACTAGTGTCAATCAATAAATCATCATGAGTGATAGTGAAAAAGAAATTAATAAAAACAATGTTTCTTAAATGGCATTCGTCAAGCTTTTGCGTGATTTTCCAATTGTGTTTTCGAAGTCACAAATACCTGCTGCAAGGTAAACAAAATCTCAAGCTATTGATATCATTAAAAAACAATGGGAGGCCAGTTTTTGGTATTTTCGTCCTCGTCCTCTGCCATATGCTGAACTGGAATATCGACTAGTTAAAGCTCTGTTAAGTCTAGTTCATCGTTTAAATATTTTGCTCTATTATGCAGAACGAAACAGCTTGCAATAAGTTATGAGACTTTTTCAGTGGAAACTCGGACTTTATATTGTAGAATCGGAAATCGTTGTTATTATATAACTGGCCAAAACATCTTTCAATTATTACCCGTTCTTTTGTAAACATGTTATTATAGGCCTGTTCTTGAGGTGTATTCGGGTTTCTAAAAGGAACCATCAGCCATGGCAGGATAGCATATCCCTCATCTCCTAAAAGTAATGCTTGGCTATTTTCAAAAGTATTTCTTGCAATATTATAAATTTCCGAATTGCTCTAAATCCTTGAGTCGTGGGCAGAACCTGGCCATGAGGCGTCTACACTTTTAAACCACTCATCTGCGTTACACGTCGCTTGCACATTAATGCTAGGATAGCCTTTCGATTAATGTATTCATCTCCGTGTATCGATGTTTTTTTAAAATTCTTACGTGTGTGCAATCAATGAAACCGACGACGCATGGAAAATTATAACGCGATTGCCAATTATGCTTGGCTTGTATTATATCTGCAACGTTCTGGGGAAATTTTATCCATTGGCCACTTTTTTCAATTATCTTATCCCCTATACTTCTTGTACGACTTTTGATACTGAAATTTGATGCACACCAACATCTTCTCCTACCTAGCCATAACTACCTTTTCAAGATACGACCGAGTCTGCTAAGAAACAGACTCCAAATATATCGAGAAGAAACTCGCCTTCAGGAAGCATAAACTTATTTTATTCATACGAACTGTGAGAACATACTCAAGAAAAGTTGTATATAAAAGTTTGTGCTCAACCTAAGCAACTGCTTCTAATTTTTATTATTACGACTTGGAGTATTTACTCCAATTTTTTGAGAATAAAGTATGAAATCATTTTTATTCATATCACCCATTAACTTTCGTTCTATAATATAATTTTAAATTCGTAGAAAAAATAGCATTTACGACTCGAGATAAAATCAGTTTTTCTCGTTCGTGAGATTTGCTCACTCGCCGCTTTGCGGCTTGTCAATAAATCTCACCTCACGAAAAAAACTGGACTTTCATCTCTTGTTGTAAAATATACTATTTTTTGTATGTATTCGTAAAAAAAGTTTGTTATGCGTTATTGATTTATTTACATGCTTTTATGGCTTTCCAAGTTAATTTGTGTTTCTATTTAGCACTGCAGTGTCCAAGCCCACCCCGGGTTTTATTTTACCTTCGTCAGGAGGTTGTTCAGGATACAAATTAACAGAATAATAAGTCTGTTTGTACATTTTTTGCCGTACCTTTTGTAGTAAAACTAATAAAGGTACGCACAGTGCATAGTAAAATAAACCTGTCAGCACATTTTTACTATCGTATTTCATGTTAAATAGAATAAAAAAGAATGTGTGCCAATAGTCTCAGCATGTCACTGTGTTAATCTGTAAACATAAAGTCACGATGTCAAAATATTTGTCGGGCACACAATAAGTCACCCTAATTTCACTTTTCGACAGTGTGGGGCTAAATAGAGTAGATTTACACCTGTCGTAAAGATATAAATCTCAGTTAATGTACCCCAGGTAGATCTTACTAGCCAGGTAGCCCATATTACTCTCAGTTTCCCGAATAATGTTTTACGTTATAGCGCGCAGCTTAATGAGTTTAAGCAATTACCTGAGATTTACAGTTTGACGTGTCCTTGACACACTTGTTGCGGTCGGTGTAGGCAGCCCGCCAACCTCACTCGCTCGGAAAGTGAGAGCGTCAGGCAAGGTCTTTATTGTTTTATCGCTTGCTGTGAATCTGTTTTTATTCGTTTCCAACAGGTTATTATTTTCTTTTAATTGTTCTTATGAGCTGCTCATTTAAAATTAGCGCACGGAATAGAGTTTTTGCTAATTATCACAAAGAGTAAAGAGCAATAATAAACAAGCTTCTTGCGGCGCTGCTTGAATAATGTGTTAGAGTGGAAGATAACCCAAATTTGGCTGAATGTGTGTGCTGTTTGTTTAATTAATACTTGCTTTAACTTCATTAGTCATAGTTTCATTTAATGTCAAATTACACAATCCATATGAAAACGTAATAAAATACGAATATGATAGTTTATAGTTTTCCTTTTATCAAAATTTAATTCAGCTATATCTTTATTTTTTTTAATTATGTTGCAAAACTTCACGGAATTTTGTTACTAATATATTTTTTTAAATTACTTAATCTTTATAACTATAAATCTACCCCTCAAATTACGTACAATGTGTACCAAAAGTAAAGTAACGCGTCAATATCTCGTTTTGTGATAAATTTACAAAAAAAAGTTTCGAATATAAGTTTTTAGTGGTTTACTTACTACATAAACTTAAATTATTTTTAACTATACAGAGTGTTTTGTTTTTGCGCATCGGTACGTAACTTTGTTCCTGTAAATATAACACCCTATATTTACTGCGTTTTTTAGATGTAAAATAAAATTTTCTTTCATAAATGTGAAGATTTTAAATACCTAAAATCTATCGTGTGATTTATTAAGGTATTTTTGAAAATATTGATAAAAACAGGGTTCTGGAAAAAATTTAATTTCAATTGAAATTTCTAAAATACAGCTCAAACGTGAAAATAGCATTATATTTGACATGTAAAACAAATTTTCGAGTTATTTCTAAACCTTACTAGTTTTGTGCCATTAAATATTGTGTCGGTTCCCGTAAATTATCATTGAAACCTTAATAACTCGAGAAATATTAATTTTAGACATAATTGACCTTAAATATTTTTTAAAGTTATTTAAATCATCGATAAGAAAAGGTAAAATTATAGGGTGTTTCATTCGGAAGTTTGGAGCGGAGCTCGGAGCTGGAGCACGGAGCAGTGGAGCACGGAGCAGTGGAGCAATGGGTTTTTGCCCGGAGCTGGAGCGGAGCCCGGAGCAAATAATTTTGATTGCTCCACTGCTCCAGTTTATTATGTAAAATTTAAAAAAATAACTACTTTTTTTCCTTTTTTTCAACGTTTGAAGATCAATAATCTGTTTTTTCAAACATTTATTTAACTTCACTTGTTTGTTAGGGCCAAATTTTATTTTAACCAACTTCTATATATCCGATAAAATTAAACTTTGTTTTTAAAATTAATTTTTTTTAATCAAAAAACTTTCTTTAAAAATGTTAACAATATTTGGAGCATAGAGCGGAGCTGGAGCGGAGCCGGAGCAGGCATTTTGATGCCGGAGCGGAGCTGGAGCGGAGCAACTAAAAAATTGGACTGCTCCAAACCCCTGGTTTCATTAAAAATAAAGATTTATTTATGTTTGAAGTTTAGCCAAATGGGCTAGGCATAATAAACACCCTGTGTATTATTTTGAAATTGTAACTAGTCAGCAACTACTATGACACTGTTGTCAGTCAACTAAAGTGTCAAAGGAATTCGTTGCTAAGTTTTTAAATATTATTATTAATATTCCTGTTTCTGTCAATAATTTCAAAATGATTTGAATAACTTAAAAACGATTGCTTTTAGGTACATAACATCTTATAGATATATAAAAAAAAATTCTTTTGAAATCTGAAAAATGCAAAATATACAGGGTGTTCTGTTTTTAAAAAAAAAACTAAGTTACGTATCGGTGCACAAAAACAAAACACTGTATAGTTAAAAATAATTTAAGGTTATGTAGTAAAAAAGTAAATGACCACAAACAACTTTTATTCGAAACTTTTATTTGTAAAGTTATCACAAGACGAAGAAGAGATATTGACGCATTGCGTTACTTTTTTTTACATTTTATTTAAGATAACTAGATGTTATCACTATTTTTTCCCCCAAAAAATAAGCACTTTAAAGATATTAACAAATTCTTATTTGATAGATGTCGAACCTAAAATTCAAAGATGAATTGTTTGTGTAATCATTAAAGTATTAAAATGTATAATTATTTTATCATAAAATTCTGTGCAAAGACTTTTTGCAAGCTAACACTTTATGAGCTATAATTCGCAGGTTTTCAAAATTTATTTTTGCGTCCTATTTTTGGAACTTTGAGAATATACATTTTTTATTAGATATTCATTCAATTTTTAATACTGCACGATAAGTAGACAGCTTTTGTAAACCATTGATTGAGCAAGTCAAAGTTAGACAAAAGTGAACTTATGAGTGTACAAAAAAATGTATTACAAACGAACATTTGAAAATTTCTCTTTTTCTTCATTTTTTATTTAAAAAATATTCGTATGATAATACAAAGTGTGAGCGTGCATACTAAAACTCCGGTGCACATCGTAAAAGGTCATAAGCGAAATGTTTAAATACTCGGTAAATAGGTCAATACTGTAACCGAATAAACTTGTTATGAAATGTTGCAAAAAGTGTCTCTTCAAACAATACAGATATTTAATCTATTGTTTTCAGTGATAAGTCGTTTGAAAAATGATTATTTTTCGTAAGATTCAATTGCTGCTTGTTTTTTTACTGTCTTCAAATGTTTTTTAAAAAACACCTACATCCGAAACGATTAAAGATGTCTCAATTTTGTTTGGGAGAAAACAGCACTTTTTGAAGCAATATTATTCCGTAATATTATATTATCGACCCATTTATAAAAGTAGAAATTTCCGATGTGACATTTTAGACCGCACTGGCATGTCATAATGTACGTGGCCTCATTTTATTATCCTTATACATTACTGATTTATTTAGCAAAGTCCAGTGTGCATGATGGTCCAGTATCGAATAACTTTATGAACGCACTGATTTATCTTAATATAAAAGAACCATTAACAAAATCTTTAAAAAGCAATTTCAATTAATAAAGGTGCTGGTGTGCGAACTTACAAAATAACCACTGTTTTAGTAAATTATTTCTTTTAAGTTGGTGATGCTCCTACTTTGCATTGTATAATTTTCATCTGGACGCGTCTCTCCACGGAAGGAGAAACCATTTTATGCGTTTGTACACAAAAACCTTCCAATAAAGTTAAAGACTTTTATTCGCCGATCAGTTAACACTAAATTCTTAAGTTTCCTTATGGTTTCTTCTGTTCTTGCCTCTATAACTTTTCCAGAGCTTGGTTGATCACTGTTTGATCTGCTGCCTTTTTTAAACTGTTAAACCTTAGAACTTCGTCGAGAGTGCTCGACATCAATGTTATTTACCGATACTTATGGAAATTACATTATAAATATTATTAAACACAGCGTGTGCAGTGAACAAAAAATTGATAACATAAAAATCTACTTGCATGCAAAAATGCATGACACGCATTTTTGTAGTAAGTATCAAGTGTGCGTTATAGACATTTTTGGATTTCAGGTGCAAATTTCCAAATAAGAGGAGCTTTTATAATAATGTAAATATAATATTTATTTTCAAATAAACTTTTATATAGGTGAATTCATTTCTAAAATTTTTCGACTTATTCAAGCCCATCGTTTGTACTATAAATTAAATAAATTTCGAACATTAAAAGTGATGAAGAATATATGCATAGATAAGAATTTATAAAATATACGTAGGAATCCCCGAAAATGTTAGAGACAGAGGTGTGGTTAAATTAGCAAATACATGTTTTTATGTGCTTAGTCATAATGTTAACTGATAATGTGAATGCCCACTTCCTAAAACATCGTGGCAAATAAAAAAAAAGTTCAATTTTTATTTATTAAAAAAAATTGGTGTTCATATTTTAGGCAAAAGTATTAATCGCATTTTGCTGTTAAAGTTGACACAGCCTACTTAGTTTAGAAACGCGATAGTTACATTTTTTGTTTCTTATGGACACCATACTGCATTTATGTTATCAGTTAACAAATTTCATGGTAAATGCAATGAATATACTTAATATACAGGATGGACCACGAATGTTTTACAGGGTATATCGGTTACCCTAATAGTAAGCGAAAATATGATATCGGTCTCTTGGACTTTTTTTGAGAAAAGTACGGCTGTGCAATCAGATTTTTTATAACTATCGCTTTTTATTTTGGCACTACAGACGAAAAATGAAATTTTATCATTTTCAAAAATTTACTTTAACTTCTTTATTAATTAAAATAGATAAAAATCCTAGGAATGTTTTTTATACAGTTTTTTATGCTTAATTAAAAAAAATAGTTTACTTAATACCTCGAAAATCAAGGTCGCTAAAAAAAATTACTTTGTGTTTGAATTAAGCATAAAAACCTTAATAAGATTTTGTTCTATTTTAATAAATAGAGAAGTTATAGTGAATTTTTAAATGTGATAAAATTTTATTTTTCTTCTATAGTGCCAAAATGGAAAGCGATATAAAAAATTGATTATACAACCGTTCTTTTCTCAAATAAATCGCCTACCTATATCAGAGTTTTGCTTACTTTTACGGTAACCGAAATACCTCGTAAAACATTCGAATTTGGCCCACCCTGTTTATAATTCTACCGTTACACCCTATGGGTAGAAAGGGAATAGATTATAGATAAACAATGAATATAAAACTTTTTTTAAATAATGTTCAGATAAGCAGGTTGTTCCGATTTTAATAGCATTATTTCAGTTAGTAACAACGTTACGAACTAAAAAACTAATCCTACGTTATCGATTAAAATTTATGAAAAGAACATAACCGCAAAAACATATTAAATATCTAAACTCGTTTCCACAATTTAATTGAAAGATAAAATTTGGATGTTAAACATGTTCTCATTTGTTTATAAATAATTCAAAACTTTCATCTACAGTTTTCATTTAATAAAACAAAAATTAACGATATTGCTTTAAAAGGGTTAAAGGTACATTAAATTTTATTGCACCCCTCCCTTTTTTAAATTGTAGTCTTTATTATGAAGAATAAAAAGGTACGTCCAAACCAAGCGCGCCAAACTGCGCTCGAAACAGCGCAAAAACATGTATGCTCGTCTGAGATGGACGGCAAACCGCGTGCACTTTTACGTCGAAATAGCACGACTACAACGTTCGCGAACATATTGTGCGCTTTGACGGCAGTTCAGCGCGCTAGATCTGGATGCACTTTTAGGTTAAACAAATTTATATATGTACTTACAAAAAATACCAGCTTCTAAATACAAAAGTTTTTTTTTTTTTTGACGCCTGTGATCCTAAAACTGATTGAATTGGCGATCTTAATGATAATTTTTTCGGGTTTAAATTTTTGCCCAAAAACGCACTCTTTCCTTCTATTAGAACAATTGGGCAGGTAGTTTTATAAGCAACCTGAATTCATACTTTTTATATTAAGATATGCATAATATCAACATTATAGGATAATTTTTACCATCCAATATTTTTAGATTGGCACACGCCTTTCAGCTTTCATGGTTACGCCTTCCCAGATCAACAAACATAGCTGTAAGCCTTTCGCGTTATTTCTTATTTCATTAGTTAAGTTGGGCAGATTTTACCGTCTTAAGAGCAACATGTAACAACTCAACAGTTCACCATGGGGTGGGATTCGCATCGCGTGGCGATTTTACTCATTTTCATTAGGAATCCGATAAAAGTTGGGTGGATTTCAGTGGCGAAACGGCTCGATTTAAAAAAATATTTTTGTGTTTGTACTCGTTGTAAAAGTACGTAATGGGTTCAATGTAATGTTAGAGATTACGAACTAACAAATCGGTAGAAAGCGGCGATGCATTTCGATGCACTCTTTAGCGGCGGCGTTCGACGGTTCCGCCATCCCATGGTTCAAAATGAGGCCAGACACGTGGATGGATACGTTATACGGGATGGAACAGTGCACGTGTTCGCTGCAATGGAACGGCCCTGCCTTTATGTTTGCTCTTATTTCACGTTTGCTTCCCAGAAGCGTATTTCGGGTGCTCAGCAGCGGAACGCAACGCCGTGCACATTGTCCTTAAAAACATATATTTTGGGTGGTCATTCAATTTTAATTACTGTAGTAGATCTTCTGAGATAATTATTATCATACATGCGGTTTGCGGATGTAACAAGGAAATCATTTTTAACGAACAGTTTTGTGTACGATCTTGAGAATTTCCTAAATACTATGTGCGAATTAAAACAACTATCTATCATGTACCGAAATTTCAATACCATTTTATCAAACAACGATATGGAATTGGATTAAAAAAATGTACTAGCTGTATATACAAACAACAATAATAAAATATCTAATAGTAGCTTGAATTATCTGTACTTAAAAATTATCTTACGAAGAAGTATGAATATTATTAGTATTAGTAAGCAAATATATTATTAACATTTTTTTAAGTTAAATAGATGTGATAATAAAAGTTCCTGGAAAATATATTTATTCTTGAGTTACGTCATCATTTAGTCATTAATAAATTAACTAACATTTTAGTTAGGAATAGTAAAACAGTTTTTACAAAAATGTCAAATATTATTCAAAGTTTGATGAATTTCGCAAAACGGAAATATAAGACGTATTTGCCAAGAAAATATTCAAAGACGATATCGAACGAATCAGACATAATGTTTACACATTTCCGTCAGAAATTTAGATCGGTAAAAATGACATTACGAAAAATCCGACATTCCATTGAAATGTCGCATCCCATAAAATCAAAGAAGAAATTAATAAGGTAAAGAATTGGCAAAGATTTACATATAAACTTTAATTTAGCAAATATTTTGCTGCTGAGAATTAAGTTAACAAAATTAAATTAAAACTTTTTGAGAAGAAATTTAACATAATCAATCAATTTTGCACAGGGCTCGAAACCGAAAAAAATTTTGGTTAACGGTTAACCGAAATCGAGAACTTTATTTTTATAACGGTTTTTGTTGAAAAACCGGTTTTATTCGTAAAAAAACGGTTTAGTGTAAAAAACCGATTTAAATTATAAACCGGTTTAAAAAACCAGTTTATAATTTTATAATAAATGTACAATCAAGAGTTCAGTAATGACTTTTGGTAAACTAATCGCATTTACTACAGATTTTGTATTTTTCATCGTAATTTTTATTAAAAAAAAGATGTTAAAAAAACCGTTTTTTTATTATTTTGGTTAAAGGTTACCGTTTTTTTTGTCTTTAAAAATAACGGTTTCGGTTTCTGTTAAAAATAACTTTTTCTGACAAAAAATAACGGTTAACCGGTTTTTTAAACCGGTTTCATGCCCTGATTTTGCAGTAATTTATCATTAAAACAGCAACAACACAAATATTAATTTTAGACCTAATAGACCAAAAATAGTTTTTAAAAATAATTAATTATCAATAATTGACCGTTCCATTTAAAAAAATTGATTTATTCGTGTTTGAAGTTTAGCCAAATGGACCGGGCATGAGAAACGTCCTGTATAATTTTATTCTTAAGGCTTTCGCGGTCGTTGTCCATGTTACAATCTTCGTTCCCGGGTTTGGAACCGAGTCTTTTGGTCTTCTGAAGAAAAAAAAATGGTCGAAACGTCACGTAATCAAAGAAGACGCGGTTCCAAACCCGGGAGCGAAGCTGTAACACTCTGTATAATATTTTTATAACTAATTAGCAATGTTTCAAAGGAATTCGTTCTGACATTACTAAGTTGTTAAATATTACTCCTAATATTCTATCAGAGTCCTGTTCCTGTAAATATTTTCATAAAAACGATTGGTTTTAGGTGCAAAAAATCTTGTACCTATATTTAAAAAAAAAAATGCTTTTAAAAATTACAAAATATACAGGGTGCCCCATTAAAAAAAAAAAAAGTTACGTATCGGTGCGCAAAAACAAAACACTGTACATTTGAAAATAATTTAAGGTTATGTAGTAAATGACCCCAAACAACTTTTAATCGAAACTTTTTTTTTAATTGTATACTAATAACAGTTATCGAATCATTCGTCTTGACTGGTACACTTGGTATGAGAAACGATGGAAGCCTTTGATAAAAGCGGTGTATGGGCAAAACTAACCTAACCAAATACTTTCAAATAAAACGCCGCTTTTAACCCTTTGAACTCTTTCATTTTTTTTTAATAACCCCTTTATATTTCAAGCATTTAATATAAAAAATACTCCTATATAATTCGAAACATTTAATAAAAACCAATTCAATAGATTTTTTTTAATTAAATAAGAAGTGCAATTTAAATGTTTCGTATAATTTTTTATGACTTCGTACATTTTTTTAAACATTCTTGATGAATATTGTTGAGATTTATTATGGGCGAATCTCATAGAAATGAAGTATGTATTAATGCTCTGAATTTCTTTCAAACGATCGCACCCTGTGCGTGATTAAAATCACTGACTAAAGAGGACTAGATAACAAATCTCTGCTACGTTTTGACAAAAGCTCTGAAGTAACATATCTCCAAGTGCTCTTATTCTGTCCTGCGGCTACTCGATTTTACCAGGCATCTTAACAGTAATATGATTATTTAAATTTAGCACTAAATTTAGTTAATGTCAACGTTCAAAGTGTGACGGGATAGACAAGCAAACGTCGAAATAAAACAATCGAAGTAGATTATAATTTTGTTCATTGCAACGTTGCTTTTTATCTTAGTTTTCGCGACTTTTTAGTTATTTTGCTTATTTTCGTAAATAAACATATAAAATATTATATCATTGTAAAGGAAAATAAATAATCTTTGTATCTAAGTAATCGCCTAGCCTAATACGTAATAAGACTTCAGTTTTAAAAACAGGAGTTACCTACATTAAATATTTCGCACGAAAAGATATGAATAAAAATTTTGCTATCAACATTTTAAGAAAATTCTGCAAATTTTTTTTCCCTTGGCAATTTTGTGTATTAGCAACGATAGCCGAAATATTTGAGTTTAAACATTTGGATCGTTTTCGGTTTTTTCGTTATATCACTTAAGCCATGGGATTTTTTAACAAAACAAGATCTTGTTTAAATTACACTCTTAAAGAGCTAAATGTTGTCTCATATGAACAACCTTGTATTTTCATTAGTTGTGGAAATAGCAATAGTGCCACATTGAAAAGTAAAACATCCTGAATACAGTTTTGGTAGAGATTTTCATTCACAAAGCGTGAGGCAACTCATATATGTGTTAAAGTTCCTTTTATTTGTTTAGTACGGCAATTTCAGAAGATCAAAGAAAAAATTGCGACAAAAGTTACCCAGACAACTGGAAATTGCGAATCACAGTACTAAAAAATTCTTGGGTGTGAGAGAGTCCTCGCTTTGTTCGTTAGGAACGCAAGAGTGTTGCATTCATAAATTCGGCGCAATAAAATTTTATTAAGCAAGAGTCTTAAAAGAGGATCAATATAGTTTTAATTAGGTCATGTCAGTTTACAAGTTGTTCCAGGAAAAATATCGCTCTTACGTCTGTCAGCAGTTTGAAGCATAGAGAACCAATAAACTTTGCGATTCATCAGCCGCATAAGAGCTGATTCTGTGAAGATATCGATTTTAATAAACATTTTTTCAAAGATTAGTCATATGTTGGACCATAGGCAAATAAAATATTTTTTTACAGACTCAGGTTTATGCGTATCCTAATCTGTAATTGCTTCATAAAAGTAACATTTAAACAATGTACTAACGCAATATTTTGAAAACACGCCCTATTACAAACTTTAAACATGAATTTCTTTAATAGGTTAAGGTAAGGTTTTGTTATTTATTATTACCGATATTTACTGTAATGTCGTTTTAATAACGAAGCGTGACTTCCCACCTTAAAAGAGCAACACAATTTGTTGTCAAACTTTTGATTTTCTTTGGCCGGAATATCTCAAGTTATGTACTGGGTCATATTCCATGACAAAGAGCCCGCATTCTTTTATGGACAGGTAATGTCTATTGAACGGTTTTAGGTCTCGCCGTAACGCTTTCTCCTGTAATTTCCTTGTGTTAAATATTTCCTCGGAAGAACGACGTTTAAATCTAAACCTGACAGGTGTGTAAAAGCACAGCAAAACGCTAAATAATATAACCTTATTGAACTGCTTTTAAAATGACTTGCTGTCACTACGTACATTTATTTGTCTGCAATTTTGGTTGTTGTATCCTTTATGAGAGATGAAAAGTGTTTATGAGATGTGTATTTGTTTTCATGTAGTATACATATAGATTCCATATCATACTGGTTATTGATTCAGACAGCTTGAGAAAATTTGACTAATATAAAGGTATAAAAAAAAATTGGCTACAGTACACTTTTCTCTCCAATCGATTTTGACAGAACTACTGTTCTATATAAATTAATCATATCGATGTAAAGTGAATACATTCCTTTGAGGTCTGCAATCGAGCTAGGTCAGATGAGGTTGTTATATTCCAAAAATTCGCTGTTTGCTATCGTACCCATACGATTACAATAAACGAAAAAGGACAATATGGAATAGGCGCTAAATTCTCGTATTTCATTTTTGAACAATAAAAGATATTTGTCATTGAACCATATACCGGGTGATTCAGTTTGACTGCCACGTCCCTATAACTTTTTTATTTTAAGAGAAAACTCATATTTTTGTAAATCGCGAGAAATGCTTTATAAAATGACGTTAAAATAATTTTTCTACGATAAAAATATTAGGCCGGCGAAAGTTTACTGTTTTACTTTCTTTCTAAATTCACTGTATATATTTTTTATTTATTTTTACAAAGAATTCAAACCCGAACATGTAATAAAAACATTAAAATACATGGGAATGATGAGAAAACACCAAAATACGATCAAATTTTAACAGTCGCACGTACCTAATAACTAAAAGGTATTGAAAAGAATTTTAGTTAAAAATGAGGAACAAAATTATTAAGGGAAATATCTTTATAAGAACTTTCAGTATTTAACATGTTTAAAATGTCCAGCATCTGCCTTCAAGCACAGTTGCTCTATGTATGTAACGCCTTGAATATACACTTACAGAAGCAAATTGACAGAAGGTCCATTTTCAATTTAATGTTCACAAAATGATGATTTTTCGTCGAAAAATAATAGAATAGTTATAAACTGTCAATTACTACAGCGATCATGTTTTTTTTTATCAAATACAACAATTGCTAAGACTTTGTGAAAAATAATAAACGGTTTTTAAACACGTTTTTGTCAAGAATGTTTTAATGAGTGTTTATTTATTTATTGCATGAATAAATTCAGAATTATATTCTTAATCAGAATTAGTAAAAAACACTATTCTAAATAATTATTTAAAAAAAGTTGACTATCGCCAGTCTAATATGTGTTTTATTGTAGAAAAATTATTTTAACGTCATTTTATAAAAAATATCCCCGCGATTTACAAAAATATATGTTTTTATTTTTATATGAAAATAATAAAGTTAAAGGGGCACGGCAATCAAACTTAATCACCCGGTATTTAAAATATACCCCTTTTTCTTATACCTAACATTTGCAAAATATTGTTTAGTACTGAAATATTATAGCAACGTTTTAAAATTCACTCGACTTAAAATACTCCAAAAATAGTTTTGAACGCGAATGAATGATTTTTCGTGTATTTATAATAAAAATATTCAAACCATTTTTAAGTGTCTATTTTAAGTTTTGTTTTTATTAATCTGCAATACTATTATTATGTTACTTAAGGCGTTAATATCGGTGCTGGGGGTCAGGTAAGTTGTCTCTTAAAGGGTTCGGTAAAAACGTTTTACTTATTGCAAAAATTTCTCAAAATACTTATTTAAAAAAGTTAATACATTTTGGCGATATCGAAAGTGAATTAAAAAATTTCGTACACACATAAAATTATTTGTTCAAAATGTCACCATTACTCAGGTTTTTTTTTTATACAGATGCACGTAGCGAGATGGTCATCTTTGGTAAACCTTTTGTATGCAATAAATGTATACTGAGTAAAACTCACTACATTTCAACATACATTACAAAAATACACAATCTGCAGTAGGTACATGTTTCAGTAACACACCTACAGATTTGCATTATTCTCGAGTCTTACTAAAAGACTATTCAGTCAAATTAATTGCGCATGACCGGCATTACAAAATAATTTATTTAGATTACTGAAACAGTTTAATAAGTGATCTAAATAACTTCACAACCGCATGAAGCATAAATTATATATCATAAACCATAAACCAAGATCGTGTTTTTTTGAAGTACATGTAATTCCTATTATTTATTTCCACAATCACATCTAAAACCTGTGCAACATAGAAAATAAAGCAGTTGTCACATACGCAGCTAACTAACGAGATACAAAAGTATCAAAATTATTTTAATTCAACCGCAGCTCCTGGAAAAAATCTGTAAGTGCTGCAGAACAGAAAGCAGTTGTCCGACTTTTTTCACGATATTAAATTGTGTCATGCGTTGCAATCGGTTACGGTGTATGATTGTCCTTGTAATTAAATCACGAAAAACGTAGACTTTTGTGTACGCGTTAGCATATTTATAAAATGTGGCAGGTACGAAATGAAAAGACAAGCAAATTCAAAATGAGAAAAATAAGATTTCCACAACATATGTAAGAATAACTACTCATGAATTTTTTGACATGACATCCAGGTAATTTATATAAATAAATAGAACGTTGTGCCCAAACCTAACCTTAAAGTTAAAATAATACTGCGTCGTTTATAGTTTATAAATCGACTTAAACTTAAAGTCTAAGAAAACTTTACCAACTTTCAACTTCTTAGGTAGTTAGGTAGGTATAGTTTGCTTGGTGATTGCGCTAGTGGATATGTTGTATGTAGAAATGTAGACAATGTTATCACAAAACAAGTAGCAGTGTTTGTCCAATAAAAAATAAAAAAACGCGCGGATTCTACGCTTGAAAATGTGCAGAATATTAATTGAATACATTTTTTTGTTTTATAATGCATAAGAATGGTAAAATTACATCTTTATTATAAAAAAAATATATGAAAAATTCGTTGAAAAAATATAAAATTATAATTTGTTAATGTTTTTCAAATGTTCCAAAATTACCGCCGTCTACCTATTTAGCCTTCTTGAAAATGTTGCCCTAATAATTAACAATAAATCGTGATATCTCGAAAAATATTAATTTTAGATACAAAACAGACTTTAATGTTTTTGAAGGACAATTAAATTTTTTATAAGCTTTAAGCATATACGGTTTTTTATTTAGAAAAATGAGTTATCGATGTTTAAAACTTCACATGTTTGACCAAGCGTAATATTTAAAAAATGTAGCTAGTGCAACATGTTTGCCAATCTAAATTTCAAACAAATCTCTTTTTCAAAGATTACAAACGTTGGAAATTTTTGAAAGTGCTGAAACGCTCAAAATATTTATCAAAGTGTAAATTTCACGAAAAGGATTGACTTTGGACCCATATAACCTTAAAAAAAATTGAGGTAAATTTAGAGAAAAATCCAAAAATATAAAAATATACAGGGTGATCCATTAAAAATCTCTAATTTTGAATCGATTTCCGATTGAACCGGAAGTCGTATTGAAAACTCAATATTTTCATTGAATCCGGAAAATGCGATAACGGTCAGAGACCAAATTTTATTGTAACATCTTCAATATAGTGTTCTAAATATTTGTCTGTTTTCATACTTTGGCGCAGACTGTATTCAACAAACATATCACTATTACGATTTTTTACATGGGCGTTTTTTTTCTGCTATGGATTTTTCTTGGTTTTTCATACAGATATAGTGAACACGTTTTCACCAGAAAAGTTCGGTGTTAAAATACATTTTTTTTTGCAAATTTATTTATCTCGTTTGTGAAAAGTAGGTTTTAAACAATGACCTTTTTTCTTAGGATACGTAATGTGTAGACTACTATGTCCTGTATTAGCCTAGCTTGTCTGAGATTCAACGAAAGAAGGGTGAAAAATTCCAATTGGGCTTTGGTAGGCCCTTTGGGAAAGTGGAAGCTTAATTTTCTTAAAAATATTCAAATAGTTCCTTAATTTTCCAAGTCTATTTTGACACAATTGTGGAAAGTAGGATCGCCTAAAAATTTTAATTAAAAAAACACTCGTACAATGTTTGTTCAAGTTCGTTTAATTTGTCTTTTTATTTTCTAACAGATGAACAACCAACAGCCATTGAACAAAAACAAAAGTATTAAAATATTTCAATATTTGATTTTATCAACTAAATATTGGTATATTTAACACCAATCAGCAAGTTTTTGGTTTAAACGCTACCCAAAAGGAATATTACACGGTCAACTACCCGACAGGCAAGCTTTCCCACAGTCCAACTTCCCGACAGAGTATTTTTTTTTAAATAAAATGTATTGTTTCGACCAAAGAAAATTTTTAAGTAACGTTTATTCATTTTGTCCATTACAAGAATGATTTCAATTCAGAGAGAGAGTGGGTTAAATGAGCAAAGTTAAGCAGAAATTACAAAAGTTATTAAATGGCGTTTAAAAAATTAATCAGTATTGTCAAGTTTCTGGTAAAAACGTTGTGACAGGTAATTTTTAGAGAATTATACGTAGATTTTTAATTTAGTATGTTGATTTTGTTAAATTGAGCAAAGACTGAATTACATACTAAACTTACTTTTTTTTAATGGAACTGTAGTTAGGTGTAACTTTGTAAAAGAGATTTTTTCTGTTTTAATGACATAATTATACGTAATATCAGTAGTTTTCGATCAAATATCAAATGTATCGTAGGTTTTAAAAAAAATGAATGATTTACATACCAAGTTTGGTTCGTAAAATATATTAGTACTATGTTGATGGGACTTTGTGTACAGCATTGCACAAAAAATTCAAATGATTTTAAAATATTTCGTGAGTACAGATTATAATTATTTTGCGGAAAATTAGACAGCAAGCAATTTTTTAATTTATATACGAGTACTATTTAAATAATTTTTCATTGTACAATGCGTATGAATCACTTTTTTTTAAATGGACGGTTTGCTTGAAAAAACTTTCACATGGTGTACTAACCGTGTTCAATTCCGCAATAGTGTTGTTCTCACAATTAATACAATTTGAAGTGATTAGCAGATTTTTTTCGCAACTTGCCATGTAATGAAGGTATCTGTAAAATATTGGCGCGTTAGTCTTAACGAATATTAAGATCTAATTATGAAACTAAAACATAATCACGATCAAAGGTGAACTTAATCTTTTAATTACAGTAAAAATCAGGTCATACTAATCACTAGCACTAGATAATAGTTTGTGCAGTTTTATTATACAGAAAGAAGGTTATCAAATATCTGTGGTTGAATCTACACCTTCGGTAATGTAGTTTAAGTGCAGTGGGTCAGCGTCGGAGGCGTCGATACTAAGTAGGTCAGTTCAGGACTGGGACGCTCGTGCGAGTTATCGACGCTGACGTCAGAATATTACATTCCGTTTTTCTTATTGATCTCTTTGAAAGAAATGGACAAGGGTTAAAAATATATTCTGGTAAAAAAATATTGATGATTTATCGTATTAATTAAAATTGTGGGTTAAGGATTACCTTAATGCAATCAGGACAACGATAAATATGTTTTGTTTCATATCTTTTAAATTTGATCGTTTTCATTTATTTTAAAAAACAAATCAAAATGCCACAACTCAAACTTATTGGCTAGAACATCTTTCATTTGTTTAAATTTGGTGATCGTCATTTTTTTGTTCACTGCACTTTTTTTTCTATAAATGCGTGTAATTATCTAAATAAAAACTCTTAAATAAAATTTATATTAATAGAGTTTTTGAATTTAAAAATATCTCGCTTTAACAACCACGTTCGTTCTGTTTAAATGTTTTAAAAAGATAATGAGATTTTGTAGTGACTGCTTTGATTTCAACTAAATATAACAACAGGCGCAAAGTTATCATTTACATGCACAGTTGCATATGGCGTGTGTTTATAAGCACTATCGCAAGAACGAGCCATTGGGAATGTGGGACATGGAGATAAGAACTTATAATGGAACGCATAATTATTGTCCATAACTAGAAAGGGATATACAATTAAATGCTAGCAGCTATTGTTTTAATTGCCGCTCACATAATAAAAACAAATAGTTACATCAAAGTATCGCATCGCATGTTGTTAAACACGTCTCACGTTCTTTGAAAAGAGTTGGATTCTTTGATTTCGACAATAATTTGGTAGCGTGCCGGAATATTTTTACAGTCTTTCAAACACGCCTATTAATATTATAATAATAATGATAATAAGGTTATTCTTTGAGCAAAGAGACACGAGGATAAAATTTAAATTTATTTTACTTAACTCTTTATTTCGTTTCTCATTTGTTGTAGGTATACAAGGTGAAAATAATCAATATGGTCACTTTATTGTTATAAAAATAGGGGAGTCGTTTCAGTTAGCGAAGTTAGGCAGAAAGAAGTTGTTCTGCGTTTAAAAAGTCAACCAGTGTCGGCAACTTCTTAAGAAACTGCAAAAAACTGAAGCCAATATCTTTTTAGCTATGGACACTAATATTTATTTAAGTTGGGAAGTTACCGAGATACCGAGACCAATCTTACATTTTTTTAAAATAACAGCTATAGTTGGCTATATGCTCTTAGTATTTTTTTATTTCTTTAATTTTAGATATATTAAAGTTTTATGTAATATCAGTAGTTTTTGATTAAAAAAAAATTATTATAAACCCACATTTGTTCATCTGTTAGTCAACATTCCATGTTTTAAAAAAAGTAGTAGCCTTATATGTACTTAATAGCTTTATATGTGTTTCCAAATTTCCATCAAATATTTACATGGTTTGAAATTTTCTCTTCGTGATATAAGCTATAATTTTAAGCATTTCTTGCATTTACTGACACATTTTTTTTTTTTTTTTAATTAAAACACTAGGTGTTTGAACACTAAAACTGGTCTAGAAGTAAGACCAACCATTAGTTTGTATCTGTTAAATCTTAAATCTAAGTTACTTAGCTAAAATCAGTCCAGCGACGTACTTTAGTTGTCTTTGTTATTCTTAGGGAAATATATACACTAACGCTTGCACAATGCTCTGCTTTTACACAGATCACTTGGAAAGTTCGAACGGTTTGGTTCTCTTCAGTCTTCGACATAGGTTTTGGTTGTCTAGCAGCTGGAGAACTTCTGGATTTTCGTGTAGGTGAAGCCTGTCTTCATGCTTCTTTGCAAATCTTTTGATTTCTTCTTCAACGGTTAATATGCCCAAGTCTCGATGAAGGTCGGCGTTTCTGACAAACCAGGGAGCGTTAGGCATTTCATGTAACACCTTGTTTTGGACAGTTTGTATCTAACGTATATTTGTAATTTTTGCACACCCCCATAGTTGTATTCCATACAACCATGTAGGTCTAATAATTTGTTTGTAAATCAAAATTTTGTTGTATAATGACAGTTTGGAATATTTACCAATAAGCCATCTGTATTGTGCGGTTTTAATTTTAAACTCCTTTTCTTTTTTCTTAATATGTTCTTTCCACCTTAATTTAGCATCAAGAGTCATACCAAGATACTTTGCAGTGTTTGCGTGTGAGACAATGGTTTCATTGATTGTTATTGCTGGAGAGTTTCTCAATCTTTTATTTGTAAAGTTGATATGGACTGATTTCGTTTCATTTAGTTTAATTTTCCACTTATTGGTCCATTCGTGTATGGTATCACTAGCTGTTTGTAGTTTTTTGGTGGAAATTATATCTGTTTTACCTGTTGCCAGCAATGCTGTATCGTCCGCGAAGGTAGCCAATTTCACTTGATTCAGTTTTGGTATATCACTGGTGTAGAGTAGATACAAGACAGGTCCAAGGACACTCCCCTGTGGCACTCCTGCTTGTATTTTTACTGACACATAAAGTAGGGTTTATAATCTTGGTAAAGTTATCTAAAGTTTTACTTAAACTTTTCTACGTCAGTGTGTGATTTTTAAGAGAACATTGACTAAATGCTACTCCTATTTAATGAATAACTTAAAATCGTTTAATGTAGGAGGAGTTCCGATTTACGACTTAATACGTTTTAACAGGAATCGGATAAAACTAAAAATTATGTAAAATACTACCGCTAGGTATGAGACACCTTAAGTATGTAGTTTTTGCTTGTAACCTTTCTTCAGTTTATTTCCACTTAATCCATCTGTTCGTAACAGCCTGGTTAGCTCTTTTTTTCAGGTATTTCTCGGTCTTCCTTGTTGTCCTTTCTCCATCTTACTTCACTTCATAAACTTTTCTGGGTATCCTGTTTTTATTGATTGTACTTGTCACGTTGATACGTTTTTCAATCGTGTTTGCCTTTGGGTTTTCTTAACAGTTTTTATTCCTAATTATATACCTGCATAATTTTTTGTCCGATTGTTTGAGAAACCTCATTTTTGTCATTTTGATAAGACTTTTTTATTTTTTTTGCCTAATTTAAAAAATACTAAACAGTAATAGATCTGTACATTTATTCGCTTTTTCGTTATTTCTGTATTGCCTAAGTGAAACTTTTGCGGATCCAATTTTTTTAGTTTATTTCTTTGTTCATCTTTCCGTTACAATGTGAGTGAACCCGTAGATCCTAGACATTTGCAGCTTTTTGCTTACAGCCCAGCCAGACTCTCTTTTGTCCTTTTACCCATCATTTTTGTTCTTTACTTTGCTTATTTTTATAATGCGTTTGGTTACATTTTTGTACGCACCTTTTATATTGTGGTTTAGGTTTGTTTTTGGACATTACCTGCAAAAGTGAATTTGCTGAATAAATAAATAGTATCCTATCTTTTTTTCGTAGTTGGATGACTTGTAGACACTAACCCATACTAATTATAGGTATACAGGGTGTCCCAGATTACATTTCCAGCATGGGGATCTCGCTTATTATAAGAGATACAGGTTTGTTTAAATTAGATGAATTATTCCTTAGTATGAGAGGAGCCACAATCAATTTTTAAAAGTACAAAATTCCTCGTACTTCAGATGTTATAGCAAAAATTATAAAAATGTCGGATTTCTTTTTTCTCTCATAACTTTTTTGTCTTAATCGTTAGAACAATTTTATTTGTACTTTCTGAAGGTACTTTATAATGGTGAATGTAACAGTTATTTTAGATTTTTTTTAACACCTACCATTTTCGAGATATTACCCCTCATTTCATTTTTTCTTATGGGCCGCAAAGTTGGCTATGGAATAATTAAATGTGTTTTATTTTTCTCGTTTAAATGAGATATTACTTGCTATACCTATTATTATAAATAAGTCACAAAATCAAGAAAAATCGTATTTTACCCACACTTATCAAGTTATCTATGAAAATAAAAACAAAAAACAACTAAATAAATGTCAAATGACAGTTACCGTTTGTCTGCGGTATCATTTATTAGAATTTCACATTATTGTTGTGAATTTCGACAGTCCTTGTAGTAATTGTTATAATGATGGCTACATTTAAAAATAGCGAAAAATTTGACATGTTGAGATGCTACATTCTATACCATAAAAACTGTGTAGAAGCTGAGCGAATATACTTAGAGCTATATCCCGAGAAAAGGGAACGAAGGGTGTGTACTTACAGAAATTTGGAAATAAATTTAAAAGAATATGGTTTCTTCGAGAAACCAACCAAAAATCCAAAACAAATCAATGAAGAATTAGAATTATCTATTTTACACAGTTTCTATTGCAAAGAATGTAGCATTTCAACATTTAAAATTTTTAATTAGTTGTAAATGTGCCCACAATTATATGAGAAAAATTGCTACAAAGATTATTCAATTACACAACAATACTATAAAATTCTAATAAATGATACCGCAGTCAAATAGTAACTGTCATTTGACATTTAATTGTTGTTTTTTGTTTTTATTTTCAGAGATAGCTTGGCAAATGATGGGTAAAATACGATTTTTCTTGATTTTGTGACTTATTTATAATAATAGGTATAGCAAGTAATATCTCATTTAAACGAGAAAAATAAAACACATTTAATTATTCCATAGCCAACTTTGCGGCCCATAAGAAAAGATGAAATGAGGGGTAATATCTCGAAAATGATAGGTGTTAAAAAAAATCTAAAATAATAGTTACATTCTCCATTAAAAAGTACCTTCAGAAAGTACAAATAAAATTGTTCTAACGATTAAGACAAAAAAGTTATGAGAGAAAAAAGAAATTCGACATTTTCATATTTTTTGCTATAACATCTGAAGTACGAGGAATTTTGTACTTTTAAAAATTGATTGTGGTTCCTCTCATCCTAAGGAAAAATTTATCTAATTTAAACAAACCTGTATCTCTTATAATAAGCGAGATCCCCATGCTGGAAATGTAATCTGGGACACCCTGTATATTACGCCTAATCAGTGAACTTGCCGAGTTCGTAAAATAGATAATGTTTTGCCGAATTCTTGAAATAGGTAGAGCGTTTGCCCTCATTCACTAGGTACTAGGTCATAATAGACGATCAGGTTAAAGGTTGGTCAAAGTTTTTTTTTTATAGTATTGCGAATATGGCAAGTGCTGATTTCACGTAGTAGGCATAGTATTGCTTATATCACTAACCTTGTGTCTATTTTACGAATTAAGCAAAATTTGCCTATTTCATGAACTGGATAAGTTCACTAATTCGGCGTAACATAAATATAAAGAAGGATGTTTAAAATTCGAGTTTAGGCATGGGAATCTCGCTTATTTATGATAGCTAGAGTATGAGTTTCAATTTGGCAAAGTTACTAAATTGAAATTTTATTTAATTATAAAAGTAGCAAAAATTGCGCCCATAAAAATAAATAAAGTTGGTTGTCAAAACAAAAACGAAACGCCCTAGAAAAATTAGTGATTACCATCGGATTCGACTTTAAAAAAGTTGCTTGAGCAATGTTTTGACATATTTAAAATATTTGTATAATCAAAAGAGTTATGAACGATTTTCAAAAATCGTATTTTCCGGTTTTTCCTAATTTTCTCGGATATTTCCAATTTCTCTTCGGATTATTAATGAGCACAATTTAGCAACTTTGCCAAATATAAACCTATATTCTAGCTATCATAATCAGCGAAATCCTCATGCTAAGCTCAAACTTCAAACACTATACAGGGTGTGTATAAATTGGCGTAAGCGCTGCACGTGGCGATGTTCTTCGTAAAATTCTAAGTCGAAAATCTTAATCCGAAAATGTTGTACCATGCTTGCTGTGTCTGCAAGAGGTCCTCAAAGTTTTGACATTTAGTCCTTTAATAAACGTTATTATTTACTACTTGCAAACGAAAAAGCTGCAATTTGGAATAAAAATAAATTTCGAATAGTATTTTTTCCTAGATATTGTGTTCTTCCTTTCAAAAATTTGTGTTGAAAATATGTAAATCACTGATTTGAATGAAAATAATACATATGGCAACATTGTCATTAGCTATTATCTCTGTTTTTCTCGTAATTATTTCTAGTTTATGTTTTACAATACCCAAAAGTTTGCAGCTATGTTTTCGAACTGAAGGCTTTCAGTTCGAACAAATATTATAAATACCTAAGTAAAAATCGCTGATAAAAAAATGTCCAAACGCAAATCAATGTATTCAATGTTGCCAAATTTTTGTTTCTTTAAATGGTTCCTGAGGCCATAGGAAGAGTGGCACAACATTTTTGTACTAAGATTTTCGACTTAGAATTTTACGAAGAACATCGTCACGTGTAGCGCTTCCGCCAATTTATACACCCTGTATATGCTACTGTGAAGCCCGAATTTCGGTAAAACCTAGGTTTTACCAAACTGAGGTGATAAAATTCGAAAGTTTGTAAACGCTTCCATTTCGGGCTTTTGCGTTTGTTTTCATTTAAAAAATAGTTAACTAACCTTTAACCTGATGCTTGTTACGTTTTGTCAGATTAAACGTTGATCAAAGCTTTTTTTGATAAATAAAGAAAATGGTCAACTTTAGACTTTTACCACCTCACATTGGTAATTCCTGGGATTTACTGTATTCCGAGCTTTAACAGTAACATATATTTTTTATTCGTGTTTCCTTAAAACTGTCGAAATAATATCAAGCTACATGAAATATCACTTTCGGTTAAACGTTAAACCTTTGATTAGTTTTTTGATATGCCTCTGATAAGAGACCATCTTGCAAATACCTTGTTTTTTTTATATAAGAAAGGTTCTATGATTAAGGGCTGGTGCATCGAGCATGCATGAGAAATTTTGTAGTGTTTGTTGCGACATGTGTCTCGGTGCCGGTTGCATTTAATCCTATCACATATATCTGTTGTGCCATTAGCTTTATTCTTTTTACACTAATTGAGGTTCAGCATTATCTGCTGTACAATCGTAAATCCACAAGAAAACTTGTTCATTTCGTAATAATTATTTTAAAGATATTTGAGGCAATCATAATTACTAAAACAATGTCTGTTAACTCTTTCCTGTAGAAGATTTATCTATTTATCTGCTATCTTCATCTGATTCGGTATTACGTTATTCGAATGAATGCGTAATTAATCGAGCAAGTGTGTCAAGGCCAGTGGAAATGCGCGTGTTATGGTGTTTTTGGAGAATGTTAACTAATTTCGGTAACAGGTTAGTTGTGTTAATACTCGATTTTGGATTTGATAATAAATCTAGATATTAGTGGGTAACTAGGTTAACGATGTAGTTAGTTGTTTTGGTAAATCAATCAACATGTTACAGCTTATTAGTAGATTCGCGAACCTCTTAATTTTTGTGAAATGCTAAACATATTAAAGTTAATATTCCTGCGGTCACGACTTCATTCCTAAATAGATGCAAATTAATAGTTCCAATTTCCGAAATTTGTTTTGTGGAGATTGCACGGCTTATAAAATACCTCATTTTCATAACAAAGAAAAATCATTGAAAGTTCTTTGAAATCATGATTGGTCATCAAAAATGATTTATTTACATTATATTTAAAACAACAAAATTGACTATCACCAGTCTGATATATTTCATCGAAGAAACAACATTGTAACGTCATTTGATAGAGAATTTCCTGCAATTTTCAGAAATATAGGGCGCGACAGCCACACTGAAGCATCCGGTATATAGATTTTTATAACAAGTGACATATTATTGGAAACGGCAAAGCAAACGCGATCGATTTATGTAAATATTTAGCATGGTATCTATAGCAAAATCAATAGCTTACTGCTATATCTTCTTAAACAATTATGTCATGAACAGACTAATACCACCAATTATTTGGCGTGTCAATCAATCACAATGCACAGAAATTCAGAGTTTTTTTAAAAACTATTTTAGATATTAAATAATTGAATAATCTCAATATTTCATTGTTGCATAAATCAAGTTAATTAAGCGTTTTTCTAAACATTTCGAAAATCGCTTCAGAGACTGAGCTCTATCAAATGTAACTTTTTGGGCATTTAACCGAATCTTTATCTCTTATATTAGGCGAGGTGACCCACTACAGGTATAAAAATTATGCGTCGACCTTGTGAAATTTTCTAAATCCTTACTGTCGTCGATATTTTTTAAGTTTTCCGGAAAAAGGAATATATTTAGGAATTTAGGTGATCTTTTTAAAACGTCCCGTTGTATTTCTTTGGCATTCTTTAAACAGGACGAGCCAATAACGAAAAAACTGTAGTATTTGGGCTATCCAAGGTGTGGGACATTTCCAGCATTGGGATCTCGCCTATTATAAGAGATACAGGTTTTCTTAAAAAAGATGAGTTATTTCCAAGTATGAGAGGAGCTACAATCAATTTTTAAGTCTCGTACTTCAGATGTTATAGCAAAAAATATGAAAATGTTGAATTTCTTTTTTCTCCCATAACTTTTTTATTTTATTCATTAGATCAATTTTTGGTGGGTTGAAATTTTGCAATTAAATTTTTTTTTAAAGCTTGGTTTGTTTAAAAACTTTTTTTTTTCTTTAGTTTTTCTCGTAAACCCTACTGTTTTTGAGTAAAAAATAAAACAAGTAAACATGAACCATCAAATATTCCAATATAAAACGATTCATTTTGACGTTTACGCGGCGACTACGCTTAAACGGGGTAAATCCGAAAGGAGGCGTCTATGGAAAAAAAAATTAAATGAAGAGCCCCCTTAATTTTCGATAAGGAATCACCTCCTGAATATTTTCGCAATATTTAAGAAACACCCTGTATGTCAATATATCATACATATTTACCTACTCCTGGTATTTTTTTGCATATTTTTTTAATTCACTTAATTTTTTTTATGGGGCCAGTGGCGTATCATCCTATGGCGCAGATGGTACGACTGCACCAGAGCTTGAAAGCTTTTGGGGGCCCATTGGGATTTGTTCTCCAAAAAATTAGGTTTTTTTAAAAGGTTTTCAAGGTTTTTTTCAGAAATATATATTTTATGGCCAAAGTTACAGACTTGCACCAGGGTCCACGCTGGTGATGATGATGATACGCCATTGACTGGGGCGTAGTCATGTTTTCTGCCTAGGGGTGTAAATGATGCAAATCCGGCTCTGACTGCAGACAAATGGTCACTGTCATTTGAAATTTAGTTAGCTTTTTTTTTTTCATAGATAGCTTGATAAGTACCTTATTGGTAAAACACGATTTTTCTTGATTTTGTGACATATTTATAAAAATAGATACAAGTAATATCTCATTAAAAAGAGAGAGAAAAAGCACAATTTACTCCATAGCCAACTTCGCGGCCCATAAAAAAAATGAAGTTAGGAGTAATATCTCGAAAATAGTAAGTGATAAAAAAATCTAAAATAACAGTTACATTCTCCATTAAAAAGTACTAATTAAATTGATCTAATGATTAAGACGAAAAAGTTACGAGAGAAAAAAGAAATTCAACATTTTCATAATTTTTGCTTTAACCTCTGAAGTACGAGGAATTTTGTACTTTTAAAAATTGATTGTAGCTCCTCATGTTTGAAATGTTATCTGAGACACCCTGTATATTATGTGTTTTTTTTTTCGATGTGTGTAAGCATTTTTAAAAGAAATTTTTTAAACCTTATGAAATAATTTTTAAAATTTAGGGCCATTGGTGTTTCATGAAAAACGTTTCGTGGTGCCCAAAGGAAATTTTTTTGTCGCAACAGTACACAACACTAAGTGCAATTCTTCGCTCCGGGATGTTACTTATTTAATATGAGAACATAGTAAAAGTCCACTTTCGGTTGTTAGATAATTATAGTTATCGAGACAACTTATCTGCAATAACAATGTCGCTTAGATTATGGTTGACGTTTATTCTTCATTGACCCACAAACCTAGTGCACTTGGGCCGATTCTCGCGGATATTTCTGCGCAAACGCGACCAGTTGGACTCGCGAGCTCGTTGCCAGTTCCCCGTACCCCGGACTTCTTTTACACATATAATTTCCAACTAGTTGTAAAGCTTGATACAGACTGTAAATAATAATTAATTATAATTTACCTGTTGTTTGCAAATTCATAATATTCGTTAATCCTCAAAAAAAAAGTTTTAACAATTTTAATAGATCAGTGACGTGCAAGATTTCATCGTTTGTCTTCATTATTAAGTAATTAGGTTGCGAACACCCTAAAAAGTTTTTTTTTGCTTCAATATGTGTTTAAAATTTTCGTCTTAATATATTGAAGATACCTACGCATAAAATAAAAAACGGTTGTATTTAGTTTTGATACGAAAAAAACAATTTTAACAATAAGCCTTGCTTAAATTGTATTTAGTTCTCTGCGCATTTTAAATTTATGTATTCAAAATGATTACCCAAGACGAAAATCGTGGAATTTTTTTAAAATTAATTTTTTACTAGTTTTAGTAAACTTTTTAACACATTTAGCTTTCACAGAATACTACACAAGATTTACAAATGCTTCCAATGCAATACGTGATTAAATGTTGAACATAATAAATAGCAGATTTAAATGAATTTTGGCTTTATGCAGTGCGCTATCAAAAGATGTAAAAACAAACCATTTAAGGTACTCGCACTTACTAGTATTCAGTTCATAATGACTACAACTTAGTAGCTAGAGTAAAATTTAAATTGATTTTAATGCGATTGACGTCATCGACATATTTATTGGACAATCTTAATTGAACTTAGATTCTACACTAGCTACAACTGCATGGATATTAAGTTGAAACATTTTCTTGCCCTGAGTAATATAAAGTGGTTACTTAAAATTATTTTTTTATAAGCTTATAAAAACGTTTTAATTGAATAAGTCAATTTTTTAAAAGTAAATAAATACCCCAGTTGTCTCTTTAAAAGTGATTAATATGGTTACAATACCCATTGAAAGTTTTTTTAGGTGATTTAAAAATTTAAAATATGCATAATTGAAAGTGTTTTGGACGTTAAATGAAATTCTTGCTGAAAGAAAAAGGCAGTCGGTAGGTATGTTTGTAATAATAATAAACCCGTTTGTTAAAAAAAAAAAAAAATTGAATAAAAACATTTATGAATGATTTTAAAAGCATAGAGAATTGGTTCATTTGTTAAGACCCCAAAACTTAGAAATAGGTATTTGTACTTTGTAATGGCTTTGTAAATATGGAACTATTTTTAAGACTAATGTGAAAATATGCCTCACTTAAGTATATGCAATACTTTCCTCTTGTCCTTTTTTTGCCAATCTTATATAATTTTCTTTTTCCGTTCATATATTAACGTTTTTATGATTTATAACATGGGTGTTTTTTCAACTTTCAAAAACTTCGTACTTAGCCTTTTAATATTATTTTTTAATTATACAATGAAACAAAGCCACTTAAAAAATATATTGCTTGTTGTTTTCAAGGTTATTGGGGGTATTCCGATAATCGTTTTCTGATATCGTAAGCATTATAAAATATTTTGTAAAATTTTAAAAGGGCGTAGGGGAAAACCAAAAATACTTTGAAAAATTGTAAATTTTAATATTTTAATACTTTTGCATATATGCTGTCGGGTTTTAAAGTGTATTTATCTACAACAAGCTTTATTGGTTGCAGTGCGCTAGATTTGTAGCATGTAAAGGGGTAAAGAGGGGGCTGAGAATGGTGTCAGGCCGCCATAAACTCGGTTACGCAACCTAGGCACGCATGGTCTTCGCGGCGAAGTTGTTATGACATCATACCTAACAGGTTGCCATCGCTAGATGTTGCGACTGCTTGAAATCGCGAGTACTCTCAATATTACAGCCAGTTCAGATTCACTTTTGTTTGGTAGAAAGCTGGAATTGCAGACTGAATGAATGAATCGCAAGATTCGTTTTCGTTGTATGGCCTACTTGGTTTTTACTTTTCAATATAGTATTATTACGATATGAATTCCAACTGCAGATTGATGAATTATTCGTTTTAGCGTTTGCAGAGCAAAATGGAACACGCCACTTAGCATGAAATTAGTAATAAGTGTATAATTGACCTATTTTCTTTTAGTGCAGTTTTTGTTGTTACTAAAGACAGATGTTAGTTGTTTAAGTTAATGTAAGCTGTGTTGGCATGCTTTGAAATTACAAGACAAAACTTGAAGTGTACCATTTATATCCATATCTTGATATTCAGATTTGACCCAAAATTCATATCCACCAAAGAACCTCGGTTCAGATTTGTCAAGCATTTTTACATTATATTTAAATAATTATTGTGTCGATTGGAATTTTCCTTTTTTTTTAAATAGGGGTTGTATAAGGCAGTGTTTACCAAACTTACAATCATTTTGTACCCCTTTTGAGAGTTTATTCTTACTGGTGTAACCCTCTCGGCCGAAAATAGGACTAGTTTGGGGTAGTTTTAAATAATTCTTTTTCATCTAAATACATATTTACTGCTAAAAAATGCTGAAGAAAAATTAAAAATTGTGCCGTGTACGCCTAAAGCCCTTTCGCGGATCCCCAGGTGTACGCGTACCACACTTTGATAAACATTGGTGCAAAGGGAAATTTTATCATACCTTAAATTTTTGAGAAAAAAATCGAGAGAAGTTTTGTTGCTAAACGATTTTTATGTAAAGAAGAGCCGATATGGATGTTGTATGTTGCTGAAAAAAGTCGGCACATAAAAGAGCCCGGTCGTTAAAGCCATTTTTGCCCTTTTGGCTCAAAAAAAACCTTGATTAAGCGTATATAATGTACTGTTGTTTTTGGACATTTCAGTTTATAAATCAAAACACTATAACATACGGATAAGTGTATTTAATTCCGAAAAATCTTGAAAAATGCAGAGTTTATACTAAAGAGAGTAGTAAAATAAATAAACACCAGCTATAAACACACATTTAGGAGAACGGTTTTAGTATGTTGCACTGGGCTATCATTCCCACATGTTGGCAGCCAGAAGTGGGTGACCCAATTCTTGTACTTGCGATCAGTTTGACCCATTTGTCTCATTTAACACCGCTTTTGTTTAAAGTTGCTTAAAATTCCCTTTAAAAATATGTTTTACTCGCTTCGAAATGTAAGTAGTTATTTTATTGTACTAATAGTCCTGTAATACTGCCGCCCTTTTTTGCAACTGTTTAGTAAATAAGGGAAAACAAGTTTTTGTTGGTTGCTGATCTCGAACAGCGGTATTTCTGTAATTTACCATTTACGACGTAAACTTTTATAGTTTACTACTGCCGCTACCTATTTTGGGTATTTTGACTTTCGGTACTGTACAATAAATTTAAGGTTCTTATTACCTCTATCTATAATATCGAAAACTTTCTCGTATATTATTTCACTGCTAGTAACTTACTTTCTATCCCTAGTTATTGCTTTGTAAATATTAAGTCATAAAATCCCAAAAATGTGGCAATTGTAGAAATTTTTCAAATATGAAAATTATTGGCCCGTAATAATTGCTCATTTTAACATTTTAAACATCTGTGTTTAATGTTAGTGGAAAATTTTATAAATTGTATCGCTCATCGCATTTATTATTTGAATTTGCTAGTCGGTGTAATTTATTTTTAATCAATACATATTTTAAAAAAAATTGTCAGTAATAGCAAACGTTTTGTTGTTTGTTGAGTGCCCTATACTCTATACTCATTATGATTTTTTGAAGTAAACTTATGCACATTCCTAAAAAATTGTGTTCTTGCTACTGTATCAAAATATTTTTTGAACGTACGTGACAAAAATTTCGTATCCACTTGTTGTGATTAAGTAAATGGGTTAGGAAAGATTATAAATGGCTTTAATCTGTTTTATTTCAAAAACGATGTGTTTTTACATTTTGAGTGTATTTACGTTTGCTTTTTACTTATTTCAAAGATAACACAATTTTTTAATGTTTGGCATGTTTTCATTGCGTTTGATAAACCATTGTCTTTTTCAAGTGTAAATGTCACTTTTACTAAAGAAAAATTAACTAAACAAATATTGCGAAAAGTTGGTTTAACAGTGCATAGATAAATTTTCCCTTTTTTTAAATTTGTATCACGAGTAGGTACTGTAAAATGCATTAACATCTGTTTTTGTGTAATTATATGTATATTGAGCTAGCTATGTGTGCAATCGTGTGATGTTGTTATTAAAAAGTTGCTAAAAGTGTAGAATCTGTGTGCAGAATGAGTACCGAAAAATATTTGAATGTAATATGCATGTAAGTTTGCAGCGTTTATTGATCAAACCTAAATTTCATCTTCGCTAGTGTTTCTGCTGCTCCACATGTGCCTGTTATGAATGGTTTCTTCGCGTGCAGTGACGAGTGGCGCGCGATCCGCTTCGCTCGGGGTGTAGTTCGTTTTTGTAAGGGTTGTCGCAGGTAAAGGGCTGCCCTGCCCTGCGCTCGGCCGCGTGCGATGCGCTGGCCGTATCTAGGTCAGTGGGACATCCCCACTTTTTCCCACCATGCGCCCCTCCAACGCCTGCCAGATAGTGTGTGCGATGTTGTAAGTGTGTATGTATGACTTCACAACAGCACTAACATAGACCTGGTTCATGGGAAAGTAGGTCAGCCCCGAGTCACTTTCACTTATTACATGGACTCTAATCATTTTCCATTATTCCCCCGTGCTGTCCGCACGCTTGCTCTCGGAAGGGGGTTCAGCCGCGGCAGCCTCGCTGTGGAAGCTCGCCACTGGTCAGTCCGTGTCTACTGCTCGGTATCAGAGGTGCACGTATGGTCCGGTCCGCTCACTTAGTGCGTGTGTGCTGTGCTTTTGGATTACCACCGGCTTATTGGATTACTGCCGCTTTATTTTTGGATATTAACGTGTTGTGTTATCAGTGTGCCTCTGTTGTAGCGTAACGCTTCATCAGTTGTGACGTGCCCTTTGTCATTTATGGTTACCAATAATGTTAACTTAAGAATTAATTAGGATTGACTAAACTTAAAAAAAGACCGCTGTAGATCAGTGACTATTGTTTTGTATGAAATGTTATTGGAAATGGAACAACATTCCACGCTACTTTCGCTTAATCCCTTTAATGCGAGCCCCGGAGGCTCACCGGCCGCTTCGGGTACCCAATCGTCCAGTCCCATGCCACCCCCGTTGTACGGATCTCCTCCGTTAGGAGTTTCGTACAACAATAGTTGTCAACAAAATATGGGACATAATCAACAACATAATAATCAGCAAAATATGACATATAACATGAATAATCTGGACACTTCGTACTTCTTTTATCCAGGGGGAAGCTCACTCGGCATGGACATGGGGATCGGTTACCAAATACCACCAAACTCGGTTACCGCGGGAGATATGCCCGACACAAAAGACGTAATTGAAGAGTTGTGTCCCGTGTGTGGAGACAAAGTATCGGGGTACCATTACGGTCTACTCACGTGTGAATCCTGCAAAGGATTCTTCAAACGGACCGTACAGAATAAGAAGGTGTACACGTGCGTGGCCGAAAGGAGCTGTCACATAGACAAAACACAACGGAAGAGGTGTCCGTACTGTCGCTTTCAAAAGTGCCTGGAGGTTGGCATGAAGCTCGAAGGTGAGTGCTTCATTCTCATATTTTTATAACGCTACCAAAATTAACGTAGGCGCGAATGTAAAAGTCGCGTACAACTGTGTCACATTGTCGTACATATGTAGATTGATACACACACGTGTTATGCAATTTGACAGATTTGGTGTAGGTTAAGTAACTAACGATTTAATGGGGAAAAACTTTTATAATCATTCTTCATTCACACAACACACATGCACGTAGTAAATTTTTATCGTACTGCCATAACTAACTGTGTGAGATCTGTAAATAAGCGGTTTGTTTGTCTCTTGATAACTAGAAATAGACTACTAGATAAATTAGAACAGTATTTAAAAATAAATCCGTTTGTTATGATAATTCAGTTTTTATATTTTCAGGGTTTATTGATGTTGCATTATTCCGTTGCAAGTTAACAACAGTGTTTTAAACTGACAGATGAAAACTGAACCGGGATTTTTTCAGACATTAGGATTATAATTTAGAACGTGATTTGCTCTTTGCTTTTTCAGTGATTAGAAATATTATTTGAAGTGTTTACCGGCAACTTTTTTGTCGGTCAAAATTATTTTGCAATATTAACATCGTCTTCTTTAAAAGTGACATTGTTAAAAAAAAAAAAATTGCGTAAATTACACGCTAGATATAAAATTACCTGAATAACTAAGAAGAAAATTAAGTTTCTTAAATTAACATTTGAATTCTAAAACAATTTGTAGTCTAGTCCTAGTCTACAGCAATTATTTTTTCTTATCGGGCAACAGTATTTCACTTAAATATCAGTAAAGAATGGAAACGAATTTTCAACGTTATATAATGATGTAACTGCCTTTTTTATACCAATAATATTTTATTTTTACATGTTTTACATCATAATCAAGTTTTTGTTTTGTAACGACGTGTTAATAAAACTGAAAGTATATTTGGTCTACGAATTTTAAGCGGCAGTACAGAATTGTGCGGTTTACACACACAACATTAATGCATACTATCTCCAAAATTAATATTCAAAAAACTTGTGTCAGATAGGGGCAAAATCTTTAGGTCAAAATTATTATGCTGCGATATTTGGATGTTTATTTGCAACGCCAACAGTTTTTTTTTTTTGTTGTATAAATTTGCTGATACCATTTACATTTTCTAATTTATAAATTATGCACTGCAAAATGAATCAACTAATAATATAAATTTGGTACACAAACATGGTTGAGACTTGATTTGTTGTCGTAGCTTGTGATTAGAATTAGTTTGTTGAGTATGTTCTACAAAATTGTGATTTTTGTGACAAATTGTCATCGTAAATATATTCTGTATACAGTTTATTACAGTAACTATTCAAATATGTACGACAGTGTTTTCTCTGGTGATTACCAATTTATTTTATTTTAAAGGTATTTTTTTTTTAAATTGCCAAATTTTTGCTGTAAAAATAACTGATAAATTATTAAGTGTCGAAAATGTCATCCTTATTAAAAGAAATAAGTAAGTTTAACAAATCTAAAAGACTTCCTTAAGACATGCTTTGAAATGATAAATGCATAAAAATGCTATATTGGTGATGCAAAATCATTGTGTTAATAGTATACAAATCGCACAGAATAACTTTGATTTCTGTCGTGGCTAGAGTTAAATACCTTTAAATTTTCTTGAAAATGTTTTCCGAAGTTTTTTATTCATTATAACTACGTTTCCTTGTTAAGATATTGTATTGAGGAATTGCTTAGGTCAGTTTTGTTATGATATAATTGAAGTCCTAATAGAATATTCATATATCAGTTAAACTTTACCATATAATTTATTATTGTAATTTCATTTTAATTTGGTTTTTTTACTCTTATCTAAAAGTCACTAACAGTTAGCTGTGGGGTGAATGTGATAAAATTGCATTTGGTAGTGTTCCGGTATTATTATTATCTATAAATAGACAACCGATCTGTTAGGCCTTGGGGTAAAACAATAATATAAAGGGTCATAAAGGCCAAGGAAATTGAAATTTATAGATTATTTATGTATATAAATATCTATACTAAATATAACACATAATGGATATTTATATACAAACTGCTGTAGTTTTTACGTTGAGATTTGCATTAAAATCACAGCTGAAAGTTGTTTTGTGATTATTAAATTGTAACGCCCTAAGTACACACTAATATCAGCAAACTGAGATAAGGTCATTTTTAAATTTTATACTCACAAAATAATGATTTTTCGTCGATTAAAATTAAGACACAATCAGACGAGTTATGAAATATCAATTGCTATAGCGATCGTGTTTTGTTTAGTCAAATACAACGATTTTGTGAAAAATTACTAATAACTGTTAAACTCTTTTTTCTTAATAATATTCCCATGTATACTTATTTTTTTAATGCACTATCAGATTTAGAATCAATTAAAAAAGTATAAGGTAAATTAATTTTTAAAAAAATTGACTATCGCCAATGTGACATATTTCATCGTAAAAAAACATTTGAACGTACGTTCGATATAGAATTTTCCACGATTTACAAAAATATAAGGTTTATGGGGGTTTCCTCTTAAAATAACAAAGTTATAGGGGCGCGACAGTCAAACTGAATGACCCGGTATATTTGGGAAATTTCCTGTGCATTTAAGTAAGTACTACTGTAAAAAAAATTTTTTTTAAATAATTGATTTTGTATAGAAAACATTCCATTGCTGTAGATCTCAAAACATTCAGTTTTAAGTAAATAGCGGCACTATTTTATCTTAAAAATTTGCACACGTTTTATCATTTATATAACTTTCCAAATTTTGTTTTATTATGATAAAAATTTCAAGATTAGCAACATGCAAATAATGATAAAGTATGTCTTTAAAAAGCGAACGATTTCTTATCATTCTAATTGAATGTAATAGTGTGCTGTACTCAATTCTCTTGTTTTTAACAATGGCCTACCGCGATATGAAATTTTTAGGTCCGGTGTTGTTTGCATCTTCAACAATACTCGCATAAGAGTCGACATAATGGCATCAAACACATTGTGCTTTTCGAAAAACCAACTTAATAACTGTAAACAAACTGTTTAAATTCCTTCTATACGCATGTTATAAAATGCTTCTGTTATCAAAGCGACATAAACATTGATAATCCGACATCAGTCAACATTACAGATAGATTACGTCGTAGGGAAGGAAGGAACCAATTGTATGATTATTAAATGATTTATACGAAATGTAAAAAGAAATAAAAAGTAGGTCAGGCCGTATAAAATTGGCAGGAACGTTTGCATTCATTCTAATGTACGTTCCACTTGGTTGAACTGTACAAATTTTGTGTTAATAATTTTAAATTTGGCCCTGAATCATTCATCTGTTCATGTGTTATACGTAGTTGTACGCAAAATAAATATTCACTTGTTTTCGCCAACAAACTGCGTTCGCGGATATTCCCGACAAACAATTGAACTTTTATAAACACTAACATGTAAATTGTGGAATTGTTAATTATCTCTAACGTAACAAAATAACTCACTCATAAATAATGTACGTAAAATTACTTTTATCATTATTGATCCTGTTGTTTTTATATAATAATCAACTCGGTTACAAATGTGTACAGCGTTAGGTGTATTTCAATATTTAAAATTAATTCAACATAAGTGGTTAATTAACGTCAAACATTTGTTTACTATCAGCACATTTATTAAAAGTGCAAGTTTATATTACCACGAATTGTTTTGTTTTTGTTTTATAGTGAAAAATATGTCTTTTTTACGATCGTATAGGTATCTAGACATGTATTTGGTTTTTTATTTATTTATTTAGTTAGTAGTAAAATTTTCCTAGCATGTTGTATTCATTGCGATTGTTAAGTGCGAATTTGTTAACTTTTTAGTACAAGTATATACTAATGGATTTCTTTTACACGGTTTAAATGAGTGCCTACGAAACAGTACATTCTAAAGTCAGCAGTGTTAAAAGTTGGTTTATACCTTACGTAAGTAATTGAAAGCGAAAAAGTATGTGCTGTACTGTCGTCGTATTTCAAGCCACAATAATTTCATCAAAAAAATGCAATGAAACTGGTGCATAGCAGACTGCATGTATTGGCCGTAATTTCAAGGTCCATTTGTCGACTGGTTATGCATATACAATGTAGGGCAAAAGTGTGGAACAATTATTTACCATAAATATAACTTGTGTTAAAGTATTCGTTATATTTTAGCAGAATAAAAACTTGATAACTGCATCACGTGAGGAAAATCACGTTATCGTCATATTTTTTATTGGTAGGTATAAGTAATTGATTTTAAAATACTGATGTAAAAGTGGTTTAAAAAAAATAAGTAAATTGCTGTTCATCTAAAAGTATCCAACACAAAAAGTGAAGTGTTTAAAAGAGGTATCTAGGGAATAAATCTAGTACAAGAATGCCCAAACTTTTCATACCGCGCCCCAATTTTTTTCAACATACCTACTTGCACCCGCAACATGGCTGGAAAGATATCAATATAAACTCTGTTAATTTTTTTCGCTCATTTTCGATCACTCGATGCGAATGATAACAGAAATAAAACATTGTAAACAAAAAAGAAGTATGAAATATGGGAAAAAAACTTCTCAAAAAACAAAGGAAAATTTTAAGTAATATAAATGCGTCTTTTTATATCGCTAAAATCTAGGCTACAAATTGTATTTACAAAAAAATATCTCGTTTGTTTTACGTTTGTGTTGTTCGTGTTAATTTTACTGTGTTATTATTTATAACGCGTATACAGATAAAGCCGTACCTAAAATTTTGGGCAATATTTTTTGTATAAAATACATTTAAGTATAGGTATTCTCAAAAAGCATTAAAGTGGTATAATTCCGTTTAAAAATTAATAATGAGACCATGTTTAAAAGGCATGATAGGGGGAAAATTTTTAATTCTTAAATATAGATACAAGTTTTAGACTTACGTTTTTGTCAATGTACCTAGATCTTGGTGTAATTTGCTTAATGACTGTTTTTTTAAAGGAAAATGAAGGGTGTTAGTTAAAATAAGGACTGTCATTTTGAAAGGTCATTTTAAATAACTAAACATTATAGTTTTAATAAAAATAATTTTTCCCGTTTATTGATTAATACTCATTTATAATATTATCTTCGATACAGAAGGAATGAAAATCTGGAATTACTAGAATTACTGGAACGGTATCTTTATTTTTTCACATTATATTTTCCAACGTTTCGCTTATGTAGTCGTAAGCTTCTTCAGGATTACAACAAAATTACAATCCTTTTTACGACACAAATATTGCAAAAACAGCATTTTTACATAACATTTCTTAAAAACCTGATACATATTAAAACAATTAGTTAACAATAATTCTTACAAATCAACAGTAGTTTTTTTTATAAAGACACATGGAGGATCAGCACATCATAGTAAGTAATGACAAAACTTAATTGTAAAGTTATAACAACGTCTTGTTAAATAATTGATTCTATAATAGTACATGTAAATTTTTGAAGATATTTAAAAGACGAGCACATGTTGAACACATCAAAATTGTACGTACACTAATCTGGTTTACGAATCTGTAATTTATCTTAAAATATAATAAATAATATAGTACCTACCTCCTATACACTATAATATTATACGTAGTAAAATGAAGTTTGGTTGATGCAGCTCTATATGAACAGAAAAATGGTGAACTTTAAATCTTATAAATGGAATTGTAAATATTCAATAATAATTGGACAATCCTTGTATTCCCCCAACATCCTTTAAATTATGTTGTAAAATATGCTTCTATTGTATTTAAAATGTTAGAGTGTATTGAAATTTTTCTAAAGCTCTGATTCAGACAAAACTGTTCCTATAATTAAAAAAAAAAGTAATTTAAACAAATCCACGATGACGTCACCCTAACACTATAAGTTTTGTGAAAATGTAGGAAAATATTACAGACTTCTCTTTGTATAATATTACGAACTTGTTCATGCATACGTAATAAGTTGTTTTAAAATTTTTAAGAAAAATCTTTTCTTAAAGAATATGTTAACTAGTTTTGATAACTGTTGTCTCTTGTTCGTATAATATCTTATTCTATTAATCAGGGCCTACTAGAGGGGGGTCTTGAGGGGCTGCATCCCTGGGCCCCCAGTCTGAGGGGCCCCGAATTTTATAATTATTTTTTTTAATATGCACTACGTTAATTCATAATAAGCAGATTTTTTTATTCTCAAGGGCCTCCAAATTTTAACTTCCCCGAGCCCCCTCTTACGTTTAGGAGGCCCTGCTATTAATATAAATTAGCTTAATTAAAAATAACTAACCTTGTTCGTTAGGATTTCTCGCCTAAATGCAGTCAATACCACAGTTTGAAAACTCCCGTCTTTTTAGTCTTATCAACAAATACGTAAATAGAGCTACTAATAAGACTGCAACCTGCAACCGATTAAGAGACGAAAGTCTTTAAGTTGGTTTTACATTTAGACACGAAATCCGTGGGAAAAAAGTAAAAAGAATTTTTAATTAAGCATATTTACATTAGTTTAAAAATCAAACAATTTTTCTTATTTTATTATTCGTGAAATTGTTTTTCTGCAAATTTCCGTACATTTTTCGAACCCTTGCGTTTAAAAAAAATGTTTGCAGGAATTTTTTAATTGATATACCTATATGTAATATATCAAGACTTTTTTAAACCGTTGTTAAATAATTCATAGAGTTGCATTCTTCACAAATTTTCTCGCGTTTTTTTTTTGTTTTAATTAATTGTGTGGAAGGCGCGATTAAGATAAATTGAACGTTTTTAATTTGTTATTTTTGTGTTTGTGGATCGTTATTTAATTGCTAGTCCTCGTATAGTTAAAACCGAGAGTAGATGTGGTTGTTTTATTCATGCTGTATCGTCTGTTGCATTAAATGTAATAAAATAATTTGTCCAGGCACGACTGCGCTCTTTATTTTCAGATCGTAGATCACGAGTAGGTTAAACATTCGATAGTGGTATCTGTTTTAAAAGCTGTATATTATGTTGGTATAGCTGTGTTCATGGCGCTTTGAATTTGGGTCACATTCGGAAATCCTGTCAATTTCATAATCGGCGCTGGATTCAGCGCAAGCGCATTTTAGAAATACGCGTTTGCAAATGTTAAGTGGATGGATTTCGTTACGACTTCTTACTCAATTCACTGTGTGAATATAACACACAATGTCTTGCTTGCCTGTTGTGTGTAATGAATATGTTAGTATAATAATCCAGCGGCTGATATTTAGAATCGTGTTGCACACTGTAACGATTTGCGTTTTTGTAACTTGTGGTCGAGTTTTTACTTACTGTTGCTTCCACCTTCCAGCATTTTTCAAAATAACAACTACACCGCCCGCATCTGTTATAATAATTAAAATCCACAGTATTCGTGAGTAAATCACAAAAATTTCGCATATTTTTGTTTCGAGCATCTTGCAGCTGTATTTGGTCGAGGGAGAGACACACGAAAAGCGAATGATTGGAAATTTCTGTGTGAAATTGCGTTATTCGAAAGTTAAATTTGTTTTTGACGTTGTTTGAGGTGTAATTGCCTTTTTCATTGCGAAACAAGCGCCTGTAATTATTTATAACAGTTAGTTGTTTAAATTGTAATTTAATATACGTCAGAATTGTGAAATAATAGAAAATTTTACTCAAATTAATTGTATTAATTCAGGGACTTGGGTGGTTTCGTTTTAAAAAACAAAACTCTCAGTATAATTACGCTTGTGCGACAAAATGTATTTTAAATTGCTTTTTAATTTTTTTACCAGTTTCACTGTATTTGTGCAGAATTATATTCAAATAATGATCGGGGATAATTTTCAGAATTCTATGTAAATAATATTGCCCTAATTATTGTGTAATGCTAGCTCTACACACTCGCCCGAGCCACTCGGCGAGTGGTGCCTAGACGAGTACTACCTTCCATACTCTCGCTGGCACTCGCCGAGTGGCTCTTTAAATATTTAAAAACTCTCCCAAGATGGATCGAGTCAAAGTTGCTACTGCTATTTCGTTATGTGCCGTGAGCTACTATAGTAGTACGATAGTGCATTAAAAAAATAACCATACATAGATAAACTTTTGAGAAAAATAAGTTTAGAAGTTGTTTATTTTTAACAAAATTGTTGTATTTGACTAAACAAAACACGATCGCTGTAGTAATTGACATTGTACGTATAACTTGTCACCATAATAATGATTTTTCGTCGAAAATTAATAAAACATAGTTAAAAATTGTCAATTACTACAGCGATTGTGTTTTGTTTAGTTAAATAAGATTTTATAAAATATAATAAATAACTTTAAAACTTATTTTTCTCAAAAAGTTTTCTCTGTTTGCTTATTTTTTTAATGTACCATTGAATTCAGAATTTAATTCTGTATCAGAGTCAATAAAAAAAAGTATACCATGATTTGTCAAACAAAAAAAAAAGGCAATCGCCAGTCTGACATATTTCGTGGTAGAAAAAACATATGTACGTCATTTGGTAAAAAAATTTCCACGATTTACAAAAATATAAGGTTTATAGGGGTTTCCTCTTAAATTAACAAAGTTATAGGGGTGCGACAGTCAAACTGACTTACCCTGTACACTAAACTCAATTTGTAATTCAAGATTTTTTTAAATCAACAATATACCTAATAATAAAATAAAGGTTTACAGAAAAATACACAGTTAATTTGATAAAACATTTGATATTTTGTATTGCAATTTTGATTGAATGTTTTTATATTTATATTTTTATTGGAAAAACATAAAGTAGTGAGTGAGAGTGTGGATGGGTCGCTCGCACTCGCCACTCGCCTCCTTTGACTCGCCACCAAATACCGATTTGGAACGGAGCGCCGGCGAGTCGAGGCAAGCGAACACGAGCCGAGGCGAGCGCACCCACCACACTATCGCGCTCGGACAGACTTGCGTTCACTCGGCGAGAGTGTAGAGCTAGCATAATGTTTGATGCAAGTTGAATATTAATTAAGCTGAATATTAATTAATTGGTAGAATTCTGTTCGTTTTAACATGTAATATTCTTGTAGATACTCAACAACTATCAATATGTTTATTTTGTATTAATTCATATTTTCAGAATTTTCTAAAAAAAATTATATCTATTTTTCACAACTTGTTCTATTTTGTAGGCTGTAGTTATATTCTTACAATCCAACACAATCTTGTTGAAAGAGACTGTAATACATTCTTAGCATATTTTGCATTTAAACGCCCTCATTTGTTTTATATAAAATTTGCAATTTTATGTCAAACAATTTCACTCCCTTCATTTGTTTAGAGCCCACTGTCGCTGGTTGCTAGTGGGTGTTTTGTACATTAGAAATGTAACTTTTGTTTTTGAATAATTGCCTAAGCATATCCAAACTATCTATAGAGCCTTATTGTCTATTAAATGTGAAATTCATAAATCTAAAAATTATGTAATGTGAAGTGTAGGTTGTTATTAATTTATTTTCTTACATACAACGATTTAAACTTATTTGTTTATTATTTTGTTACCAGTTTAGGCCAAATTTATTTGACTTTAATTGAAATTTGTCTTTGTTACTTGTAAAATTGGCACCATTTTTCGTTCATAATGGTTTATAATTGTATTAAAGTTTTTATTAGAAGGAAATGGTTATGAATGTTATAATTAAAACGTGTTACACTAAAAGATTGTTAAGATTCTGAATTATTAATATGGTTTATTTACATAATGTCCCATAAGTTACTGTTTTTATAAGTTAACCGCCCATACAGGAATCTGTAAGACATTGTTAACCGATTTCTAAAACAATATAGTGAGTCACAATCGTCCGTTATTGCTCTGTATATGGCCAAATAATTGTTTGCTCCCACTGATTTCGATTACTGTTTTGTAAGTTTAAAGTTTGGCCAATTAATTTGCTTAAAGGTTCACTACCATATGTGTATTGGCAAATTGCTAAAGAAACATGCAAATATGTGTGGTCCTCCGTTAGTTAATTTTTTATTAAAGAAAAAGTTTTTATAAGTAACAATACATTTTGCAATAGCTAACCAACGAAAATTTAGACTATGTGGTCGAAAATTTGTTGCTAACCGATACCAAAAAAAAACTAGTAATAAAACAACTTCTATGGCGTTTTGCTATATAGAATTTAGAACTATTGTTTTAGTTTGTTTTTACTGATGAAATAAGTACTAGGTATGTGTATGCTTATTTCGATCCAGTTTAATCTTGGGATATAAATGAAGACCATTTTCAATAATTATTGTAATTTCTCATACTGTAAAACGTTAATTTTAGTTTTAAACTAGCCAACTTAATATTTAACTGTTTCTACAAAGAACACAGTATACGTAGAGACAGAGGGGTACGTTCGGTTTAAAATAGTTGCATATCTATATTTTTTTGTAGACACACCGTAGGTAAAACAAAAGAAATATTAATTGTAGTCAAATTCTTAGGGAATATCCAGTATTTTTTTACTTAGCAAGGGATATATTAATATTATACATATCAGTACCTAATAATCTTGTTGGCATACGCCTGTCATTACAAATCATTTTTCTATATTCGAAGTTAAACTACCATAAGAATTTTAGAATCGACATTTGTATAGGTGTCGTATGCATTCCGGCATTACAATTTTTTATGACTTGATAACACGATTCGGAAGCATATAAAACTTGGTGTACCGTTATTCTTGGCAATACCCTGTCGTAAAGGCTTCTTTGAAAAGCACCGCCAGTGTTCTCTACGTATTGTAGGTCGTTTGCTTTTGGATATTGTCCTACCTGCGTCCTATTAGAAATACTAGTATCTTTTACTTTTAAAGCACATTTTGAAGATTTTCATATTAATATTAAAGTGTTAAAAAAAGTACAAACATTTCCGCCATTTGTTTATTTGTGTAGAAAATATTTTCAACTACGTTACGTTTATCTTCAATTTTTCTTAATGTTTCTCAATAAAAAATATTTAAAGATGTTTTAGTAAAGAAACAATTGCATTTCTTTGAGGTTGTTTTAGTTACAAAATTGTTATAATTACTTCTGCAATTATTACCTTCCATGTTTGTATAATTAACCGGAAATATAAATTTCCAACATTTTTTATTGTACAATAAATCAAAATAACAATTACATAACTTTGTATGTATATTGTTTAATTATTAATAGTATACGTACCTCAAGCATGTTTAGTTTTAAATTGTAAACTATATCTGCATGATCGGTTTTGTTTAGTAAACGCGATTACAATATTATTTGTAAATACGCTAGACAAATTACTATGTAATATACAATACATTCACTTGTATAAGTTGCATTAAAAAAACTGCTTTATAAGTTTGTGCGCTAGTACAATTTGCAAACGAATGCAATAATTTTTGTATGGTGTTACGTTCAAAGTTAATTTATAAACTGTTGTGAATGTAACGTATGCACTGTTATTGTTATGAAAAATCGTGAAACGCAATCCACGTGTACATATTTCCACGTGTTTTGCGTACGTGTTGAGTTAATAGTAGTTAGTGTGTTCACATTTTCTGCTATTTCGGTCTCGAAACACAAAATTGTATTGAAAACTAAGCCGAACTGGCATCAACCTCCTTTCACTTTCATGTCGTGTGCTTTACTGTCTATAAGATTAGTATGTTCTTTATATGGACAGATTCCAAGAGAATTCGCTCTAAGGTGGGTCTACTTTTGTAAAAATGTTTGCCATTCTGTTCCAATCCATTTATTGGATATGCGGTATTATTCAGGCCGTGACATAACTTATTTGTAACTACGGTACAGCATGAAAGTTAAATTGATAGCGTATACAAGGAGATAAGCCCTTTTTTTGTTGACGGTAGTGGGTTTTCGTTGTCTTTGCCACACGTGTGTGCTATTGTGCACTGGAACATAAGATGCTCTGTAATAGTAGAAAGTATTTTACCAAGTGCAATAATTGCGACAGTATCTGTTCTTATAAATGGTATGACCAACCGCCCTGTGTGTACTTAATCTTGCGTAACCTTTTTAATTTTTATTAAAAAATATTTAAGAAAATTTTAAAGTGAAGGAACTTATTTCAGCAATACATAGGCCATCTTTAATTGAAGTATGATTTCAACTAATTAATATTTAAAACTCTTGCTGTAATAAATAAGTTGACATATTCATGTATTGCCAACTGAACCATTATTATTTAATAGTCTATTTATATATCCATCATATAATGTTGACGCAATTTTAGGTCAGAAATTATGAAATGTAATAGTATCCTGCGTTTGGTATATTTTGTATGTAGGTACAACTCAGCACAACTGTTTATCTAAAATTTTCATCACTTATTTCAAGTAATTTACTTTCGAACCTATTAAGTTACATTAAACTAGTATGCCAATTACGGTGTATATTTAATGGACTGTTAAACGCATGTCCAATAGTTATATTTGAACTATTTGAAACTTTATTTTACTGGTTAGTAATGTCACTCCTTATTTAAATTTATATTATGTAGGTAAAAATTATAATAGTGTCGTATTAAGTTTTATAACATTTTAGAAATAGTACTCCATTGAGAATGTTTACAGTTTATTAACAAATTGTTTTACATTATCAACAAAGTAAGGGGAGATGACATTAACAAAAATATTTTAATGGACTTAATTATTTTCTTAAAGACTTAAAAAAAAAGAAGGTATAATCACTAATTTAGTTTATCAAACTTGTGCACTAAAAAAAGTTTCTGCAGAATGATTTAATGTTTAACCAGGTAGTTTTACTATCATTCATTTCACACCAATAATTTATGGCGACAAATAATTTAAGTGGGCTTAACAAAAAATCAAAGAACAAATTTAAAAAGTATAAAGAGTTAAATTCGTGTAAAAATATATTTCAGTGCAGAACGTTTAAATTTAAAACCTTTATTGGTAAAAAAAGGTTCATGTGTACATTTCGTATGCTAAAAATTAAAGCACGCAATTTTTATTGTAAGTAAATATATCGTGTAGTTTTGGTATACTGCATTAGACTAAAATAAATAGGTTTTAAAATAAACTGTAGGGAGTTCGCTAGATCTAATTTGGTTATCGATTGGATATTTTGCATTTCTCATACGCATTGCTTTATATAAGCTTCCTAAATTTAATCTTATTAATAGAGATTTTATAGAAAACATGTGCTTTTTTGTATTTCAAAATAGAGTGAAGCCTCCCTTAATCGTTTTTTATTGGATTGGAGTAAAAGTCGATTACTAAGGAAGGCTTTGCCACTAACTAACCCTTAAGGAATTATTCTAAATCGCGAATCGTAAAGTTTTTACCGTAATGTCAAAATCATGGATTCGAAGAATGGAAAATCGAGATCAAAGTTATTTAGTCAATAATAAAGATTCCTAATGTTAAATACATCAGTTAAAACACTTTTTATTCAAAAACTATAATTAATGTGAATACTAAATTACGGTTAGATTTTTCTTAAAGAGACGCTTATTTTAAATTATTTAACTTTAATTTTTTTAAATATTCACTTGAAAGGCGTTTATTTGTGTTTGTATTTAGGTAACTGTTCATTTTGCATGCAGATCACTGTAAGTGTGGGAGTTTCATTCTCGTCACACCTACTGTTACGAACTTTCATAATGTAAAATTTATTTAATTGGCTTCTTTACATCAAATCTATAAGTAGGTCTGTTAATTATTGCTAATTGTAATTTGCCAGATAAATAGTCCAGGTATTTCTAGTTGAATTGTAGTAATTATTAAGTCTGGGTCGCCCATGGCTTTATAAGTAACGGAGACGTCCTGAATGCTAAGTAATTGCACAGATTTTAATTATTTAGATGTAAATGGTATACCGCTTGTGCAACTCACGTTTGAAAATTCTGTACGTAACTGCGAACCATTCACAGTATGATGTTAGTAAACACTATTAACGAGCTAATATTGATTTTATTTGGGGAATTACTGATTAAAAATTAAAGTACATTTGATGACGAAAAATTTATATTAATCTGTTAAGTATGTAGTGAACGAATAATTGCTTAAATTTAAGTCACAATTAACGATAAAAGAGATTAATTGCCGTAGTGCAAGCCAACTGTTTAATAGTTTCACTTTCTTGCCTTAAAATTTGCCAAAAATTAAGGAAGTTTATGTGAAATATAGTTGATCTTTGGATTTAAATTTTGTTTATTCTAATAATTTCAGCTTAAAAAATTTTGTTTATTTGTTTACAGGGTTGTGAATTTTTCAATGCTCTCCATAGGTATCTTAGAAACGGTAAGAGTTACGAGATCAGTTAAATTAGAGAAAAGTTGTACAAATGTATGGCGATTGAAAATCTGAATAAAAATTGGGGATATTTTAATTATTTTCAGATTTATAACAAAAAAAACTGAAAAATGTGATTTGAAAGAAAAACAATGAAAAAATGTTCCACACCATTGACGCGTTTTTAATCAAACTTGGTAACCTTTTGTTTTTGACCATTTTGGGTTGAATGACGTGGACAGATATGTTCTAGGCCTTATAGATTTCAAGCTGCGATAGTCAACTTTTTTATTCCTTATGGCCGCCATATTAGATTTTTACATCATTAGAGGGACAGAAAAAATAGCTTTTGAGATTAATAAACAACATATCGTTTTTTTCCAAAAAAAATGTATCCTACAGTTAAAAATTTTGGTTACGAATTTATAAAATCCTGAATGCTCTGAATAACAATTAAAACAAAAAATAGTCATACATTGTATTGCTAATTGGAGTGGGCGATAACGAAGTTATATCAAAATGAATTAAAATAAACACAAATTTTTAAATATCAATAATTCTCTAATGTAATAAATTGATCTCTTATCTCTTACCGTTTCTGAGTTACCAATAGTGAGCATCGAAAAGTTAAGTGACAGTACTAATATAAAGATTTTTGAAAATTTAAATTATGTAAAATTGTACAAATTGATTTGGTTGGTCCTTGAAAATTGAAATCGGTGTTTTTAATTATTGTGTGTCGTATGAATAAACCCGAGTTTTTATTGATTGCTTGTTAAAATTGGGCAATATATAAACCTAAATTGATCATCATTTATGCGTCCAGGATCTAGGTTAAAGCACGAAACTTTTTATTTTTTAATACATTTCATTTCAATGTTTTGGCGAGCGCAAATATAGTTTTTATACTTTATAATACATATTTATTTTAAGTTCGTCGACAATCCTATTTATTTAATTGATACAGTATTCAAGCACATTTTTAATGTAATACAAATTTAATACTGACTTACAGTAGATCATCACTTAAAAAAAAAAGAATGTGTGAAATTTGTTTTTTCTTTCGTTGCATTTTTTTAACACAACAGAATAATCTTACTTGTATGTATTTAAAAGTTAATTTCGGAGCACTTTGCACCACTAGTTATAGTTCTAATTTATTTGATGCTTATGGTGCTACAAGCTTTTATTTTTAAGTTCCTACAAAGACCTTGGCATTTTCATTTTAGACCTAGGTGAAGGTTGCAATTTTTTATGCATTTTTTGTTATTAATTTTCGATTGTCGTTATGTTACAATTTGTGACTGTTGTAAACGTTGGTGTCAGTATAATTACAGACTGTGGACAGTTGATTTGCATTAATTCATTTATTAATAACTGTACGGTGGGAAGAAATTGTGCAACAGAACGATATAAATAATGACAATAAACAAAAGGGAATCGATTTTAGAGATACAGTTGTATGTTAAAGGCAGTTCTGCCACAACATAACCTACTGTTGAGTAATGAGGTAGGTAATATTTTATTACAGGCTCTGCTACATATTATAGCGTGTGTCTACAGGCGTGTTTTGATTATTCTTAATTCTAGAGCTATAATTTATAAGAACTTTTGCTTGATCTACATCGCGTATTTTTACAGTTTTGCGAGCATTGTCTTGTAACCGTTCCATTTAACGATGTGGAAACTTCGCCCACTAACCCATTGTCACATATTACAACACCCTCACAGTAGGTCTGCCGCCTGTTCGCTGGCTGTATAACAGCTGAAAAACGTTCCGCATTTTATTTTCACGAGTACGGTTTCGTTTTAAAACACTCTTCATTTCATTTTGTTGTTGTACTTTCTGTTGTCACCGATTTGATGTTATTACGTTTACCCTCCGAGCCATGACAAATGCTTTCTAGGAATTTATTCCACGCTGGTAAACAAAAATTAAGCGGCCTGAGCTGTTGTTCACTTGTAAACAGTTTTTTCTTTCTGCGAGGATTAGTGTGCGTAATGTGCTTGTTGATTATATCGAGCTTGTGATGGAATTACCATGGTGAGTTTGTTAGGAGTAGGATATGCACCCGTTCAAATGATATGGCTACTGCTTGATTCACAGTTACCAAGACAATCGAATATTATCGTAACCGAAATAATGACATGGCATTACAAAAAAAAATATCCGTATGGTATTATAATTTTTCTGCGTCATTCAAGAAAATCAGTTGTTTCCGATCAATGTTTATGCTGGAAAATACACCTTTACAGAAAGTAACTGTTTGCCATGGTGATGTTGATTTGCGCTGTCAAACAAGCGTCCTTATACCACCAAGCGAGTTTTCACCTGCAGTTTGTTCAGTTATTGTTTAATTATGGATGGTGAAGATAGTGATTTTGGTGTCGGTGGCGGACGCAAAAAAAATTGTACGTTCACACCCGTAAGTGTCTTTACTGGACTCGTATCCGGCTCGTCCAAAAACTGTCTACTCGTCCTTTTTCCGGTCTTATTACGTAAATAACAATTTTGTTGATGTATCATTGTTTATAACGTAAAAGCAACGGGTAGACAAAATTAATGACAAATAAATCTGTAGCTATAACCTTAAATGAAAAGATAATTAAAATATTTTTGGGTACAATTCTGGATTATACATATATTTCCAAATTTTATTTTTTTTTAAATTGATAATTGTAATCACGTTTGCATTAATTTATTTTCCTAGCTTAGTCTTTTTTTTTCTTCGCGAAACAACAATAGAAAGAAGGGTATAATTGTCGAAATACATTACATTCATTTCCAGTATCTATATCAAGTAGCACGCAGAGGCGTCGAGAGACGTCGCCGGGCCCGGGGGTAAAATTTACTTGGGCCCCAAGTAAATAAATTATTTGAAAATTTATTTAAAAAAAGAGAACGAATTGTGAATGATGAATATTTAATACACCATAATTAAAAAAGTGTGTGGATTCCTGGGCCCTCAATTTACTTCCGGGCCCGGGGCTCGGAGCCCCCCCTGCCCCTCCCTCTCATCGGCCCTGTAGCACGTGGAAACAAAAACAACTACGAAAAACAAACAAATGCAAGGTAAAACAAAAATGTCTGTTGTGCGCATCTTGGAAATATAACTCATGCCGTTTGTACTATTCTGTTAAGTGTATTAACAAATAATTTTGTTTGATATTGCCGTTTCATCTTGATTCTCGTGCTAATTGAATCATTTTAGTAATTTGGCAGCTTAGATAAGTTTATTTTGTTTATAAATTTTTTGTTTTAATACCATAACATAACCGTTTTAATATAACTTTTTATCATTTTTTTTCGATATTTTTTGTGTATTTGTACAACTTCTGTATAAAATGTTTTTGTGCACGTGGCATAATTGCATTAAAAATTATGATGACGTCAATCTCGGCATCATCAATTTTGTTCTTTTTTCCTCATCTACACTGTCCTTATATAATTCTTGTCAAATGTTATTAGGCCATTTATCGATTGCATTTTTTCACATACATTAACTTGCTGAATGGTCCAAGTAGATCGTTTGTACATGCAGTTCAATTGGCATGACATTTATGCAGATTACAGATCTAGATTGCCTAGTATTGACACGTTGTTATATACTTAGTAATGATTTTGTCCTACATAAATCTGTGTTCAGGTAATAGATTTTGAAGGCTTTTGTCATGAAGCAATAGGAATAAAATGCTGGTTAAACGGTTTGAAAGTACTAATTGTTCACATTATTATATAGTTGATTGCTGAATGGGAACAATTGATTTAGATTAATTTCAGTTCGATACATACTTTTTGAACGTTAAAAAACCGTGGAAATTGTAATTTATGATTTAAAAATTACATGCACGCATAATTAGTTAAACACCTTTTTAATATAACTTTTTTAATTGTTTTGATGAGTTGATTATAATTTTGTTCAACTGGAACTATCGAAAGTTGCTGCTCACTTCTCAACATTTATTACATCATTCAAGTAATAAAATTAATAATTCCTTTCAAAAATATAATGGCTTATGATTGTAGTGATTCTGTGAAATCTAATAGACAGTGAAAAATACAAGCAAGGTATAATTGGCAAATGTGTTTTCAGACTTTGAATATGAACCTTTTTTGAGTTATTTTCTAAACTTCCAGTGCCTTTTTTATTACTCATTTACGTTTCATTCACTATTATTTGAACAAATCTGTAACAAAGCGGAATGTTATAACATTCTTGATATGGATACAGTTTTTAACTAACTGTTTATTAAAACAACCATAATTTTAAAGTAGTATACTTACTCTTAATTTTGTTCCCCATATAAACTTTGGTAATTGGTACTTTTTTATTGTTAAAACATTACAAATTAATATCGTTTAAGATGGATGGATAATCTGTAAACATTTTGTAAAATTACAATTGGCAAGGTACTCTGATTAGCAGAAAATAAATGTACCCAAAAAGATTTTAAAAAACGTTAATACGACGTAATTTGTGTGGGATTTTTCTTATTTTGCATGCAATTTTGTAAAGTTTTAGATTTAGGTCAGTAGCAATGATCTTAAAAACTTGCGAATTTCAAAAAAAAATTGTGTAATACAAATGACGGTGTGTTTTAGTACAATTGATTGGCTGAGGTCGATGTTATTCATAAATTAAAAATGCCTACGGAACTATAAGTGACGTGGGCGAATAGTTGTGTACAATAGAATGAATAAAGTATTTTAAACAGTGTGATTGGCATTGTTATTCTGAGTTACATAATTATCGATTGTAACTTGAAATCAAATAATGGTAATAACGCATTTTTATTAGCTTGGAAGCGCAGGGACATTTAATTTATTACTTGCTAATTTCACGTATAATATTATAAATCAACGTTCACTTGTCTTAGCGATGACAATAACAATTATATATTGAGTAAGTGATCCTAGCCCTCGTTTCCTTGTGTAATTGTTTTCGTTTTGTAGGTCATTTTTGTGAATCTTGTAAATAATGTTGCTCAGTTAAATTCCAAAAAGGGTTGAAACTATATTTTTCTTCAAATACAAGAATTTTGACCGCAGGGCGTTCTCAGGGTTTGAATATTGAGTATTGCAGATTGTTAAGGGTCTATCCCGCATCTGGTTTGGCAGATGTTGTTGTATGGGAATTTACCAAATTTTGAACAGTAATCGAATCCTTTGAAATCATAACGTTTGTCAGAAGTTGGCAAAGTACAGAGTGAACTATAGATACAATATGCGTGAGAAAAATGTTGCCTTTTATTTTGTTGTTTGTTATTTGTTTTTAAATTAAATATTCCATTATAATTATTTGTTTTAACAACTAACGTTTTAAAACAGGAAGTCCGTGTTGCTAATAATTATCTTGAAATCTTTCCTGTTTAAAAAGATTCATGCCATACTAGCAACACGTATTTGGAATTGTTTTATCTGTATGTTATTTAAATATTATTAACAAACATATTTGCAAGTTTTCAAATTATTGAGAACAAAAGGCGTTAACCTTTTTTATCGATAACAAGAATTAAATAATTGCTGAACAATGATAACTTGCGTATTTGATTGTTTAAATATTTTATTTGTGCATGAACTTCCTTATACGTTGTCGACCTTGAACTCGGTCTGTTTAATTTTGCCTGTGATAGTGAAATTGACTGCAAGCATGCTAATCTTGCGCTTTATTATATAATCAAAATAAGCGGTCGAAAATAAATTAATATTAAAGACATGAATAATATAAAGACATAAAAGAAAACACAACAGAATGCACAATAGCTGTGCTAATTTTTTTTATCTGTTGGAAAAATATTTACATTCTAGACCGGCGCTAACAATTATCGATGAGAGCAAAAATACAGAGCCTTGTGACTTGGGAATACGAATAAAAAAAAGCTCGGGAAAATTATTTATTAAATTAGGTACTTATTTCGTTTTGTCAAACAATTTGTGTTGTTAACAAATGGTTGAATATGTAAACCTGTCCGACGCGATGCCATTTAATGCACATAATTATGCATATAATATTGCATAGAACAATACGTACCGCGTCATACGCGTCCTAACCAGAAGATTTCCAAGGTAATTCCGGTTGCATAAAGCTCGGTTAAAATTAACGGAGACGCAGTTTTCACAGTAGCAGCAATAATATTGCGATGAGTTATTTATCCGTTAAATTTTAACGTAGCTTTGTGCTACCGCGGCAATAGCGTTCAAAACAGTTTAAGATAGTCAAGCTAGTAAATGTCATAACCATTAAAATTCTACCCATAATTCTGGATGAAATTGCTTCAATAATTATGTGTGTAAATATAAACGTATTGTGACATTTTAGCCTTAAAATAGTTTGCTCTAAGGACTGTACTTTCAAATTTTGAAAAAGTGTTGCATTTGAACTCATCGTGGGTATTTAATTTTTGTTTCACATATTTATAATAAAAAAAATCGGAATCTCTGTCCCATCAATGAAAAAATGACACTCAGTTTTGCATATTTTTGATGATTTTTTTACCCCTAGAAAACAACTGGTTACTTCTTTAAATATTACAATCGGAAGTAGGTATATTCTTCTGGACAATCAAAATTTTGTGTTACTTTACCACAAATTTCTTGCACATGGGTATAGCCGGCGCTGCATGCAACTTCGACTTGTAAGATTTTGTTCTCCAGACAGTCCAAAAGAATTTACGTGCCACTACACACGATAATTGGATTATATCGTAAAGAGAGAGCTCAAATTGTTTTAGTTTTTATTCTTTACGACCTCGATCTTTTCCCAAAGCAATTGCAATTAAGAAATGCATTTACAATACCAACAATTTCGTAATTCCCTTTTTGAAATTACAATTAAAGGGAAATGCATTTAGATTGTGATCTTTCAGGGAGTTGTTATCTTGATGTCATTAAATTTATCTTGTAAAAGAATTTCAATTTTTCCGCAAGTAAATGAATAATTTTATTAAATTATTATGAAATGTGGTATTTTCCTTAAACATCGCTTTTTTATTTTGCTTTATTTCGAATTATCGCGTTACTTTTTGTGTTTATAGGGCATGCATCACTTTTATTTGCGAAATAAATATGTATATGAATGCAGTAGTGAAAATGTTTACAGATTATTTGGTTAACATTTAGCTCTAATTGAAATATTGCGCTTTCATTTTGTTGCCACATATGAAGTAATAGCTGTTGGGTCAATATTACGTACTAATTTAGTTGCGAATTTATAAAATTATGCCTTAACTCCAATTAGCAGCTAATTAACATGCCGTATTTGTAACATTTTTCTTATCAAATTTGGGACAGCTTGGATACGATTATTTTGCCTTTAAAACGGTTTACTGCGAGATACCGACTTTGTACAACAAGAGCGGTATTGTTAATGAAGGGAATTTTTTTAGAATTCTTTCTAACGCTGTAAATTATGCACGCAAAGCTGATGAGTCATACGTGAAATAACAATTTACCTTCGTTGTTCTTTGATACATACAATTATAAACGTTAAACGTATCATTTGTTTTGTTTTTGCGCGTTATTTATCCACTTTTGGTTTCTAAAAGATTTTAAAATAAACACTTACTATTTATTGGCTGACACCATCTTTTGTGCTAAATGATTAACAGAAACTCCTCAATAACAGTTTTGTCAACTAGTCGAAGTTTTTTTAATTCATATCCTCATCGTTTCCGTCATATTTTTTAATTGTTTTTTATCGCTTTTGATACGTTTGTGTGTTGTCTGTGTTTACAATTTATATATCCATGTACCTACAACCAAAGCGAAAGTTAATTCAACTTTTTCTACTTTGAAATTGGAAGTGGTCGTAATATTAAAGTAAATCAGGTAATCCAGTTTATTAATTTAATCACAGTGACCGTCACTTACATATGTTTGCATTAATTTATGATTAAAAGTAGTATGTCTCGAATGCATCCATTTGCAACGAAAAACTACCATAAAACTGCGTATGTTGCAAAAATGTTATAAAACATTGTGCATTATGTATTTCCCTGCAATGTTTTCGGCGTAACCAGGTAATTACACCGTACAGCAGGACATGCACCATTAAAAGTGGTTGTGTTACACTTAGTATTTCCGATAAAAAAAATTACGTAAATTCAAATGTTTATGTGTTTCGTATAAGATAACAAAATAGACTTACATGCGAAATATTAGCAACTATATATATTCATGTAAATTTGTGCCATTCGTATTTAAAACAGATGATTTTGTTAGTTGGTGACACAGGGCCGGTTTTACCATTAGGCGAGTCAAGGCAATTGCCTAGGGGCGCCAAGTTATGGGGGCGCCCGATTTCCTCATAATAAAGGGTAAAATTCATATGATATATGTATGTATACAAATGCATAATAGTTATTTAATTTAAAAAAATTAAAATGGTTGTAATGGTATAATATTTTTATAAATATGCTCGTAATTAATAAATATTGCGAAAAACTTCGGAAAATAATTCATGTCGTATCCAATATTAAGGTCTTTTTTATCAAATGTTTTTGGAAAACGTCTTCTTTCGGAATTACACCCCCTAAAGGGAACGGTAATAGTAGGTTTTCATTTTATTTCTCAAAGGTGAAATGTGGGAGAATATCATTAAGTAAATGTTTTTTACTTATTGAAAGGTTCCCTATAGTAATATTTTCTATCATCTCCTACGTTTACAAGCGGCTAAAAAGTGTAACCCCTGTTGGTGTTTTTTATTAGAACTTTTTGCAATTAAAAAAATATATATACTTACCTTGATTTATTTAGAAACTTTTTTTATTCCTTAATAGTTTCTGCAAAACCTACAGTTTTTGAGTAAAAAATAAAATTAGTGAACATGCACCGCCAAATAAACACGAAAACTGTCTTCTTTACTCAATATGTACAAACCATGGTAACAACAAAAATGAATCATTTTATTTTGGAATATTTGATGGTGCATATTCACTTAATTTAATTTTTACTCAAAAACTGTAGGTTTTGCGGTAAAATTAAAGAATTAAGAAAGGTTCTAAATAAATAAAGCTTTAAAAAAAACTTTTAAACTTCAAAATTCCTACTCTCCAAAAAGTTCTGATAAAAAAACCAACAGGGGTCGCACTTTTCAGTCCCCTGTGACGGTGGGAGATCATTTCTTTAAATTTGAGAAATAAAATAAAAACCTACTTTCACCGTTCCTCTTTATGGTGGGAAACTCCGAAAGAAGACGTTTTAGCAAAAAAATTTATATAAAAACCCTACCTTAATTTTTGATAAGGAATTACCTCCCAAAGTTCTTCGCAATATTTATGAATCACCCTGTATGTAGACACATGCGCATATTTAGACCATATATTGGGGCGTCCAATTTTTTTTGCCTAGGGGCGCCAGATACCCTTGCGCCGGCCCTGGTTGGTGATGGTACTTACATGTCCAGAAACAAAAACTGTGGATTTGGTATTTTGACAGTCAAATTTAATTATGCCCTTATTGTGTTCAATACGTAATTGGCAAAGATCTCGCCTAGGAGTTGGTTGTTTTTGTTTTATAACTCTCGCCAATTGAATGGGCTCGGAACATTTTTTTTTTTGTTGGTTTTAGCATAATAATATGTTCGCATGGCTGCAATAAATTACATATCGCAGACGTCATCACGATACGCATTGGTAGCTTGCCGCTTGCCCATTGATAAATATGTTGATATGTAATCAAAATTGCCTGTTGTGGATTTCATCCTTCAATCTTTTATTTTATTGGTTGTTATACTGTCAGCGTCAAAATAGTGTTTTTAAATTGCTCTGATTCATTTACGTTTCTCTTTGATGATCCAAATTCAGTGGAAACAGTTTTTCATGAATCATGGAGGCCGAAATATATTTTTGTGTTAAGAGAAGTATGCAAAAAAAAAACAACTAAACAATGTCTTTTAGATAATAGAGTTAAGATGTTCGTTTTCGAAAAATGCCCTACATCTGCTACTTTTAGCAACCCCAATTTTTTACCATTGTACTGCTAAGGGAGATAAATTTACGAATCTTTCGCTTTTTGTGATTTTAAGGTGCAAAATCTTTTCCTGTTAAGCGTTTTTTGTTTCTTGTTAAAAAAAATGCATGGAAATAAATAGGTACCATTTTGTCGGGACCAGAATATTATTCCATGTTAATCCATTTTCCATGTTAAGCGTTTTCATGTTCAACACTTTTCACTATATTTTAATTTTAATAACTAATTCGTATCACAATTAAAATCTGTAATAAAACCTTACATCCTTCGTTTTTTTTTTCCCGATAAAATAAATCCAGCACAAATAAAAAAGTATTTTTCATTTTGTTGTCAATTAAATTCGTATTGCTTTTGTAATGCTTGTTTTGGTACTGTTTAACAGGATATCAAAAATAAATCAAGACGCCCAGGACTCGAGTTTATTTTAAAGGTTCCCATTTTTTTAGCGTCGTTGTCTGTCTCACTCTCACTTGACACAATTGTTTATTGATTGTGTCTAAAACGTATGCATTACACATAACATAGAAAGCGAGAGTTTGCACGACCTTGAAATACTAACTCAAGGTCATTCATTTAACAGACAGTTGCACTGGTCTGCTACTGCATTGGAGAAATTGTACCCCCCCAAGTTGGTGTGTTTTGATTTATCTAATCAGTGTAACAAAGGACTTTTTCCGTGTGGTGTCGGTTGCCTAATTAGGGGGTCCTTTGCCGTACAGCTTATTATTGCCTCTGTCGATTTTAGTATTACTTGAGTGGCTACGTTTAATAGATTGCAATGCATTGGAAGAAAGTTTATGCATATAAAATACGAAAAGGGCAGACAAGAAGTAAATTGTGTGTATGTATTTAATTGGAATGTCGGGATAGGCCACGTTGTTGTTAGTTCCAATCTCACTAGTTGCGCATGGTTGACGATCCACACACAAGTACGATTCACACTGTAGCAACAATTTATTAACAACAATATAATATTGCAATCTTTCAAAACAGCACCATCCTAATCGCCGTAAAACCGCCACATGCAGCGATAATTTTTAATATTTTTCCGAATCGTCGTCTCCCCAAGTGCCACGATCGGATGTAAAATTTTCTGGTTTATTTGTCACGTGCTATATCGTGTAATTCTGACTTCTAGTTCCGTGAAGTGGGACGAGGTCGCTGAATAACAATATTGTAATATCCTAGGTAACACTGGCAACACTGTTTACCTGCTTACCTGTATCGTAATGAACCGCGGCGCGGCTACCAACTCAATAAAATATTTGGGGGCCTCCCGACTACATATTACTTGTTCTTTCTAGTTTATTTATACTTAATGAATCAAATGTAAGCTGGAGTCGTTGTGGGAAGATGTTATCGGTTAATTTATGAAAATTAATTTTTTTTTAATTAGTTCGTTGTCTACATGCGTAATCGTGAACGTCATTAAGCGTAGCCAAAGTTTTAACCCTCTTACGTTTAAAACGGAAACGAAACATTTTAATAAACATTGTTGAAATAATTATCAACTGCAATAAAAAAACTTTAATTCATAAAGGTTCTGTCTTATTTTGTCATAAAAGATTAATATAATATTAACTTAAATTTTCCTGAATATAAAATTATATTAGCCGAAATGTACCTACATACTAGGGTAATAGGAAATTCTCTACTAGAATTTGCTATTTAAAAAAATTTAAATTTCCTTATACATATTTTCCTAAAAATTAAAATTATATTTTGTTACAATTTTTTAACAAATTTCAATTTTTAAAGTACTGACCTTTTTTTACAGTTATTATCTAAGGCTAAGGTACGAAAGAAATACACCAAATTGTATAAAGGTTTGAACCATGTTGCTATGAACTTTGTGAATCATATAAATAGATGGAATGTCAAATTTACATTAGCTATAATCCGGTTTTAACACTTGCTTTGAAGAAAGCGTTGTAGTCAAAAGTACGGTGATTTAGACGAAAATTGGTAACGCTTGAAAAGCAGGCCTCATTTGAAATTTATATTTTTTTATGTTTTTTTTTGTTCAAGGATCATCAATGTCCTGTTATCTAAAAATAAATATGTATTATTGCTTTTTACGTAATTTTAGTATTAACCGCTGGGAAAATAAGCTCGAACTAGAAATAATTATTTTTGAGAATAAATTAAAATAATTATTGTCATTTTACGAATTTATCATAAAACAATATACACGTTTTTAGTATTACATAAGATTATTCTCGTTATATGTTTGCACATTTGGTAAAGTTACATATAAAACATTTTCCCCTAGTTGGTTGTTATAAAAGTTTTTTTTTCTAAATTTTTTAATGACTTTACATTTTAAACGAATTTTTGTTTTTAAGCCTAGTCCAGATTGTAAACAAATGTTTCGGAACAATATTGAACACTGTGCCTGAACAGTTGCGAAACATTGTTTCGGAACAATTTGTATACGTTGTTCCGCGTCCAGACTTAAGTCAGTGTTTCGTTGTTTCTAAACTGATTATCATGTCCAGTGAGGCTATTGCAGGAATTTGTGCTGCCAATTTATTTATTTTACTTAACGGCATGTGGACTTTTTTTTCGACTTCGGCAACGGTAACATCAAATGCTTGCGCAATATTTAAAAAACCATCCCTTTTTTTATTTCTATTTTTGTAGTCACCACAGGTGACATCCCACAAACAAGATGAACTGTGGACTTTTTCTATAAGTTTTAAAGTTTTCTCTTGATTCCACATTGTATAAAATATAACCAAGAATCACTAACCAAAACTCTGTTTGACTGAACCGTGTTTAACAAAAAACTTGTTCAATGTTCCAATGTTTCCCATTTCAACGAGAAACAAGGAACAGGCCTTTTGTGTTTCGCAACAAGTTCCGAAACAAGCTAGAAACAAATTTGAGCTGTTCCGAAACATCGGGAACATTGTTCATGAACACTGTTTCGAAACATTTGTTTACAATCTGGACTAGGCTTTCGGTTACCAGCTGCTCTAAAGATCATTCGATTGTTGTTGATCTCAGATAATTTGAAAAAATAATTTTGTCGTTTTCCCACTTGTACATATATTCTGTAAAGTAGATAAGACTAAAGTAAAAAGGCCTTTTTTATATTTTCTAGGTCTTAAAATACAATATCTTTAATGTATATTTGTTTTTAAAAAATTGTAATTAAACCATTAGTAAATTATAGGAAATATTTGACATCATTAGCCGTATATAACTTTAAAAAAATATTTAACTGGTATGGCTTGTTAGTATGAAAAGCGTTATTTATTAAAGCTAATTAATTGGTTTTAATTATTTTGGATAAATGAATCTAGTGTGTGTGGTGCTTATCAATGAGAAATCTATTGAGCTTATGTCTATTTATAGGACGCTTAGGCAATTGACGCTGTATGTTACGATCAAGTTGGCAGACAATGATGTTAATAATAGGGGGTTGTTAATGGTTAATAAATTAGAAGTTGTTATTCTATAACTAGTTAACTGTGTATGTTCCGCGTAAGTGGTGTCTGTAAGTCGGTTTAGTTAAAAACTTGCAATTCTAAATATGTTACCAGACAAGTAGGTCACTTGTAGCATGCAGTTGTGAAATAAGTTAAAATTAATTCCAACTCTTTCAACCGTAAATTGTGGATTTTTGGTAAGATTAAATGACAACACTCTTTTGTTTTTTTAATATTTATGCAGAGAGTAAATTCATTTCTAAACGTATGTTAAAGTGGTATTAAGGCAATGTGTGAATTTAAGGTTTTGAAATGCATTATACTTACATGTATTTTCCATTGAAATAACGTTTAACCTGTTGCCAAAGACACATGTAACGATGTAATTTCCACATCTGTTGGCATGAAAAACTATTAAAATCAGTGGCGTAGGAAAAATTTTATCACTGTCGTGTTTTAAACGAGGAACGTATCCAATCATCAGTAAAATAAAACATAATATCAAACAAGTTGCTTACATTTTTATTGGCCACTATACAGTATTGTACAAAAAGCAAATAATTGCTGTAATTGTCGTACAAAAAATGATCGCATATTATTTTCGAACTAACATTGGTGTAACTACAGTGATTTACGTTTTTTATAGTATTGTAATTATAGTATTGTAACAAGTAAAAAACACAAATTCGTTCTTAATTACTTTATATTAAGTTTAGAAATATCAACTTCACTTGTTACCGCAAAAATGACCACCGGAAATGATACTAGTACCCGTTCACTATTCATAAATAACTTAATGTTAAATAGTTACGTACATTTTACAGTAATAATGTTAATTATTTAATTGTTTTGTATGGTATGTGTCACCCAAGTTGTGTTCAGGAGCAAGTTTTTGTCCACCGTGATTTATCGACTGAACGTGTGTTGCAGTTAATCTTGATAGACACCGTTCTCGTTCGCTTTTGTTTTGATCCTTCGTCCCAGAAATGTGTCACAATTTAATGTTTTCGATTTATTTGGCTGTATTAGTGTTGCATAACTGTATAAAAACTTGTAATCGTGGAAACGAGAGCAACACTTTAAGAAATTTGTGTATGTAGTTTAATTTGTTTCAAGGTTGGAGAGTAATATGATTTTTCGTAGAACTGACACAATTAATTACTTTATTAATTGGAAAATAATGCGTTAGTTAATATTTATTAGGTATTTATTCAATTAACACCTAATTTTTTGTAGTTATTCCTCTGGATGGTTTCAAAATCGTTCTTGGGAAATTTACCGTGGTTTTTTATTTATGATCGTTGGGTTAAATTTTGAAGCTAATGTGTGGTTAATGTATATTTAATAATGTGTGTTGATTCAATAACTATGAAAAATAATATATCTTAACACGTTTCTAATTGTGTCATATTTGCAGTTGTACAAGGTAAACTAGAAGAAATCGTTAAAAAACTTGTTCAACCAAAAATTTTTATTAACACTAAAAATTTTGTTTGCGTTTGATATTATTTTACGGCTTAATTGCAGTTATTAAACACTTGTTTGTTTACAAATATCGTGTAGTAATGAGTAGAAACGTTAGATGAAACCGAAAGTGTGCCGAAGGCGTGCGAAGCAACTTTGCATGTCGACAGACTACGAAAGTGACGATATCGTTGGATATTGCAAGTGGGAGTGCAATGAGCGATGTGATGCAATAGACGATCTTGGTCATGTAGGTTTGCAGGTCGCCCTCGTTTTCTGCCACTACAAAAACCTGTAGACTTGCTCACTGCTGCATGCATGCTGCTTGCTTATCGTTCAGCACGCAAAAGTGAACTTGTTTTTCGTCTGCTGCTGTTATGTGTGCAGTGTGTTTTTAATCATACGTACTTGATTCCTAATAAATTAGCTCTTAAATCGTTTGACCTAGTTTCGGCGCATATTTTTCGATTCTAAAATATTTGGAAAGGTAACGCGTTGTTCTCATTTTACGGGCTTAGCAAACTATTTGTTAACCGTTTAAGATCTATGTGTATCTTTATGATGAAATAACAGGGAAAATCTCCACTTCTCAGAGGGGCTATAATTTTTTTTTTTTTTAATCCATTCATTATAATAACTTAATCGCCATGGGGATGTCATAGTATGAGGGGTAAATAGTCGTTTACATAAGCAAAAATGTGCAGATTTCAATTGTCTTAAAATTTTTGACAGGCACAAAATTTAAACAAAAAAATGAAATTATTTTTTAACGGTAACGGAGTGTTTTTTATACCTCATTAAATGTTTTTGATGGAATAGACAACTTTTTTTACGCCATTTTGGTTTTTCACACCATTAAAAAAATCCATATAAAACCGTATGTCACACCAAAACTTTTAGATACTAGGTACATACTACGTATTAAAGATATAATATTGGTTTTTTAATCTAGTAAACTGTTAAGTGCCAAAATATTTTCCGACACTCTTGATCTTGGTTCCAAAGCCTTACCGGATTAACCATTATGCCAGACCAACCGTAGAGCCATAGTAAGGGTTAATTTACCCAAAATAAGTTAAAAAATCACAAAACTGTGGTTCACCACCAACAATATAAATAAACGCGCTCTACACCCAACACAATCTATGGCCGCTCAAAAAAAAAGATCAACATTTGACAATATTTTTTAACTATTTCAATTTTGGATTGTTTGTATATTTAATAATTTATTTTTATTTTTATTTTGTTATGAGTCCTTCTACTGTTAGGTGTAAGACTGTTGTTGTGTTGTGCTGACTTTTTTCCATGTTTTTCTGTCTTGTGCTAGCCTTTTTATGTCTTTCCATTTGATGTTTCTATCCGCTGCTACTTTTTTAACTTGGTCTTGCCAGGTTTTTCTCGGTCTACCTCTTTTGTTTTATCCCTGTGCTCTTGCTTCATATGGTTTTCTGGTTAACTTTTCTTCTTTCATCCTATAAATCTGACTCAACCATCCCAGCTGCTTTTCCTGTATTTTTGTTTCAACTGATTTTATCTTTAATTGTTCTCTATGTTTCTGTTAATAATTTAACGTAAAAAAAATCTGAATCGGACATGGTTTACATAATAATAACGCTTTTGTGGTTAAATCAGATTTCTTGCACTAATCATAGTAAAAGATAATGACAATGTATCACATTTTATTTTAAAGTCCAGACTTTAACTTTGCGGTCCAAATTAGTTTCTGTGTAACAATTAGTAGTACCTATATGATAAATTGTAATTTCTGAGAAGGAGATAGTTTACGCTCAATTTCGCTGAAAATGCCTGTTTTGCAGTCAACTTTTTTGTAGAATTGATTGTCGATTGGTCTGTCAGTCCGAAACACACAACCGATTTAAGTAAAATTTGAAAAGCTGCGTTTTTGTAATGTATAAAACTCTTTTCGTTAAAACTGGTTGATCAAAACCTTTTTATCTCTTTTTAAAAAACTTTTTGTCATAATTTTGCGTTCATATCCTGGAATACTTAATAACGAAAATAAAGCGGTGCGTGTCTTTATTGCAAACGTATGGTGCTGTATTTTAGTGCCCATTGTAGCATATTGCATCATCAAGATGAGAGAAATTCTTATTTAATAGCTTTGCTTGCGACTAGTAATCAGTTTGGTTAAAGTTGTTTTGTGGTTTTGAATACCTTCTGAAGAAAATTGATCTTACTTTTTGCATTCAAATCACTTTAGCTTCTGTGTTATTCAAATATAATAATACATTTTGTTGTATGAAATAGATTAACTTGTATCGCGCCACCCATTCGTTATTAAGTAAAATAACTTATAGATCATGTGAATAATCAACAATAGTTGCAAACAAATGTTACATTCATTAACTACAAGCGTCTTGCTAGCCTAGTCTATCAGATTTATTACTATTAAAAATCATGTACGTAATTTTCAATATGTTATAGTTGGCAGCACACCTACCAGTGCAATTAGTAGTCCAATTCAACTGCAGAATGAACATTTCAATATTCTATTATATGCGTGTAGTTCTTTTCATGTAGTAATAAATCAGTCTTTCTAATAGTCAATAAAACATGTTGTTAAAAGTACACATTTTTTAGCCGCTACCCACCGATCTTAAAGTCTTATAAACATTAATGCAACGGCAGTACAAACAATTTTTTTCTTAGTATTGAGTTTGCCCGATCTCTTGATCTGCTAGGTTGTTAACGTGATTGTTTTTTTGTTAATTTCGTATCATACTGTGCGGTTGAAATACACTGTAATTTATATCATATTCAAAGTTAATTAATTTGTGAATTAAGTTGTAATGTTACTGAATACATTGGCCGATTACTTATAATCTATGTAATATGAAAATTACGTTGCTACCGCTACTATGAATAGTCTTTAATTGGATTTATACGCAAAATTACAAAATTTGAATGCTTATAATGTTTTTAATAAAATGGGGGTTACAGGTATTGAAATTGATGTCGCTCTTGCAAAAGCTGCAATTTTGTTGCAGAATACCTAAAAATGTAGGACCATTATCTGATCAAAAGTTTAGCAAATTTCAGTGGCGTGTTTTACCTTTATTGGGCTAGAGGCAAATTTGAATTTGGGGGTCCCTTATACAAGCTAAAAAGCAATTTTGAATAAGATTCCATTAAAAACAGAACAAAATTAGATGTGACATTTACGAACAATTATATGTAATTCACAAGAAAACTAAATAATACACTTAATCGAATTATTGCACTAAATAAACAAACTGGAATAATAAAACAAGAGTTAGAATATTATGCATTTATAAGCTGCAATCATTTAATTAAACAAATAAAAATAATTTTCTATGAATTAATAAAAACACAATTCTTGCCATGGTGATGGGTTCTTTTGTTGATTTGTGCTCATAGAAGTTTGCGCTGTCAAACGTCATTATCATTATACCACCAAGCGAGTTTTCACCTTTAGTTTGTTAAGTGATTGTTTAATTATAGATGGCGACGAAAGTAATTTTGTCAATGGCGGACGCAGAAAAAATATTGTACGTAACACACCCGTAAAGTGTCTTTACTGGACTCTTATCGTTTCAGGACTCGCCAAGGCTCGTCCCAAAACTGTAAACTCGTCCACTTTCAGTTGTTGTTACGTAAATAACTATTATGGATAGTTTTTACAAATCGCAGATCATCAACGTCAAATGTCATATTTTTAAACTGTCAAAAATGACGTGACCCATTACACGCGCTCTATTCGTATATTAGATGTCTATGGTCCAATCGCTGGATCAGAAAGAGACTATGTATATCCGTACCGTTTCGTGTGTTTCAAGGAATTGCAAGTATTAGCAATAAGTATAGATATTTATACATTATTTGATTACAATGAACTGATCTGACAGTTTCTTAACTCAAAAAGCAGGAAAATATTTTTAAATTTGTTTATTCATCCCTGAAATCTGTCTGTTAATCTTTTTTAATGCGTCTTGAGCCACACCAACAACCTATGATCTCCAGATATGGGGCTAAATTTTAATTTTTATATGCATAGTACAGTAATAAGTTAAAAGATTGATTTTAGGCCTCCTGTAGGTGGGGGGCCCGGACAATTGCCGTTTTTGTCCATAGGATAACGCGCAACTGGCAAATCTGTAATATAAAATCACAACTTACTGAGTTAATCGATTGACAAGAGTAAAATGTTTTTGTAATTTATTTATCGTTCAGTCATATAAGAACTGGATTGGTTGGTGATAATTTTAGAACAGGTTATTAGCTTGATTTTTTTAACTTTTTTATTACTGTCTCATTGTAGTCTAGATTTCGCAATCACCATAACTGACGGTATTTTATCCTCGTGTAAATTGAATACACTTAAAAAATTGTCTTCACAAATAAATTTAAAGTATTGCATTTAACTTTTACTTAGTTTTTCTCTTATAGTCACTAGATTGTGATGTTGTTCCGATTATTAACTGCTGTATAATAAATTGTTGCTTAACTTGGGGCTGACAGGAACCGGTTGTATTGAACTTCTGCCTTACAAAGATTTCACGACTTCAAAACGTTTGCACTTTGGTGTCTTATGGAGGGAATTTGCTTTAATATAAAAGAGAGGCCCGTACAAGTAATATGTTGAATGTAATAAATCAAGAGCGCAACGCAAATTTAGAATGAGTTGTAGTAAAAGTGTGTGTGTGTGTGTGTGTAGCGTATTTCATTTCGTTGGAATTATTTACGTTGCCAAAAGTTATCACTAGATAAATTGTGTCAGAGGCCAGTTTACAAATGTCCCTTAAATTAATGTACTCGCTACTATTTAATATTTATTAGCAGTAGCGTAAGATAAAGTTGAAAAATTGTGTGAAAGATATTTTTACTCCACGTTTTTTTTTTTTTTTTGTAAACACGATTTCCGAGTATTTTATTACTGTAAAAAGTCATGTAGATGCAAGCAAGTATTATATAGTGCGAGTAGTACTGATTGCCTTGTATGATTTTTTACCAGAATCCGAAAGAACTTCAGCTCGTCTTGGAATCTCGTAATAGTTTTAATGCAGCAGCACCTTTCACCTGCACTACTACTATCTCCTGCACTCACTCTATGTCATAATCACGATCTCGCCTTGGCAATGACCCATTTTTAGAAATTAATGCTATTATAACGCGCTATTACCACATTACGTTATTATTACGTTGTCAACTCTCTCCAAGTTGAATACACTTTCGAGTGAGTTCGTTCCACATGTACAAGTAGAATGAGTGTAAGTGTGTACTTTCGTCATTATAATTAAGTACTGACTTTTGAATGCCATTAGGATGAAAGTTTTTGTATTAAGAGATTAATTGATACTTGCTTAACAGAAAGTACGTGAACCTGAAAATGAACATACAAAGTGGACTACGAAGTCTAGGACATACTTCACCACTTGGTAGCTGCTGTGTCAGTTTTCAAGTAAATAATTTTATCTGAAACTGAAAGTGTGTCGGAATTTTAGTTAATAAGCTACTACATTTTTTTAAATATTTAAACCAGTGTTTTTCAACCTGTGTGTCGCGGCACGCTAGTGTGTCGTGAACATCCTTTATTTAGGTGTGCCGCAAAAAATAAAATATACCTAAATAAATAAATGTACTTTTACGTATGTTCGCAGTTTATAAGAAAATTTCCAGTGATTTCTGTGATTATTTGGTGTGCAAATAAGCTTTTTCATTCGTTTTGTATATCCAGCTTTTTTCTAATACACTAAATTTTAATGAACCATGGTCAAACAACAATTCGCTTTCTTGTACAAATGAGTTATCTTTTAAAGAAATATTAGGTATAGGTATAGATTAAATTTGTAAATAAAATAAATTTGGAACAGCAAAAACAATTTTAAATTAACAGTGTAGAAACCGAAACTTTGCACTTACTAGAAATAAAAATTAGGCGTTAGTTTCCATCCCTTGAAACAAAAAAAAAATAATTTTGAGTATGAAATCCATTTGCAACACAAAATAGTGCTACGTTTTTTAAGTCGAATTTGCAGCAGGAAGAAAATTTGCTATAATCCGCAAAGACCAGTTGTTCACTCATTTTGGCAATAATAATATAAGTAAATTTTGGATTGAAATAAAAATGACGATCAACAAATTTTAGAAAAAAAAAACACTAAAATATTGTTACCATGTTTTAGCTCGTTATGCGAAATGTCTCTAAATTAGATTTAAAAAATGTGAAAAAAGACAAACGTATCGGACAAACACCATTAACCGTATCTACAATATAACCTTTTATTAAAAACTTTGTATCTGCCACCTCATTAAATTCATAAAATATATTATTTATTTATGATTTTCTATTTGTACATTGAAAAACTATATGAATAAATAGCAAACAGTAAGTGCATAATACTGCAATAAAAAATACCAATACAATGATATATTATAGTGTGTCGCGAATTTTTAGAGTTATTGAAAGTGTGCCGCGACATTGAAGAGGTTGAAAAACACTGATTTAAACATTAAAATATGTATTTTTTTACATTGAATTAACGTTTGAGTTTAAACTGTAATTAAACATGGTAGGTATAAAGGGTAACTTTGTTATTATACGAGGTACATAGTCGGCTAAATGAGCGAAGTTGGGCAGAATTTCGAGACGAATTTAATGCCATTTAGACATTTAACCTACACCTTCAACTTTTTTAACCCCTTGAACATTACATAAATTCCTGGGTTTTTGCATGCGACAATGTCGCGGCGGCAGAGGCTAATCTCTTTTTATGTGGCTTCTGTAATGAAGCTGTGGGTTGAAAAATACAACAGTTACGCTGTTCTCTATCAACTCCTTAAAAAAATGTAATTTTTTGTTGCAAAAATCACGCAAAAACCGCACGAACCCAACTTACCCACCCAAATCTACCTGCATAAGATTTTTGTTTCAAGAAAATAGAAGACTTTTGGCGTCGGTGACAATGACCAACCTAATTTTTGTCTTTTTCCAACTTATAGCTTCAACACAGAATGAACGTAAAAAACAAATCTGCCTACGCCGCCTTGATACTGTTGCGTGCATAAAACCGTCTCTAACGCGCGATCAACTGAAGTTATCCGCTTCGCGTGTACAAGGCCTCGAATCGTACAGCACAGCAGAAACGCGATAAAAACGCTCGAACCCAGTTCGTAGAACAAGGTCAACGGTGCAAAAGCGGTAAAAGTGCCCACATTTAAATCGTAGAGCCTCAGTATTAGCGCGAAAAGAACGCCCGAACTCAGTTCGTAGAGAACAGTCAAGGGGTTAAATATTTTGAAAACACTAAAAATAGACGATTTTTTCAGTGGTAAATAATTCCATAGCTACAGATGTTAAAACCAATCCGTGAAGTGATTTCTGTGGATATCTTTACTTGGAATAAGAAAAACATGTGTAGAAAGTCATGGTACCACCCTCAGTTTTTGGTAAATAAGACAAACTTAGTTTTTTTAAATAGCAAACATAGTTGACTATGGGTTCTTTTTTTCTGATTTCAAAAATGTATGGATTGCCATATCTAGTTTTGTTACTTTCTTAGAATTTGCAAAAAAACTGAAAATACTACTACATATTTTAAGGGTGTCTTGGATTGGACAAAAATGTCACGTTTTTTTGCTTTATCATCAAAAACAATTCAAATTGCCAGATATTGTTTTCCAATTTTTCCGTATAATGTCTACAGGAATCTTTTCAAGTTTTGGTTTTAACATTGGTGGCTATGGAATTATTTACCATTGAAAAAAATCGTCTGTTTCTAATTTTATCAAAATATTTAAAAAAAATTGAAGGTGTAAGTCAAATGTCAAAATGGCACTAAAGTCGTCTTGAAATTCTGCGCAACTTTGCTAATTTAACCGACTTTGTAACTCTTATAATAACAAAGTTACCCTTACAACGACATGTAGGTAGATTATCTTTCTGGGGTTTACTCTTTCATTATGTTTGTTTTTATATCGCCGAACATGTTGAGCATGAGATTCCAAATATTACTTCGCTTCCAAAATAAGATGACTGTGCACAAAATCTCATCGGCTTCGGCCGGAAACGATTTCATGCCGAGAAAATCAAGCAACCCAATCACACTGACCACAACGAGGAATTTGTAATGATTCAAATACACCCATTCGGGTCATTTTCTCGTGGGTTCGTTTGAGACATGTTCAAATTAAGAAGAAATTTTGAACATGTACTTTGAATTAAATAATAAATTTTCGAAATTACTTGATGAAGCTTGTCGTTAACGAAGTAGAACTTGCACCTTTTGCTTCCGATGTATTTTAAACTGATTTCTTTAGGGTATTAACTTATTACTTTTTTAAGTTACTTTATTAATTGTTTAAAAGTTCAAACATGTATTCGTTTGCCAAAAGTGTGTCGTTTAAAGGTACAAATATGCGGTACAATGTTTGAAAAACAGTTTATATGTAATGTTATATAAGGTATGTATTTCGTTCTGGCTATTATAGTTTTCCTATATACAGGAAACAGAAAATATTAGCTAATTTTTACGATTATCTGGATTTCTGTATCCTCCGGAACTAATGTTGTAATTCAAAACAAATATAATTTGAGTTCAAGTGAAAGCTTGTTAGTTTTGTTCCTAAAATAAATAACATTCGCTTGTTATCTCTGCAGCGATCTTTAGCTGATGTTATTTTATTACAAAATTTATTGCGTCTTTTTTGTGTAGAGCAATAAAGTGCATTGAGTAAAAGTAAAAAAAAACTACAAGTAAACAGTGTTGCTGGTGAACTGGTGAACATGTTAATTGGAAGTTATGGATGGAAACATGTTTATTCGGTAATTCGTGTATGCAGACATTTTACCGAACCCAATTGACCAAGATTTAAGTCAAAACAGTTTATTGGATCAACAAAAGACAAGCTAACAGAAGTAATGAAAATTTTGTTAAAATATGCTTCAGTTAATTTTGAAAAACTTGGTTTCAATTAGTTACAATAATTGTGATAAAATGTGTTAATTATAACTTTGATAAACTGTGTTGGTTAATTCAAATTTCGATGAAATAATTTTAGGTGGTAAAATTATGTTTTTTTTTTCAGTTTTGGCTATCGTAATGCAATGCATAAATATATTTTTTCTAACAGCAGTTAATACTGCTAATTGTAATTATAATGGAAAATTAATACAGCGTTACGTTAAGTTAAAGACTTAATTGGTGTAAATGTGTCGTTAATGTTAATAGTCGCTTTTGTATGGTTTGCATATTTTACTTTCAGAACAAGTTACCTAAATAATAAACAGAATAACACAGATTAAATGAAGCCATAATAATAACACACCACGTAAGAAGCTATAATTTTCAAGTCCTGCTAACTGCTAACTTGAAATTCATTCATTTGCCTGCCAAATAGCGTTCTTTTACGTGAGTCTGACATCTTAGTAGTGCAGAAAATTACAATCTTCTATGAGCACATATTTCTAGAAGATGTACATCTGTTTGAAATTAACACATGTATTATACTTATGTAATATATGCTTATTACAGTGTGTATAAAAAAGTTATTATTAACAGTAAAAAAAAGTTTTTGTGAGTATTTCTGGAAAGTTTATTCTCTTTACATACACTATAAGGCTTGTTAATTTGAAAGTAATTGCGCCAATTGTGGGTTTAATATTGTGGTGTAATCCAATAACATTGCTGAGTGCACCACCTTAGTTGAGTTTTAGTCGATTTATTGTTTAGATAAACTTTATATTCAAATCAAGTGTCGCCAATAATTTTATAAAAGCAATGTAACACCTCTTTTATGTATCAATCATTGCAAAGTCACGACAACATTAGCGCTTTGGCTAAAATATTTGTTGTTCCATATTTATAAAAGAAATTGCAAAATTGCTTGCAATTATTTTAATACAGAACTCACTCGAGGTGATTTGGGACCAAGTTGAAACTTGATTTGTGTGCTCGCATTACCGTTTTATATTAAGAAATAATTAAATGTCGAGCAGTTCATTTATATTTCATGTAAGATTGTTAAACCAAAATTATCGCTTATAAATCAAGTTAACATTTTAATCCAACGCCATGCACCGTTCCTGAAAACAATTTTGGTATAAAAAAAATGCATCTTGTTCACATGCTAATAATAGTGCGCAGTTTTTATATTTTGTTTACTGCTGATGAAAAACACAAACACTTTAGCGTAATTACGTAACTTTTTAGCTAAAGAACATTTAAAAACCTTGTATCTTTTCGTTGACGGTAATATAACAACAAAGACTTCGTTTATTAAATGTGACTTTTATAAACGGGAGGCAGTTTTCTCCATGTTATTGTTAAAACATTTTCATTTACTAACCAAATTACGATATTGCCCAACACGTTGCGTTTTGAAACAATTTAATAACTGGACTATGCATTTACGCACACGCACTGCGTGAGAATTCATAATAGCGCCACCTGTAGGAGTTGTTTCCTAATCTGCTCTTGCAAAATCACACAAAAACTATAATTCTTTATTTAACTATGCAGGTATTGCTCTAACTGATCTCTCCTTTGACCTGGTTACTAGGCACGTGCCCATTCTTTTTGAACCGAAACAACTTGTAATGTGGTGGTAGGTTTAACAAAAGACATTATTAACTTACCTGTATGGTACATATGCCTAATTTATAATTGTTTTATGGAGACCACGTTCCTTAGCACTTAACAAAATATGTGACCAAGTTATTAATGGGTGATAGCCAAATGTACATCTCCAAACGTTTCAATGAATTTGTAACAACTCTTGTAAAGACAGTGATTTTTTCTGCTCCAACTTGCATGAGTGAAGATTTGTCAAAAATTATAGATTATTTGCAATGCACGAGTTATATTTCCTTCACCTAACCTATCTGTCAAATTAAAATGTTTAATTTAGATAAATTAAAGTACACCTACTACTGCGATTGTTATTATTAATAGATCATTTATAACTAATTTTTAATTCAAGAATTATATTTTAATAAAAATTAATGAACCAAATAGTATTTAGGTACGTACACATAATCTGTTATGTCAAATTTTACAAGTACTGTCAGAGTGGTGTGTCAGGGGTGTGGTTTAATCTATATTAAAGTAACGTTATTGGTCGCCGACATCTGTCAAAAAATTATCAAGACCAAAATACCTTATTCCCTCTCCAAATTTATATTTTCCACCAATCAAAAACTCAGATTTCTTAGAAACGACCAATAAACGCATGAAAATCTGTTAATTGCGAAAAGTAAATTATCAGTGTATGATTATGTTTATTGGCCGTTTAAAGGAAATCTGAGTTTGTTATTGGTCGAAAACGCAAATTTGACAGGAGGATCAACTCCTGGCAGAGGAATGTAAAATTATTACCGTGTAATATTGCTCCTATTGGTAGTCTCTAAAAGATTTAAGATTAGTGATTGGTTGAAAACGCAAATTTGACAGGTGAAGGGAATTTTCAAAGTTATTTTTCTGTGTAATATCATCTTCCACTTAGTGAAGTAGATATTTACCAAGTATTTCAAAACACAATCAGAGGCAGATTGCAATATTAATACATTAAATTGTGCTCGAATAAATGGGATAGTTGACCTGAATTTTATGTGGATGAGAGGCAGAGCTCAGATGGATTTCATCATTTATGATACAACACAGTAGGCGTTGTTTCATGTTAAATGTTAGCCTTAAAAAAAACTAACTTTATCGTAAACTTCGTTATTTGAATAGCAGGAAATTGGAATGATTTGTTTTTCGCATCGTTGCGATTTTTTTTGTTGATTTTTAAGAATAGAAAATTTCATTTACTTTACTGTCATCCAAGTTTTTACCGAGTTTACCACTTAATCCAGGCCACTGTAAGAATCTTGCTTAATAAAAGAGATAGAGCTAAGCTTAAATTAACAAAAAGTTGCCTATTATAGAGCTTACGCTGTAGCGATATGCAGTTGTTTAAAAAAGAAAAAGACAACTTAATTGAAGCAAGAAATTAAATTTTAGGGTTCTTATTTTATTAGGTATTTTGTTTATTTTAAACAATAGAAATCTAAATTTTTGTGCATAATGATATTTGATAGGTATGCCAAATAAAGTGGAAAATTTAACCACCAACTGCAGCAGATATTACACGCTGGGCTGTCAAGCTGTCATCCACAAGCGTTACTGTTTCGGGATGCATTTTTTAAATTTTATTTGGTTATTAATCACAGTGCAAAATGTAATGCAAGTGAAAGCTCATGCGTGTTTTTAGAAAGAGATCAAAATGTTGTTAGAATACAAAGCTTTTTATAATAAAATTATAACTTTATGTCCTAGCTAAAGTTTAAACCAAAATTACAAAAACTGGGTGACAATGAATACATTTTAAATCAAAATAAAATTTAAAACTTCGGAATTTTGGGATCAAGCTGTTTATGACATTATTCCAAGTTTTCGCACGTATTTTCACGGTATGTGAAGTTTTATTTAATGTTATTTTTAACGTTTTATTATTTCATCAGATTTATTTTATTATTCTTTTGTATAGAAAATTTAAAGAGCAATTTAATTCATAAAAAAGCAATCTTCAATATTTTATTTAACAAATGAATAAATGTATCTGTATTAATAATATTCTGATTAAATTTTTGTGAATCCAACGCTCTCTTTTGTTTGATATTACTTAATTAGGTTTATAATTAATTAATGGTATCATTAAGTGATATTTGTTTAAGAGTGACAACCGCACTGGATTTTTATCGATTCAGCCATGTTAGTCTACACGTGCTGCGGCTACATAGCCTACTTACCAAGTGCAGCGTGCGGTTCATTAAAAACACGCCTCGCAGTAATATTTTTTAATGCACGATGTGTACGCCCGCCCAGCATCGACAATTATGTAAATGGCAGAGGCACAACATTGCTGCAGCTTCGGATTATGAATGTAGTTGTGTGTGAAATGTATGGTAATTTTAATTCCGCTAAATCTGCTTTGTTCGAGTTGTAAACAAAGAAAGTGTTAACCTGTTCAGGAGAAAGTGAGATACATAGTAGAAGAAAGAAAAAACTTGACTGCTTAAGATTTCATTAGACTTCTTGGTTCTTGCGACGAAATGAATTCTTAAGTATTTAGAAAGCATTTAATTTTTGATACAAAAACTTGCTTATCGAAATTATTTGATTCTTTTTTTATACATCTCCAATTCACACTGCTGTTTCCAAAACATTGGATTTACAAAGCTCGTTTGATCAACAGTGTTTATAAAGGAGGTTCATATCAATATTTTTAATTGTAGTATTTTGCTTAGTTGTGTTGTGTACAACTAAATTATGCCACAAAACTGTGTTATTCAAGATTATATTATGATCCAAATTTTGAGAAAAATTTGCCAAAATATCTTATTCAGAAAATTTTGTCAAATAATTACTGCAAAGTTACCTCATCCAAGTAATTAAATTTGTTTATGTAGGTACATGATTTTGATGTTTCATTTGACCTACTTCATAATTACACGCATTTTATTTCAATTAGTTAACAAAATTTAATGAGTTCTAATAAATTCACCGTGTTTTGTTTGGTAAAATACATCAAAGAGTTTTTCATTCAGTTGCACTGTTTTTTTTTTTTTTGGTCGTGCATGTGGAATGCATATACGTACACCGTATGCACATTTATTAGTGCCCTTGAGCACCACGGAACATACTCGCGTCGAGCTCTGCTGGAGCATGGCCAACTGCGTTAACACACGCACAAATACATATCTGCATCGTTATTGGCACACTGATCTATGGATGGCCTCTCTATTAATAGCTTCAATGGCAACGCTGCAGTTCTTTTGTGGCGTTAACGTGTTATGCAATTGATTCAAGGACAGAGAAAGTTGATTCGCTGCGTTAGATGATGACGGATATTCGGTAATAGAAATGGTGGGGCTAAAAGATGTTCAGGGTAGATAGTAGGCGATAGCGCCTCACAACAGGTGTTTACCGATGGGAAATTTTACAGGTGCATCGTGAATTCGATCTTTTCGCGCATGAAAATTAGGTTTCTGCCTTTTGTGTTCACGTAAAGACGTGGATTATGATCGTTTCATTCATTTGTTTGAGTAATAAACTATTAAATTACATGTAGCTAACACGCGGTTGTACAGACTAATTATAGATTAGGAGACTTTACTTCAAGGTCTTTCGTTATAAATACATCTACACATCCAGGCCTGTTTCTTTCGCGTGTTGTCTGTATTAGATACTTTGCTGAAAGGGTGTGACTCGTAATATTAAGATTAACTTTTCTTTTAATAATCCGTCCAATTGTATTTCTCCGCTTTATTATTCTTGTAAACGATGTTGAGCCACCCGGGAACAAAAGTGAAATCGAGATTAAGGCAAAATAAAAGTTTCACTGTTGAAATATGCCTGTTTTGTCTGTTTGAACTTTCATTACGGAAGGCGCATGCTTGCTTGTATGATATCTGCATCTGATATTGGGTAATGATTTCTGCTTTGTCAGGTTTATGGATATTTTATTTACTAATATTCACCACTTACTAAATCAATTGTTGATGGCAGGTTAAACCATTCAACATTAAATTACACACACATGTACCGCTTTTAACAAAGGCAGTTTGTAGTTGCGAAGTACAAAACGATAAAAGTAGATACTCCTATTTTTTTAACTACAATAATGAAAACAAATTTTCAAAGAAAATATGTTAATTTATACACACAGTTCGTGTTCACCTTGCCAAAAATTTTGAATTTGTAATTTTTTTTACAACAGTGAACCCGTGTATTGATAATTTTTTTTTTCCCCTTTAATAACGATTGCACATAATTTTAGCATTACTTATATAATGTTTCATTTTTTCTAGCTGTTCGAGCGGATCGGATGAGAGGAGGTAGAAATAAATTTGGGCCAATGTACAAAAGAGATCGCGCCCGAAAGTTGCAGATAATGCGACAGCGACAACTAGCAGCGCAGACCCTCGCCCAGCGCGGGCATCTGGGCGAGGGCGGCGTATACAACAACCAGCCGGGCACTTCACCTTTCGCTAACATTCACATAAAACAAGAAATCCAGATACCGCAAGTTTCCTCGCTCACATCTTCGCCAGATTCTTCACCGAGTCCGATCGCCGTTGCCCTAGGTCAAGTGAATACGTCCGCATTAGTCCAACCTGTATCTAGCCAACAACCTGCTCTACAAATCGTAGGAGTCCCTGGCGCAGCTTCCATGGTGATGGGTCCCGAAAACAAACTATGGAGCTCCGCAAATTCAACAACTACATCACCTCATTCTCTCAGCCCCAAGGCGTTCCAGTTTGACACAGTGTTACCAGGTGGAAGTGTTCCACCCTCAACCAAAATATCACCACTTATTAGAGACTTTTTACAAGCTATTGACGATCGGGAGTGGCAAAACTCTTTGTATAATTTACTACAAAGTCAGACCTATAATCAATGTGAAGTAGACTTATTTGAACTTATGTGTAAAGTGTTGGACCAAAATTTGTTTTCACAAGTCGATTGGGCGCGAAACTCCATATTCTTTAAGGATCTCAAGGTAGGCTAGACAAATTCCAAAGCTCCATAACATTGTTAACATTATATTTGTGTTGTATTATTTTTATACATGGTCTTTAAAATATTCGACTGTAAACGTAGGGATCTCGCTTATCATAATCGCCAGAGTAGAGGTTTAAATTTGGCTTAAGTGCCAAATTTGGTAATCATTAATAATCCGAAGAGAAATTGGAAATATCTTAATCGGCATCCGAAAAAAATAGGAAAAAGGTTTTAGTGGGTCATAAAAGTTGATGCATAGTCTAAAATTAATTTTAAGATGGAAAAATATGCCAATAAAAATTCATATGACAGTAGATTTTAGCAATTTTAGAAATGTTCGCAAGGGTAAAGTGCTCGTATCTTAGGTTTTCAAACAGTTTTTTTGGAACTTTTTTAAAATTCTTAAAATAATAGCGCTTTACTCTTGCAAATATTTCTAAAATCGTTAAAATCTAATGTTATATTACTTTTTATTGAATTTTTTTGAAACTTAAAATTAGTTTTAGACCACGCACGAATTTTTGCTAAGAATAAAATATTTTGAGAAATTGACAATAAAAACGTTTTACATTTGTTGCAGACTTTTTTAAACGTTAAAATTACTTTATTTTGGTTTTATTTTTAATTTTAAATAATCTTTCCCCATGAGATTTTTTTGTAACTTTTCAATAAGGGCACATTACTTTTGTGAATATTTCTGAAATCGCTAAAATCTAGTGTTGGATGAATTTTTTTGAAATCTTTTCATCTTAAAATTAATTTGAGGTAATGTACCAATTTTTATCAAGAACTAAAAAAATTAACAATAAAATTCATAATAAAAAATTATTCCAGTGAAAAATGAATAAATTAGTTGTGAAAAGGAAAAAATAATAGTCGTTTCTTAAAAAAAAATCAAAAACATCAAAAGTTCTTGATTTTTTAAATTTAAACCAATGATTATTGATTTTTTAAATAAAAATTAAATCTTGACTAACCCTGGCTGTGGGCCTCTATAATTTGAATGCCAGGGCCGGTTTTTGTTCCCAGTCTGTCACTGATGGTGAAGTTAAAAGTTCGTTAATATTTTAATGCATTGCTTTGCAAGCTTTGCCCCCCTGGATAATTTTCTGCGGACGCCCATGCGTATTATGTTGTTTTCATAATAAATTCGTCACTTCAATAACCAAAAAAATCGCGAAACTTACGCCTGTACTCGAGCTGTTTATAACCAGCGAGATCCCCATGTTTAAACTCGAATTTTAAACACCCTGTATATTCGGATGTTAAGTGTTGTATAAAAAGTTAAAAAATCTTGTTGTAAACAAATTAATCGTAGGCATAATTAATATTTAATATTTTCAAGCCTGGATTTTTTACCAATTTGTTCTACTTCGTAGATCCGTTTAAGTTAAAATTAAGTATTTTTCGGGGTACTTGGTTATGCAACTTAAACCGTATTCGATTTCAATTAGGTGTCGAATTATAGTGCTGATTCTTAATACACCAATTTAAAAATAGCTCTTGGTGCAAAATGTTAACTATTTGCAGTAGAATAATTTAAATGGCAGAACGTGTTGAACTTTTTCCAAGTATAGAGCGAATACGAGTATAATACCTGACCAGCGACCCAGATGGTAATCGAAGCCGAACATCGAATTATTGAGTAATTCTAGCTTTACCAAATTGAGGTGTATTTAAATAATGCACAGGCAACTCGCGAAGCAAAAGAGAACGTTGCTAAATATCGCTAGCCGTGTTCAATGTGGCAACAACAAACCACGACAACGCGTACAGTGTAGTTCCTGCGTTATCCACGGATAGCAGCACCGTACGGAGTCGTAGTTGTAACGCGATTTGAACGCTTATTATCACTTCTTAGTCCGTCATGTATGCAAATTACGTTATTATCATAAGTACATATGTAAATAACAGAATATCTTGTCTCGCGTGCAACTGACCAATTCCCTCTCCCTTTAGCCGCGAATCCGTCAAGTAGGCCATTGCTAGTGGGTCAAGTACGTTGAAACTATTACGAAACTGTGGATACTATGGCAAAAATGGAAAGTGTTCTAAATAGCACTACGTAATACAATTGATAGGGAAAGTTGTTTGCGTTTTTATATAGCCAACTGCGTGCACAACAAAACGAGCAGACTTTTACAGCGGCGCTTCTTTTTTATGCCAAAGTTTATGCGAATTTAACGATTTTGGTATTAATTTTTACTAACATCATTTGCTGTTAGCAGCCTTGAGTTAGAATACCTTTTTTGCAAGTCATCGATTTAGTACAACCTAGTGATTTAGTATTTGACGTCATTTAGATTTTTTAATGGCACATTGTATATTGTTGCAGTTCGTAACTAAAAAAAAAACAAAAATTCGTTGAAATAAAGAAGTCACAAAAATTTAATTTTATGTTTTCTGTGAAGTATGCGTGTGTTAATTCATTCTAATTAAAAACAAATCGAATCAAAATTATGTACAGAAGCAAATGTTATGGATTTATTTATTACTTTCGTATTTAAACTTGAGAAAAAAATTATAAAATTGCATTTTTACTGTATAAAATTCCTTAATGAATTGAAAATATAACGACCATAAGTTATAAGATAAATAAATTTGATGGGTTTAGTGATCTGTATTGAAGGCTTCAGCCGGGCATAAAGAAAACTCTTTATTGATAACCAATATTTCGGATAAAATTTATTAGTTTTCAAGGAAATTATTGTGTTAAGTTTGCCGAAAAATGCGCTTTTCGATCTATACTGTTGTTTATTAAACCTCTCGATGACTTTTCCAAATACATAGCCATAAAAAATCTGTTATACAAATCGTAACTGTAACTGTAACAACTCTTATTTTTGTGCCAACAAAAAAAAAGACAAAAACAGTAACGTATGACTTAAAAGAAAGTAATATTTTTATGTAGTAAAAAAACAATATGCTGAGGAAGTAATTTTTTTTAACTAAACCAAAAACCATTCTCAATTTTACTTGTTGTCCTACGTTAATGGCGGACTTTAAAATGGGTTATCAGTTATCAGTAATTAAATACAGTCTTTCAATTACCCGCAATTTTGTGAGATTCTTAACTTATTTTATTTAAATTTAACCCTAGCTATGGCTTTACGGTTGGTCCAGCAAATGCTTAATCCGGCGACTTTGAAACCAAGAGTGCCGGAAAATTGGTGTTGTACCTGTACTTCCAAAATGTAACGGCATAAGAAAGCTGAAACTTGAACGCATTTTGCTAACAGCGTTTTAAAAACGATGGTACTTCACTTTATTTGCATTCAGAAAAGTTACAAGGTTTACCGAAATTGTATGTAATAGTTTATTAAGACATGCAGTTGTTTTATTTTTAAGTTAAGTAACTAAAATTTCGGTTAAGTAGGTCTTCACACATACTGCAATTTGGCTTTACGTGAGTTACCTGTGGTTGATGAATTTTTAGGATATTATTTTAATTAATTTAATTAAAGTAAAAACCAGTTTAATGTTTCTGCACGCCTCTTTTCGGCAACAAACGTAAACTATGATTATGCAAAATGAATAAACAATCGAAAGTGAAACTTAACGGTTGCGCTTTGGTGAATTGAGGCCAAGTTCACTTTGTCCGGTGTTCTAACTAGTATTTTCTATTCTTAAAATGCAATAGTGATTCATTTTAATCAGTTGATCATCGAAATAATATTGCTATTGTTTCCTCAAGTCGATCTATTTTCGAATTTTTTTATTTAAACATTGCAAATAACTATTTATTCATATTGCGTTTGGGGCAGCGTGTTTTTTTTTACCATGAACTACTTTTAAGTCCATGCTTTTTATTTATTACCGCTTGAATGTTAAATTGTGTCGGTTATAATAAGTTTAAAACTCAAACTTAGGATGTTAACATTTTATGGAATCAAAACTTTTCCGTTTTTTTTTTTATGTTAAGAGTAAATGAGTAACGTTTTTTTGTGATACACAAAACAAAAATTTTCTTGTTTTTTTTTTGTTTTACTTGTTATTTTATAACTGATATATTATTTATACGAATGAATTATTAAAACAAATGATTATAAACGATGTTTTGTTACTTGAAAAAACATTGTTATTATTTTTTAAGAACTGTGTTATTGGTACAGTTGCATTCTCAATGATGGTGTAATGATAATTTTAAAATAATTCGCAAAAACTGCATCGTACATTATATAGTTAACACATAATGCAGACAAAGTTGCCTTATTGCTTGTAGGATGTAATAACAATGTTTTTTGCAGTTGATGTTGTATTATTTGTTGTTTAAGTCTAGGAAACCGCCAATTTAATGAACAGAACTTATGTTTTACAAAAACGTATTTAATAACCCCAATTTCGTATATACATTTAGTGCAACACCTACTATCTTCTTTGCAATATAAACATATTTATTTTTGAAACGTTTAGTAATATCGTTATTAAATTCTGTTTTAACACTGTTTGTTTTTCCGTTATTAGGTTGATGACCAAATGAAGTTACTTCAACACTCGTGGTCAGATATGCTTGTATTAGACCATATCCATCAAAGAATGCATAATAATTTGCCAGATGAAACAACGTTGCATAATGGACAGAAATTTGATCTTCTTAGTTTGGGTCTTCTTGGTGTTCCATCATTAGCTGAACATTTTAATGACATCACAGCCAAACTTCAAGAACTTAAATTTGATGTTAGTGACTACATCTGTCTCAAGTTTATGCTGCTTCTCACACCAGGTGTGTACATGTTTTGATATTTCATATTAGTTTTATTTTGTTGCAATATTTTTTGGAGGGCAAAAATTACGTAAATATTGTATAATAGTCATGTTATATTTTTTTAAATTTTGTGTCTCAAAAATCCCTTAATTCACTCAAATTTGTTATATACTTGAAAATTCATTTTCTGTTGACATAACAGTATATTTAAAATTGTTTTCATGTAACTTTTGCATGTTAAGTTTATGCGTATAAACAACTTCTTATTGGTTATTTGTATACCAGCATTCTGTTTATGTTAAGAATTTAAATAAACTTAGTCAGAAATCAATTTGAAAACCAAATTTATTTAAAAGTGGGTCAAAGTGAATTGAAACAATGGTAATTGCACTTGGAAATTACTTGGGAATAAAAATAATTTCATTATCATATTAAATAAGTGTTGGACAAATTACAATTTGTTGGTGAATAACGTCAATTATGCAATTCTGTGTTAATATCTTTTTTTAGTGGGCTAGTTCTATATTTATTTTGAAAGTAAAAAGTTTTTTTATGTGCACATTTTTTATTTGATATCAAATGAAACCCCGGTAGCTAATCATTAACTATCAGTTAAGCAACTAAAAGGAGCTCGCCAATGGGCAATGTCAATGTATCAGTTTTTTCATACAAATGACAGATTGTAATATTCTGGGAGTCAGATTTAAAAAAACAAATAAGTTTTTAAATTGCAAAATAAGGTTGCGCTAGTCATTAAATGCGAACTTTTTTATTTTTATATTATCTTGAAACATTCAAACTTTTCTAAATTTTTAGTTATAATTTTAATTTTACATACATGTTTGGTAATTTGGACATATCTATAATCTTCACCAGGTGTTCGTATGTTTACAGATGTCCGAGGCATCACCAACAGAAAGCATGTGCAAGACGGATATGACCAAGTGCAACAAGCTCTTCTAGATTATACGGTGACATGTTACCCACAGATACAGGTATGTTTTGCTTTATTTCTAATTGTTTTCGAAAGGTTACAGTTTGTTCTTGTTTCAGGATAAATTTAATAAAATGCTACAATTGCTGCCAGAAATTCACAGTTTAGCAGCCAGGGGTGAAGAACATTTGTACCATAAACATTGCAATGGTGGAGCACCTACCCAAACCTTGCTAATGGAAATGCTACATGCCAAAAGGAAATAACAACCGTCCATCCTGTATCGTTGTTACCATATCTGTGTGCAATACAGGCTAAAAGTGTACATAGGATACCGGAAATCTCTTAGTTGTTGACATTGATGCCTTCAAGAAGTACAAAGAGCCAGAGCAGCATTAGTGCCACCACATATTTTTATAAGATAGTTGAGGCTGGCGCTCTGGCAGTGTGCACGACCACAGCATCCTGCTCCGTTGTTTATTTATCACGTTATCGATTTGATTTTACCATTGATGACACATTCCAGAAGTGCTCTGGAGGGATTCAAGGGCATCCTAGTGTAGCGTAGTGTAGCTTGTGCGAGTGATGTGCGAATGGCATGCAAGGCGAAGATTGCACTGCACCTCATCGTTAATATGTTAGTACGTGTTGGGTCCCCATTCCATGGCCCGGGCCCCATTAGCTTAACTGTGGTGATGGACTAACAGCTGTAATATTATGTAATTATAGATGCATAATTTTATTAGACCTTTTAAGTTTATTTTTAATTAGTATATTATATATTATATTATTATTGTTTATATTATATGAATGTTAATTATATGTGAGAGCAAGGTACTGTGGTCTTACCTTTGTGTTGTTGTTATCATTAAACTGGTAAATAATGTTGATTGTTTATTGTGTTGTGCAGGCTACCTCTATAGTCTCTTCGCATGGCTGCTGCTGTGCATGCAGCCTGCGCTGGTGCGCGAGACCCAGAGTATATTTATCTATAAAAGTATCTTGCCGAGAGCACGCATTAAGGCCCAGAGCTTACCATGAAGTATATATATATTTATATATAAATACGTACACTTATTTAAGCAGTGTGATTGAAAGGTTGTACATATTAATTTATGTGGATAAAGTGATTTGTAGAAATAAATTCACCTACAACTAAGCAGAGCTTTATTGATTTTTCGCCCACATTTATTAATTCCATACATTAAACTCATTTTCATTTCAACATGTTACGATGAGTCAAAATATTAAAATTTTTATTTATGTTTCAACTAACACAATAAAACACCAATCAGTACAAAATATCCTTGAAAAGCGAATCTGACTGATATTTTAGTACTTAAAAAAACCAAAACAATGAAAATTATTGTAAGAGATGGGTGAAATAATAAACAAAATTGCAAATTTAATATAAAAATACACTTACAATGCAAGATATAATTTCGTCGTGTGCCAAAAGTCTCACATGCAGGAACAACACAAATCAATGGAGTTGAAGAAAATACACCATAGCATCCAAGAAAACAAAATCAAGCATTTAAAAGTATTTACTTTTGACTTATTTTTAATGATTTTTTAAACAGCAGTAATTATTTTTCATTTCATGGCACCCTAGTTCTATAGAATATTCTTATTAATTACTACTTTAGTTGGAAACACAATTTTAGAAACAGGAAAAAAATAATTTTTCTAATTCAAAGTCGTCTATGGTTTCCAATAAAAAATACGAATTTGTTAATTTTAAAATTTACATAAGTGAACTTAAAACAAATGAAAGTCAACTCCTTATATTACATAAGAATATATTAACAACTTTTACCTTAACAAGATTTTTTCCATCAATAACCAACAGAATTAATTAAATTATAAAGTTTTTTGTTAATTTTGGCCTTTTAACCATATTCCATTTTTTTGTTTTTATTAACATCAATTGGTTTAAAAAATAGAAAACTTGCACCTTTTACGAAAACTTGTGTAAGTTTTAGTCCGGAGATTCGAATTTGAGTAGGAGGTATTATATGCAAGGCTGTGTTTAAAAAAAATAGTAAAACATCAGAACTTACCTAAATCATTTTGAAAAATTGGTGTGAGAAGAATCACCAAACCTTGTGATACAGTATAAAAATGCTCAGTAACTGATTGTTACAATTCTTTTATTAATTAATAAGTGATGACTTTTTAACTAAATTAAAATAAAATATTTGACGCAGTTACTGTTGCTGTTATCATTAGATTAATTTTTTAACTGGACTCCTTGATACACTTTTGTTTAAAAAAAATTGTTAATACAGTGTTTCTCAAAGTGTGGTCCACGGACCCCTGGGGGTCCCTGAATCCCTTTGATGGGGTCAAGTATCATCCAAATTTATTTGCCAGGCCAGAAGAAACAAAAATATTGCTTAAAAAACAATTCATAGGGGTTCTATGCAATAATTTAATTTTAAAAGGAATCTTCAGAGTAAAAAGTTTGAGAAACGCTTATATAAAATATAATTACTCATATTTGAATAGTTTTTTATTTACCTAACACAGTATCGTCCTGCAATTTTTGATCAGTTGGTTATAATAAAAAAAAAACTATCTTAAACTAAAAAATACGTGTATTTCTGTTAACATGATAACTTAAATATTTAATTTCTGCACTGTATATAAATTTTAAAACAATGTTTGCTAAGTGCAAAAATCATATTTAATGGATGCTATCGAAAATTAAAAAACCTTGTACTTCATATCTGATGCAACAGTAAAAACTTTGGTTATAGTATTTTTAGCGTGTTTTTAGATAAAACAACTTTTTTCATCAAAGTTTATACATTCAGTTTGAGAAAGTTATTTAAACATTAAACTTCAACTCATGGAATTCTGCGATGATTTTTTTAAATTTCCAGGACCTTAACAACGTTAAAGTGAAACATAAAGGAACAGTAAATTGATACTAGTTTATCCAAATACATGGTATTTCAGTTTACATGGGCTTTATTTGTTAGTATTTGTGGTAAGAATTTTGTTCAATGGGGTTTTATAAGTGAAAAACCAAATAACTACTACGATGCAAGCATGTTATTAGCCACTATTAAAAACTTTTTCAATACACTAACATTTTATATCTTAACATCAGTTTTCATGTTAAACATGTTTTGATTTTTCTATTGGGCGTCGTATTGGTTTTTACATTTCTTAATAGCATTTTTTAATTAATATAATATATCTTTTGATAAATTATTTACCAATAAAAACAACAAAAAATAAGTAATACTTTTAGGCAATTAATAAATTTTTTTTTGCTACGAGCAAACAACATATTTTTACTTAAAATATTGGCATATCATAAAAAAATTGCAACAAATTAGTTGCATTTTGTACTCTTATTGAACAATATTTCATGTTTATTCAAGAAAATATCACCCAAACATAAACAGACTGGAATATTACAACTAAATTTTGGAAATTTAATTTTCATGTAAATTGCTAATAATTAATTCAGTGCTGTCTGAACATCTTCAAAGTAAATCATTTTAAAATGTCTAAGTGTTTGTAGGCTATAATAAAGTAAAAAAATATTAGATATTTGAATTAAAGTAAAATATTTCTTAATATTAAACTTATTTATAGATGTGTTACCATATTTTTTATTTTTTTATTTAATGGATTTATCAATGAATCTTTTGTTATGAAAGCAGTGTAAGCCCATTTGTGTAAAAAAAATCGAGAAAACAAATAAGTTCCCAACCTGTAATTTAGTGTGAACTTGTTATTTGTAGACAATTTAAAATTTATATTTTAAAATAACCTAATGATTCGAATAATTTCAAGTCCGACAGTAAATGACATTGCATAATCATTTATAATTAAGGTGGTCCAAGTCCATTTCCCGCCGTAGTCTAATTAAACACTGGGTAAGCTGTGGAGTAAAACCGTGCCATGTTACAATTAAATTCTCAATGTTTTACGAAAATTTACGAGTTTATAAAAAACTTATTAGGCATAATTTAATTTTCAAAATATAAATATACATAAGAAGACTAAACGATAGTTTTTTTTGTTTCTTGTTCCTTTAGTTATATAAACTCATAATTCTACTTAAATTTGAAAAAATTAAATGACGTTAGTCCATTTATGGCCCAAAAGTTAAAATATTGATTAAGGGAATTTTAAAAAAAAGTTTGGTCAATGAATTTACATATGTTTTGAATTCACAGAAACGTGGGAAAACTTAGTAGACTATCATTATTATTTTAATTGGCTGAAATGCAAACCTTTAAATATCTTAAACAAAAGGAACAAGGGAACACCAATTTTATAATAAACGGTCCAAATTAATACGACGCAGAGAAAGACTAAGAAAAATTTGATGCTTACGCAAAACACACAAAAAAAACTAATAAAAAGCATTTACATCAATAAAAAATAGATAAGTACATGTTCTTAATAGGTAAGGGAGACTGTTGTACTATGGAACACTTTTGAGATTTTATTTTTTTAAATTTGTAATAATAACTTTTTTGAAATGAAAAAAATATGGTATTAACTAATGAAGATCCTTTTACAACTTGCTGTTTGTATTTCTATGTTTTGGAGCTCTATTAACAAACAAAAAAATAAAATATGATGTTATGAAAAGTGTTCTATGGTACAACATGGTCATGTACCATGGAACACACCCTCTAGTACTTTGGAACACGGGGAAATGGCTGTAAAAAATAATTTGAAATACAGTTTTCAGTTCTACAAAGAATAATATTCCGGAATTGCGAAATGTGTCTTGGCAAAATAGCCAATTTAACATTGTACACTTTCTAATTGATGTTTTTGTTCCGGGAGCAGTCAAAACTGCTTCTACAGCTTTTCTCATTGCATCTGGATCTTAACGCCATTCTTACTTCTTGGCATAGCGATCTGTAACAAAAAAAAAAACAAAAAAGGGATTGTATTGTATATCTTGTAACATGTTCCATGGTACATGATGTTGTGTGTTCCAAGGTACAAGAGGGAGCGAAAATAAATAAACATGTCGGCCTAAGCTAGTGGTTAGAATAAAACATTAATTACAGTAGAGTAAACCCGGGCAAAAGTCCGCACTTAACGTTCTCAACTCCCTAAGTAAGTTTTATGTTTAACGCGTCAACATTTTTTTTATGAACACATTAGACACTTCTCATTGCATCATAAAATGGGTTGCCACCAAAAGTAACGAATTCAAATAAAAATATTTTTTTTATGGTTTGATGTAGATTGGTACTTTTGCCCCACCCTATGGGGCAAAAGTCCAAATTGATGGGGCAAAAGTCCGTTCGCGCATTCGTCTAATTAAAATGTTTACATCTTTGACACATTAATATACGGTGTGTTATTTTATAAAATGAAAGTTAATTCTCTTTAAAAATACAAAATAAAAGTTCAGTCCTGTAACAAAATTTAAAAAAATATCACATTTAAAAGAACACAAAAAATATTTGACGAATTCAACAAAAATCACAGGCGAACTCGCCGGTTTCAAAATTTGAGCAACTTTCGTGCCACTAGTTGTGGCATTTACTGCACAATCTAGTCCTCGACTGGTGGATCTTCATATATTTCTTAACAACCTGGGCAAACAATTTCGTTTCCCCATCTCTCACATGGCTGTTCGTTAAATTATCGTAGAATCTTTCTATTTGGACTTTATTGAAACCTATAATCCTTCCGACGCTTGTCTTTTTGGGCGTTTAAAAGAAAATTTGTGTCGAGATAAAAAAAACTTTTGGTCCAGTCGTCTCCCGCCATTTGTGACTCCTTATTAAAATCGTTTACGATGTTATTTTGCGAAGCAAAGTCAAAAGCCAACCGCCGATTTTTTTTTCTAGTAATTCCGTAGAACCTTACGTCCATCTATCTATCTACAGTAATCAGCCAAACTTGCTGCGTGATCAGACGTAAATGTGGATTTGAATCTTTCCAAATTAAATAGACGGGACAAAAGCCCGTGTGCGGCCTTTTACCCCAGTCAAGACTGCGGCTTTTTGCCCCCATGCGTGCTAATTACGATAGAAGCAATATGACGGCATCTTTAGTTTAAGTTAGGAAACGTTTGGCGACATGATTGTGTAGCTAAAATGGAGGGTGTTTGTATAAAAAAAGTTGCATGCCGGTTGTGAGAGACTTTTAAATATCACTGCCTAATAAAAGATCATCGAAAACTATAACAAGCCAAGCATTTTCACACTTAGCTCATTTAAGCAGCGGTTTAACTGCCGATCAAGCTAGAACTATATGTGTCCATCACAGATAATGTATCTCAACTACCTATAATAAAACCTATTCTCTCTTAACTCTCCAGTCCTTCCTATCCCTAATAGGACTTTTACCCCGGTGCGGACTTTTGCCCGGGTTTACTCTACATGAATCTACTCAACACAAGATCAGCAACACACTGTAAATGATGATATCGTCAAGCACAACTTTTTTTTCGGTTAAAAAATCAATTAACAACACTCGAAATATTTACTTTTGATACTTCAAAAACGGTTTCATCAACTCAACGCGCGTTTTCGAGTCAAACAAGACAGATCTGCCGTTAGAGACACCTAGCGACGTTCTTCACATCATGGTGATGGATTTAGCCCGATTAGTGCCAGCACTATTTAGAATCCGCAAATGTTCCAAGGTACACTATGCTCAAGGTACAACAGTCTCCCCTACCTATCTATTTCAAATTTCAAAGCAACGGTTTTTTTTTCTGAATTTTTATTCAACTATTTCTACCGCTGAGAAAATTCATTTAAAAAAAATTGCTAACTGTAGGTACATAAATTTTAACAACAAATCTTGGATTTCATGTGAAACATAAGAAAATTGTTGGGAATTACATCAAAATTTGTCTAGGTCGGGACGCCATATTTCTCTTGGTAAACCTTCTATAGTTGCGTTGACGTTCGTAAATTTGTTCCGAACTTATGCAACACAAATAACACAAGGCTCGACAAAGTTAAGTTGTTCAGATACTATCCACATGCTTTTAAATCATTTCTCTGTGGAATTTCGAGTTTTAAAGTAAAACGAATTCGTTGATTCACTAAACTTTATTAAAACGTGTAAAATTATTTTATAACTATTGAACTATTAACCTACAGATTTTTATAAATTTGTGTTTAGTGTACCTACCTACATATAACAAATACCATAAATTAAAAAAAAAGTCTTTCATTGCATATAACATATTGAAAGCAGCATCTTAAATATGCTTAGTTAGTCAGAAAACTTTGTAATAGTCTTTTTATCGCAATATTTCAATTTATACCGAATTCGAGGCTCAACGAAGATCGCTTATCTTAAGAGCTATGTTGATGAAGTTTGGGCAAAGCTGCGAAATTTGGTGCAGAATTCAAACTTAAGAACATAATTCATTTAGCCCTCTTTGTTCAGTTGCTATTAAAATAACAACTTTAAAAAAATCTTGCTTTCTTCGTTTTTTATTTTATTTTAAGTTTTATAGAAAAACTAAAAGCACATTGTCGAAGAAACTTTTCATTCTCGGTGCACTGTTTGTAGTCTATACGGTGACCTACTTAAATTATGTCGGATGTTTCAACTATTTTGAACCCTTATTAACTTTATTTCTTATTGACGGTATACAGGGCGATCCACATAGAAAGGCCACTATTGGAATCTCGTAAACGGTAAGAGCTACAAAGAAGTTAAATTAGACATTCTTCTCCTTTCTGAGACCTATCCAGTGATGCTTTAATGTTTCAATAAAGTTCCATGGCCCACTAGATAATAAACAAAAATCAAAATGGGTGTTTTTTTTTAAAACTCGTAAATAACTCGGTTACACTTGATGGTACAAAAATATTTTTGGAGAAAAAGTTGTATATTTTTTTACGCACTGTAAAATGAAAACATTTATTTGTTTCAGTATGGTGTAAATTTTTAGATAATTAATAAATTTGAATTTTTTTAAATGGAAACCAAAGTTGGCTATAATCTCATGAAAAAACTTTTTTTCTTCCTCCTTTCAATTATATACATTTAATGTATTTATTTTGATATTGAGGCTCAAAACAAACAAATTCATCAAAAACTTCCAATAAAGCTATAGAGTACCATGAATTTAAACAATATTAAGATAAATGAATGTTTTCATTTTACAGTGCGTAAAAAAATATAAAATTTTTTTCCAAAACTCTTTTGTACCATCAAGTATAACCGAGTTATTAACGATTTAGAAAAAATGTTCAATTTGATTTTTGTTTATTATCTAGTGTGCCATGAAACTATTTTAAACCATTAAAGCATCACTAAATGGGTCTCAAAAAGGGGGAACTTTATGACAAATTTAAACTTCTTTGTAGCTCTTACCATTTACGGGATCCCAATAGTGGCCATTCTATGTGGATCACCCTGTATTGTATTTTGACTTTAAAATTTATTATTAAAATTTTGGATACAAAGACGTAACACTATAGTTGAAAACTTTAACAAATCACGCAAAGATATGAAAATAAGCTGTAATTATCAAAAAAAAAGCTTTTAAAAACTGTAAAATTTAAATTTTAGGACAAAGATTTTCTGTTTATCGATTACACCATTTACTTTACTGTGACTTTATGCTTTTGGGTCTGTAAGATTGCCGGAATAGAAAATAATATTATAAGTTAGTATTAAAGTGCTAGCTCGCTACGATTTTTCATATTCTATTTAAGTAGAGAGATCTTTGCATATCGGAGATGCTAAACGTATGACTGTTAATAATAGCTCTGTTGTTATCAATGAATTTCCACACAATTTGAGGGCACAAATCATAAAAAATAGTATGGCTTACCACACATTCTTTGTTCAACTCTTAAGTTTAATATTTCTTATAGCAACTTCTAATGTTCATACAGTTTAACCATAATATTATTTGTTTACTTATACTTACGATATATGCAAAGAGTAATACAACAAAGAAACTAATTTAAAATCAAAGATAACAGATTTTTTCATCTATTTTTAGTTAGGGCAGGTAAGAAGGGTCACAAAAGGTCGAAAGACTTTTTTGTATTGAAATTATCTCTAGAAATTAAACGTATATAAGGAACCGGTACTAAAAGACCAAAGTATTCCAGTAACGGGAGCGTTTTGAGACGACAGAATCTAAAATGATTGTCGTCGGCTTAGTCCTTAGTGTAGTCATTATTGTTAGTGTAATTCTAATTTTGGACACCATTAAACCACACAAATATCCTCCAGGTAACACACTTTTTAATTATTTTTAAATGAAAATAATATTTCGTAATCTTTTTTAAACGAAAATTTCGACAATAATTTTGTATCAAAAATTGTAAACTGAGATAAAATTTTCGTTCAGAGAAAATTTTGAAAATAAATATTGCGGCTCCGATAAGACTAAAGCAACACGTACAGTGGTACAAAGGGCATTATGACGAGGAACATGAACTTTAAAAAGCATAAATACATAGTTTATTTTCAAAGTCTCCTTAACTAGTAACAAAGTTTTGTTTTTTAATTCAATAAACTTGCTAAAATGTTATATTTATGATACCCAATTGAATACCATTATTTTAAAGTAAATTATAAAAGCGAAAAAAGGGTCGAAAAATTATTGTAGTGATATCCAACTGACCAAACGTAACAAATTGTATCTTAAAATAAATTCCACTATTGTTTTATAAATTAACTGAATACCTATTTACTGTATTGTGATTTGTACTAACATTTGTGGAATGCAGTTATCATATTTTTGGGTATAACACGAAGATTAAGGTCTTAAAATTTTATTTAAATAGCAGATTTGAGCAAAATCATTGAATTATAAAAATTATTTTTGAAATTTATTTCTGATCCATCGTCTTTTTAAATTAAAACTATATCAGATCTTGGAGCCAGAAATTGTGGCTCACTTTATTAAAACTGCACAGCAACATACTGAGTTGAAGTAATTTCTAAAACAATTATTATGTTATGTAAAGAATAGGTAGATGGGTCTTAATAAAATTGGTAGTTTATACTCCTAGTAAAATAATCGTTTGGGATTAAATAAGAAAATTGTTGAAACATTTTCATAGTTGTCTTTTATATTCGTAATACGCAGTATAAAAATTACTACGGGTACAGCTGTACCGGGTCCTGAACTTAAGAGGGCCCCATGTCGTACGTACCGGGATTTCCCGTAAAATGACCCATGGGCCTGTATTTGATTTTGCAGTTTTGAGCATGCCTTATCGTCCCTATATAAATGCCCATGCGTTTCTACATGAAAATGGATTTTTATGCTTATAGGATAGGCCAAAAGTATGGAAACGCTGCTGCAACAGCGTAAATACACGTTTTATGATAAATGTTTTATATAAAAAGTGAATAGCAAACTGTTCGCTACATTTTGACGTACTTCATTTTTTTCTACCAACCGTGTGCAACTGACAGGGAATTGTCATATTTTTTAAAATTGCAAACTTTTTTTAAATTGAATTGATAGATTTTTTTTCCATTTCGATCATTTAAAGTTTTTTTAGAAATTTTTGAGAAAAATGAGTTTCAAAATTATGTATTATTTTTCACAAAATCTATATCTTTTACTCAACAAAACACGATCGCTGTAGTAATTGATAGTTTAAAACTTGTCTAATTGTGTTTTAATATTTTTCAACGAAAAACCATTGTATTGTAACCAATAAATCGAAAATGGACCTTCTTTCGAATTGCTTCTGTGAAAGTGTATTCAAGGTGTTTCAATTAAATGCTCACAAAATTTTAATTTTTAATCGAAAAATAATAAAACACAATTAGACAAGCTATACACTGTCAATTACTACAGCGACCGTGTTTTGTTTAGTCAAATACAACGATTTTGTAAAAAATAATAAATAATTTTCACCCAAAGTTTACAATTTTGTTCTCAAATAAAAGCCCAATTGGGCCTCTATACTTATTGAAAAACCACGTCGCAAATGTCAACCAATTTTACAATTTCGTTTTTAAATAAAGACCCATGGACCTTAATATGGAAAGAAAAACCTACATAGAGGCCCAATTGGGCCTCTATACGGAAAAACCCGGTAGAAATGAGATATCGAACTAAAAGTGTTGCGCTTGAGGTGCTGTCGACTTTACCAGAGCACCCACAAACCATCAAAGTAACGGGTCCCAAAATTTCTATCACCGGACCTGTTTTTAATGAAAATCATTCTGTGATATTTGAATAAAAGACGAAAGTTTTGAAAAATAATTAATTCACTTTTGAAGTATAAATATCAAACAAACAGCATTTAAAATATTTGTCAATGTAGGTATTATTGATCTGTAATGTTAGATTCATCGTCTTTAGATAAACTACTACAATTATTTACTAACAATAATACAAACACCTTCAACGCCGTCCAGTTTGTTTTTCCCTACACAATGATTTCTCTGCTTTGTACACGAAATTAAACATTTTCGTTATTTTTTAGGTGCCAACTGGCTCCCAATAATCGGTAATTATCTGCAGTTCAGAAAAAAGCTCAGAGTTGTTGGCTATCATCATTTGGTTTGGACTGTGCTGGCTGAAAAATATGGTCCTGTGGTAGGTCTGCGCTTAGGTCGTAACTTAGTGGTAACAGTTTCGGGAGCAAATGCAGTAAAAGAAGTCTTAACCAGGGACGAGTTCGATGGCCGTCCAGATGGATTTTTCTTTCGATTGCGAACTTTCGGAAAGAGACTGGGTAAAATCAAGAAATAATATACGAATATTACCTAAACATTTTTATGTTAATTTCTCGGATATTCATTATTTTATTTGTCGTCGCATCTTGACTTCTTATGTATAACCAATTACAAACAACGGTTTCTTTAGTAGGACCGGTTTGTTTGGGGTAAGAACAGGAATCTTGCTTGGAATTCTCCTGTCTGACCAGTCTGACCTCTAAACACTGACCTATGTCTAGATAATTTCTTTGTACCATAATTTAAATTATCTAATGAACAGTTATAGGTTATCACCAGTGCGGGTATTTAAATTTATTCGAATTTAAGATGTCGATGTACAGAAAGTTCCTATTTTCCGTAACAGTTAAAAAATATACTTTAATCAATTTCATTAGGTGACTACCGGGTGATTTAGTTTGACTGTCGTACCCCAACATTTTTTTTTATTTTAAGAGGAAACCCCCTATAAACCTTATATTTTTGTAAACCGCAGGAAATTCTTTATTCAAATAATTTTTCCACTATGAACTAAGGTAATTCCGGGACAGTTGCCCCACCTAAGGCAAAAAAATCACCTTTTAATAATTTTTGACTTTGTAGTCTCCGAAAAAATGGATATGCATAGCCAATTCAATTGAGAATAACGCACGACATTCAAAATTTGAATATTACGACCGGAAGTTTACAAAAAAAAAAATAAGCAAAACCATGTTTTTGGCCATCTCTCCCGGCAGTGCGGGTGAGATGCCCCAACTAAATGGGAGTGATGCCCCGGCCTTAAACGATCAATGAAACCAAAATTATTTTATCCAAAATATATTTTTATTGATTTGTTACGAATCGTACGCTCGATTGATCACACACGTTACGACGTCGTTATGTACGACGACGATAACGACGGTAAAGAAGGACGAACGTTTCGACGCTTAGTCTGCTTGTTCGTCTTCTTAAAATATTTAGCTCGACGTCGGCTTTAAATTTTTATAATGTAATTTATTTACAGAACCAAGAAGTTTGTTTAAGATTACAACTTGACTGGTATTGAATGAGAACTTGTATCGAATTAATGCATGTGGTCAAATGAGAACTTGAATTAGAATGTATTTTGCAACTTGACTTACTACCTAACTATTACAAAAATGTTATCCCTTTGCTATGGTTGGTCATCCTAGCTAAGGGATTTGTCCCTGAACATATGTTAAAAAGATTTTGTTCTTCTTAATTCTTCTCTGAATTGTTCTGAAAACCATTGCCTTCTGGTTTTATCAGATGTTTTCCTCTTATACGTCGTAGGCATCTCTGAACATAGTTTATTTTTCATAAATAATGTCAATATAGTCTTTCTAGGATGCTTGTGTTACAGTATTAATTAATAAATTGATTAGTTGTTGCTGTATTGTGTATAAGGAATAGATGTTCCACCGGGGCATCTGTACCTCGATAAAATGGGGCAACTCTCCTATTAGTACGGGTTAGATGCCCCAGGGGGATAAAATATGGAACTTAAAAGATACCGGTGTATCTTATTGTAATAATAACCTTAACAATGTATTTGAGAAGCTGGCTAAAAGTATTCCATGAAAAATAATAAATTTCGAATTGCCGGTATCTTTAAGTTATTACTACATTATAGCGCCATGTTAAAATCGTTTAACTCATCTTAATTTTGTTGACAACCGCACACCACCCGAAATTTTTGCCAACGGCAGTATGCCTTCCAGATAGCAACTGTTACGGAACAATAATACAGTATAACCAAATCCAAGTTTAATGGCGAAGGGTGGGGGTGCGCACTAAACACAATTGGAATTAAACACACCTACTTTCTTAGCTGTTTTGGTAAACAGCCTATGGTTTAAGAGTCTGTGGACCATATTGTGGCGTCTGCTGCGCGAACGTACCCCTGCTCTTCGCCATTAAACTTGGATTTGGTTATACAAATTTTGGCATCTGTCATTAGCATGCGAAAATAGAACAACCGAGGCATCTCTCCCAGTGGGGCATATCTCCCGGAATTACCTTATATCAGACTGGTGATGGTCAACTTTTTTAAAAATTACATAGGTAGTAGGTATACTTGTTGTTTTGATAGCAAATTGAATTCTAAATTCTATGGTACATTAAAAAAAATAAACGTTCATAGATTTTTTTTTTAACAAAATCTTAGCAATCATTGTATTTGACTAGACCAAAGATGGGAAACCTGCGGCCTTAACGCCACATGCGGCCTTTTTAAATGTTCGATGCGGCCTTTTTGCAGACGATTGTACCATAAATCAGCACTATAGCTTTTATTTGTGGATTTTATGCGTAAAAAATATTTACTCTAACAGAAGTTTGCGGCCTTCCAAAGTCGAAAGGTTCCCCACCCCTGGACTAGACCAAACACAATCGCTTTGGTAACCGGCAGTTTTTAACCGGTGTAATTGTTTTATTGTTTTTCGAAGGAAAAATTTTGTAAACGTTAAATAGAAAATCGACCTTCTTTCGATTGCTTCCAGAAATGTGTGAGGCTTTATACACATAGGACAACTGGGTATTAAGGTAGATGGTGGACACTTCAGACATGTTAAACACTATTTTTTTAAATTAATATACCGGGTGTAAATGAAGTGTGGTACACCCCTTTTTTTTCTTTAGTTTTGATTTTAGAACAATGAAATTTTAGACATATGATATGTGTAAAAAAACGGGCTTATTGAGCACACGCGCACATTTGTGAAACTTCCGGTTTCGCCGGAAATGACCCCAACTTTGTTTTTTTAAATGGAACACCCTGTATATTTTTCGTTTTTGGAAAGAGGATGCGATATTCGATACAACTGCACTATTTTGGTTCATTTTTATAACCTCAAATAATATTTAAAACAAAATTAAATTTTTTATTAAGTGTGCCATAATTGTTGCTGTTGTTGTTGACATAATAAAATTCAATTTATGCAGGTCACGGCACACTTAATAAAAAATTAAATTGGGTTTTAAATATTATTTGAGGTTATAAAAATTAACCAAAACAGTGCAGTTGTACCCAAAATCGCTTTCTCTTTCCAAAAATGTTAAAATATACACGGCGTTCCATTTAAAATAACAAAGTCGGGGTCATTTCCGGCGAAACCGGAAGTAACACAATTGTGTGCATGTACTCAAAAAGCCCGATTTTTTGCACATATCATATGTCTAAAATTTCATTTATCTAAAATCAAAACTAAGTAACGAAAAAAATAGGGGATTTACCACACTTCATTTACACCCGGTATAACTGTTTATTTTCTGTTCCAATTTTTACTAAAAATCTTTTCAGTGCACCTCACGAATTACGTATGCAGGTATATTGCGAATGTTAAGATTTGATCATGTTTTGTTAAATACAAAGGTTGCTAAGATTTTGTGAAAAATAATAAATATTTTGTATTTTTTCTCAGTGTTTTTTATGTGTGTTCAATATTCATATTTTTTTTGCATTATCGGATTTAGAATTAAAGCCTCTATTAGAATAAATAAAATATATAAACTGTGCAATTCCGAAAAAAAAGTTGATCGTAGAAAAACACTTTAAAGTCATTTTATAGAGAAGTTTCTGCGATTTAAAAAATGTGAGGTTTCTTTTTTTTTTAATTGATTAAACTATTTCCTCTTTACATGCTTAGACTTTCATTTTGTTGAACATCACCACTTTTCAGATTAAAAGTTCAAAACGATTTGCAAGTCTTGTAATACGTAAAATACTTCTCTATAGGTAGATTTAGATATTTATTGGTAACGTTTTTCCTAAATAATTCCTATTCTTTAAATCTGGCTAATTCGTAACTCAACCCATTACGTTCAGTAAGTGGAATTATGCAGTTAATAGTGTTAAGATGACTTTAATATAAATGCATTGTGGAATTATTAAAGTTACAACTGAAGATGATTTGATTATTAGGTATAGTGTTTTCTGATGGAAAATTTTGGGAAAAGCAACGCAAGTTCTCTCTACAACATCTGAAAAATTTTGGCTATGGAAGAAAAGAAATGGAGTCACAAATCACTGAAGAGTGCAAGGAATTAATAGAATCGTTGAGAAAAAACTGCGACAAACCTCTATCTATGCACAATGCGTTCGATGTGAGTGTCATGAATGTCCTTTGGGCGATGATGGCTGGCGAACGATTTGCCTTAGATGACGCTAGATTGATTCAACTACTTAAAATTGTACACGACGCATTCCGACTGCTCGATATGTCGGGAGGATTATTAAACCAGATGCCGTTTTTAAGATATATCGCACCAAATACTTGCGGATATAGTCAAATCGTCTCAATTTTAAAACGTATGTGGAATTTTCTTGAGGTGATGCATATTATTTTTCTTAAAATCTCTTAAATTGCACTAAATACTCGCTCAGTACTACAATTTGTTTAATGTAGTTTTACCATATTAACAAAACATTTTACCCAAAACCATCGTTCATCTCTTATAAACTACAAAAAAATAAGATTTTAATCAAAAATAATAAATATTTACCAGAAAAAGTTAGCAACCCCATTTAATTGCATAAAAACGTTGATGATTTTAAAACTGTACTGTGTCGTTTTTTGGATCAACAAAGTTACATTTTTGTCCAAATACAATAAATAGTAGATATGTTCAATTATTAAGATTTCAGCATCGGAATTTTGGGTACCTATTATAAGAGATATGAAGTCAGTTAACTAAGAAAAAAATTGCACATTTTAGTGTCGAATTAAAATATGCAACCAAAATTGGAATCAATAATAAAAAACTTTTCCATTTGTTGCAGACTTTGTAATGACGCTGTATTATATATTTTTACTTTAACGCGCCTTATTATCAGACAAAATTTTGGTTATTGCTTTCAGCTTTGCACACTGCTTTGAGTAATCTGTTTAGATCAGTAGGAGGTCAGGTTAGAGGTTTATTTAAGTTTGTTTTTTAAATTCTGATTTAAGCAGAGTAGCAATAACAACAGATATGTGTGCGGTACAGCGACTATTACTTTATCTAATTATAAGGGACGCTAAAACGATATATTACTATAGGTAATATATCTAATATATTTTTCTCAATAATATCCCGTATAACGTGCACAATTTTTCCTGATTGGTCCAGAATAAAAGCTGTATAATTATCATGTGTTTGATTTTTACAGGATACAATTGCCGAACACAAGAAAACAGTTTGCACATCACACGCTCGAGATTTGATAGACGCTTTTTTGCAAAAGATGCATGTAAAAAATGAAGAAAATTCAACTTTTACAGGTAAGTAGCAACTGCACATTGCAATATTTTTTTACTTGTGAAAATCATAATTATTTATAAATTAAAAGTTAATTTTGTACCTATTGATTAGATTGTTATAAAGTTTAATATGGTGTTTACTGTATAAATAATAAATTGCAATTTAGAATACCTACATGAAACTTGCCTGTTGCAGATGAACAACTGTTATCACTTTGCCTAGATTTATTTATGGCAGGTTCTGAAACAACAAGTAACACTCTAGGGTTTGCAGTTCTGTACATGTTGGAATACCCAGAAGTACAGCTTAAAGTTCAACATGAATTGGATCACATTATCGGCAGAAATCGCTGGCCAACATTGCAGGATAGAACTAGGTATTTGGTGATAGTTTTTAATTTGTTCAGAGTTTTACTGGAATTCACCTGATAAGTTAATTTTTTTCGATTAGTTAATATGTTTTGCTTCCACAATTGATTATGGGGAGTACCTAAATTACAAGTTATTCATTACTGTTAAGAAAACTATGGCGTTTGCTTTTGCTATAGAGAGTGTAACTGAATTCTGGTAGATCCCAAATATCTTTTGCATTAATGCGTCTATCTTTATGAAATTTGCAGTGGTGTTTTTCAGAAAAACGAGTACAATAGTAACGTTCCACTTTGCACCACCAATGATTTTAATTGCTCAATAATTTTATAATAATTTGCCCACCACCGCAATAACAACTTGGTTTTTGTTTTGAATATTTATTTAAAAAAATTTAATTATTGTTAAGATCTAATATTTAATTAATAAATAAGTAACTTAGTTCTATTCCTAGTGTACTAAATAAAACTTAAGATGTAAGAGTTACTCCTTGACGTATCGTAGCTGTTCTAACAGTAAGGGCACTATATTTTTGTACGCTAACACAAGCACCGACGCTGTTTTTTTTTACACTATCAATGTTACATCACACCATTTTCTTTCTTTTGAGTCTTCTTACTAAATTCGTGTTATCGAGAAACTGGATATTTATATGCTGCAGTAGTCTTCCTTCGTGACTTCTCGCAAATTTCTGGATTTCACTGTCCACAAACTTCACTCCAAGGTCTCTATTGAGATCGCCATTTCAAATGTACCGCGATGCATCTACGATGTTTTTTAATGCTTTATTTTGAAACGTCTGCATAATTTTAATATTTTAATGTTGCTTTTTTCGGTACAACTCCAAAGCTGTATCCCATACATTAATAGTAGAATCTTATTATGTACAGGGTGGTCCAAATTCGATGGGATTGCATGAGTATCTCGGTTAATATTTAAGATAGAGAAACGGTTAAATTACCAAAAATGTGCAGTTTTTTGAGACAAACTCAGAACCGTTTTCAAAAATATTCTATCATTTCCGGTTTTCGAGTTATCAAATAAAAAGTGTTTTTTTGTCATATTAATAATGTGTCATATCTCCGTTATTGTTGTAAATATCAAAAATATTTATTAAGATTATATTTAGATATTTTTAATTTGATTATACTAAAAAAAAATATTTTACGCTCGCCGTTAAAAAGTTATGACACAAACTTACCTTTTTTTAAATGGAAACGATAGTTGGCTATGACCTATTTAAATTCCTCATTTTTTTCTCATTTCAAATATATAAGGGTTAATGTATTTATTTTCAACAATACGCAAGTTATGAAGGTTTTTTTTTTTAAGAAAATCATAGTAGGCTGTGAAAACAAAAAATAAACAAGGTGTAAAACCTTATAAAACTCATGTGATATAAGTTACCAAGGTTTTTTAAATTTGTTATTGAGATAAATACGAAATTTTTTGAACATAAGATAAACAACAATATCCTACACTACTGTTGATACCGACTATATCGTTGTTTTCTTATTTTCAAATATTTACAATGTTTATCTCCACAACAAATTAAAAAACCTTGGTTACTTGTACCACATGAGTTTTATAAAGTTTTACACCTTGTTTTTTTTTCACAGCCTACTATGATTTTCTTTAAAAAAAAAAAAAACTAAAAAACCTTCATAACTTGCGTATTGTAAAAAATAAATGCATCAACCCTTATATATTTGGAATGAGAAAAAAATGAGGAATTTAAATAGGTCATAGCCAACTATTGCTCCCATTTAAGAAAAGGTAAGTTTGTGTCATAACTTTTTAACGGCGAGCGTAAAAATTTTTTTTTTAGTATAATCAAATTAAACATAAAAATATCTAAAAATAATCTTAATAAATATTTTTGATATTTACAACAATAACGGAGATATGACACATTATTAATATGGCAAAAAAACACTTTTAATTCGATAACTCGAAAACCGGAAATGATAGAATATTTTTGAAAACGGTTCTGAGTTTGTCTCAAAAAACTGCACATTTTTGGTAATTTAACCGTTTCTCTATCTTAAATATTAACCGAGATACCTATGCAATCCCATCTAATTTGGACCACCCTGTACTGACAAAGCGGAGTTTCTTCCTAAAAGCCAATACATTTTTCGATATCTAATACTTCCTCCTTTCCTTACTTACTGACAAAAATTTCATCTTTGGAAGACGATGCTGTGTGTGTGGTGGGATTGGGAAGCTATTATTCACTATGAACTTCTTGAGAAAAACGTGACGGTCAATGTAGATCTCTACGTTCAACAAATTGATCGACTTAACGAAGTGATTTATCAAAACGACCTGATCGACGCGACGTTAGGGCGTCCTTCTGCAACACGACAACGCTCGTCCTCACATAGCCAATATGACAAAAGCCGCTATCCAAACATCCAATTGGGAAGACCTGCCGCATTCGTCATATTCTTCGGACTTGGCACCATCGGATTTCCATCTTCTCCGATTGCTCTCCAACAATTTGCGCGGCGTTTCTTTTAATAATGACATGAAATTAATAACCTGGTTGGACGAATTCTTAAGGTCAAGACCAAGAGATTTTTATCGGCGAGGCATCGAAAACCTTGTTGAACGTTGGGAAGAAGTTGTAAATAACAACGGAGAATACATTATTGACTAAATTTCTTATTGTTTTGGTTAAAAATAAAAAATTTTAAAATTTTGGTAAAAACGGCAATAACTAATTCCTCAACCCTATATTATCTAATTATTTATCTTGTTTAAGTGTGTTTTTTTTGTAACATCACTGTATGTTTATACTAAGAATGTGATTTTAGCATAGCGTAAGTTTTCTTACCAAAATTTCCTATGGACGATCGTTTTTTGCTATTTATGAAAACTCTTTATTTATTAATCTTCATTTGTGTTAGATTACCTTACACTGAAGCGGTGCTAATGGAAATTCAAAGGAGAGCGAATGTACCACCTCTTGGTGTAGCACATCGTGCGACCAGAGATGCAGAACTGTTAGGATATAATATACCAGCAGGTACAATTGTTCTGACGAGTTTATATAGTGTACATATGGACCCCACATTTTGGAAAGACCCTGTGGTATTTCGGCCCGAACGGTTTTTAAACGAAAATGGGAAAATAAATGCTCCAGAGTGGAATTTCATTCCTTTCGGTCATGGTCTGTATTTTTATACAAAAAATTTAGTGTTGCTAATATAATGTATAGGTATCTACTTTTTAAATATAATTTTAAATCTTATTTTTAGGAAAACGACGGTGTTTAGGAGAATCATTAGCTAAAGCAAATTATTATCTGTTCTTTACGGCTCTTCTACATAATTTTACTTTACAAAAAGATTCAAACAGTTCACCGATATCTTTGGATGGTTACGATGGAGTAACAATTTCTCCAAAACCTTTTAAGGCATTTCTGAAAATACGAATGGAATAAAAAGCACACACTTTACACATTTTATTTATAATCTTTGTTTAAAAGTGAAAAAAAAATCAGTTTAATAAATAATTGTAATATATTTATTGGAATGACTAACGTTAAAATATTAAATTAGATTAATATTATCGTAATAAAATATTGTTAGTAGTAATATACTAATATAACAAGTGCATTGAAAATTATCGATAATTTTTGTTAAATATGCCCGAATGCAAGTTGAGCTGAAAAAATCACGAGTGCACTTCGTGCACTCGTGATTTTTTCTGCTTCAACTTGCATGAGTGAAGATTTGTCAAAAATTATAGATTATTTGCAATGCACGAGTTATATTTTGTCAGAAAATTTCCTTCACCTAACATCTCTGTCAAATTAAAATGTTGTTTAATTTAGATAAATTAAAGTATACCTACTACTTACTGCGATTATTATTATTAATAGATTATTTATAACTAATTTTTAATTCAAGAATTATATTTTAATAAAAATTAATGAACCAAATAGTATTTAGGTACATACATAATCTGTTATGTCAAATTTTACAAGTACTGTCAGAGTGGTGTGTCAGGGGTGTGGTTTAATCTATATTAAAGTAACGTTATTGGTCGCCGACATCTGTCAAAAAATTATCAAGACCAAAATACCTTATTCCCTCTCCAAATTTATATTTTCCACCAATCAAAAACTCAGATTTCTTAGAAACGACCAATAAACGCATTTAAATCTGTTAATTGCGAAAAGTAAATTATCAGTGTATAATTATGTTTATTGGCCGTTTAAAGGGAATCTGAGTTTGTTATTGGTCTAAAACGCAAATTTGACAGGAGGATCAACTCCTGGCAGAGGAATGTAAAATTATTACCGTGTAATATTGCTCCTATTGGTAGTTTCTAAAAGATTTAAGATTAGTGATTGGTTGAAAACGCAAATTTGACAGGTGAAGGGAATTTTCAATATAAATTTTAATATGCATCCACAGAAAGTGTTATTGGACGAAATTTGTTCTGATGTACAAAAATATATATAGGGTTTCCACCTAGTGCATATTTCCTATAGATCAATTCGTTAAATATTAAAATTTTATTGACAATCTGAATCCTTCAACATTAAAAAAAAAACATAAGTAAATTAAAGATGATTGATTATAGGTACAAAAACTCTCATATATTTTTAAATATAAAAAATGAAAAATATACAAGGTATCTTAGATAGCAATTCCGGCATGGGGATCTCGCTTATTACAAGAGATACAGATTTGCTTAAATTAGATGAATAATTTTCAAATATGGGAGGAGTTACAAGCTGTTTTTAATATGAGGTACAAAATTTCTCATATTTTAAAAGTTATAGCGAAATATATAAAAATGTCGAATTTGTAGTTTCTCTCATAACTTTTTTGTTTTAATAATTGGATCAATTTTGTTTGCATTTTCTTGAGGTAGTACTTGTTTATGTAGAATGTAATTGTTATTTTAGATTTTTTGTATCACTTACCATTTTTAAGATATTACCCCTAATTTCATTATTTCTTATGGGCCGTCAAGTTGGCTTTGAAATAGTTAAATAGTTTTTTTCCTCTTTCTATATCTATAAATACTCACAAACTCAAGAAAACTCGTATTTTACCAACCACTTATCAAGCTATTTATAAAAAAAACGAACAAAAAAATAACAGTTATTTTTTAGTTACTAATTTAATGTCAAATTACAGTGACCAGTTGTCTGCGGTATCATTTATTAAAATTTCATGGTATTGTTGTGTATTTTAATAGGCTTTGTAGCAAATTTGTTTTCATATAATTATGGGTAAATTTAAAACTAATGAAAATTTTGATATGTTGAGATGCTACATTCTTTGCCATAAAAACTGTAAAAACAAATAATGTTATTAGATTTTTGGTTGGTTCCTCCAAGGAATCATATTCTTTTAAATTTATTTCCAAATTTCTGTAATTACGCGCACTTCGTTGCCTTCTCTCGTGATACAACTCTAATATGCTCAGCTTCTACACAGTTTTCATTGCAAAGAATGTAGCATCTCAACATGTCAAATATTTCGTTATTTCGCCATAATTATAAGACAAACGACATTTGACATTTAATTACGTATTTATTTTTTGTTTGTTTTTTCATAGATAAGTGATTGGTAAAATACGATTTTCTTAAATTTTGAGTTGTATATAAAAATAAATATGCAAGTAATATATCATCTGAAAAAAAGAAAAAAGGACATTCAACTATTTTCAAACCAACTTCACGGCATATTAGAAAAAATGAACTTAGGGTTAATATCTCGAAAATGGTAAGTGAAACAAAAAATCTAAAATAACGGTTACATTGCACATAAAAAGTAATTTAAGAGTGTACAAATAAAACTAATCTAATGATTAGGACAAAAAAGGTATGAGAGAAAATATAAATACAACATTTTCATATATTTTGCTATAACTTCTGAAGTACGAAGAATTTTGTACTTTTCAAAATAGATTGTGGCTCCTCTCATACTTGGGAATAATTCATTTAATTTAATTTAACCTGTATTTTTTATAATAAGCGATATTCCCATGCTGGAAATGTTTTATACATTTATACAGGAAGGTTGGATCAATTTTATTTGCTCGAACGGTTTATCAGAAACGTTAAAATCTCAACAGTTTTTCATTTTCTAATGACCTGTGTGAAACAAATCTTGCACAACCCTTTGTTTTTCTTAAATCTCTTTTAAAATTAATTAAGTTGTTTCACGATTGGTGTTGAGAGCGTCTTCAATGAATTTAACAGTTGCATGTCATCATTTTGCAGTTTGCACAAAAACATGCATTTTTTTAATCATTTCGGTTGTTTGACTTGTTGATGGTCTGTCGGCACGATGAATATCGTTTAGGTTCTCTTTACCCACGAACCCACGGTATAGAGATCATACAGTAGGGACAGCTGCTGTCGGCACCTTCGAAATTTGTTGTTATAAGTTTTCATCCAATATGGCCGTCTATTGGTGGTATTTCATATTATATTTAGTAGATGGCGCTAGTTAAAAATTGGCGTTACTTGATATAAAAGTTCAAATAGCAAATAGCAGATGTAAAAAGCAAGTATTTTAAATTGTTAAGTTAAATTAACACTAAAAACTTTTTTTTTATATTAATAAAATATATTTTTTACAAAATCTATTATATAAACTAACATAAATATATGATTATTCATAATTTCCTTATATAAACATAGATACTGTGATACAATATTCAATATACACAATTTCATAAATTACTTTTGAAAAATTGATATTTATTTATTTAGTTAGAGTAACATGACCATTTATTTTTTTCGTTAAAACCAGACATTTACTAATGTTTAGGTCAGGGATGACCAACCAGCGTCCCGCGGGCCTTGAACATTTTTCCGGCCCGCGAGATTCATCACATTTTTACAAAATATATTTATTTTATAATGGCCAAAGTAGTGAAAACCAATGTATTAAAAAAATATATTATTTGTGCATCCATATATTCAAAAATTAAGAAACGGTTGTTATTTGAATCGCAATTGAAAAGTAATAACGCTCACCACTTTCCATTGTTGAAAGAATTTAAGAAATCAAAATGTAACAATCACATCAAATATGCAAAAGAAATAAGAAAACTTACAGCTGCTTTTGAAAGCCTAGTCAGTAATTTAGAGTTAGACAAATACAACAAAATTTTTGAAATATATTCATCTCCCTTTCTTGTTGAAATCGAGTCGGCCCCAGAATATCTCCGAATGGAACTGGTTGACTTACAGTGCAATATTGAATTAAAACACATTTTTGAAACATTAGAATCAAAAATAGACTTTTATAACACTTAGGTCACAAAAGAGAAATTTTCCAATTTGAGAAATCTGGCACAAAAAGTTGTTAGAGCTTTTGGTTCAACTTACACCTGCAAATCGTTTTTTTTTTCGAAAATGAAATTGACCAAACACAAAACACGCCCAAACATAACGGACGCTAACCTGCAACACCAATTACGATGTGCAAATACCCAAATTGAGATCGATTTGCAAAAAGCTAAGTGAAAGCGTGGAGAAACAAATATCGCACAAGTAAAATAAATATTTTTTAATGATTTCATTTTTTTAATTTCTTTTATATTTATATATTTTTTATATTTAATTTTTAGTGTTATATATTTCTTTACAATGCACGTTTAGTATCACTATTATTATATTATCTATGTTTACATGTAAGAATAACAGTAAACACAATAATAATAACTCATTATGGTTAAATAAACGAAAAGTTGCTGGTTTTCAACAGGTTTATTCGTTGCAAATTCTTTTTTAAAAAAAGATCCGACACTTTTCGCACGATATTTTGTTTTATTGGCATCCTCAGGGATATTTTTTTAAAAAATGATGATAAATGTTGACATATGTTGAATTATATGTTGAAAAATGTTAAAACTTGAAATATCTGTTGATTTTAAAAAACGGTGCAAAAGGAAAAAAAAAACTTGAAATTATTATTATATTGTATTACGAAGATTAGCGTAGGTATTCTGAATTTGAAAACATATAAAAAATTATTACTAACATATTTTTAGACGATTCTTTAAGACATTACAAAATGACGGCACATTTTAACGGCTATTTAAAGAAGTACCACCAATTTTGTGCATGCGCAATAAAAATGTGAACATAAAAAAAGGTAAGCTGTCCCTACTGTGCTTTACCTATCGAAAATCGTCCATGTCACTTGAAAACTTTTGTATGTTTCAAACAAATATTACTATTAATTTTTTGCAACATTTCATCTTTTTGCCAAATTTTGCATATGGAATTTTAACATTGCGCGTTGTTCGTATTCCATTTTTCTGCAAGATGGTGTTAACTAAAAATGTTTTGAATGTCATTACTTGGTAATTACTCATGAAGCGACGCACTATCTAGCTCAAATTTATGTTCTGTGACTCAAATTTTGACAGAATGTTTGTCATAAATTGAAGTTTGAGTTAATATATTTAAGACATAAATGACGCCTCCCATTTTAAAGTAATAAAACTAGTCTACGAATTTTATTGTCAGTCTGTGAGTTGAAATTTTACCTTCCCTTTCGCTAAAGTAAAACGCAAACGTAAACATGTTCAGGGGGGTGGAACTGCTATATGCAATGCTGTTCCGTATTTCGATTTAGTACCAAGCGGACTATCCAGGTGGCGCTAGTGAAAATGTTTAAAATAGTTACAGATTCCATTAATTTAAGTAGGGGAACAATCACACACATTATTATGATTGGTTGCTAACACAGTAGCGCGGAAATTTAAATTTAAAATGATAATAGATACCGGGCGTCACCTGTCATTTATTATAAAGTGAAAAGTAAAAATTTCATCTGCGTAATATAAAATATTTTTAAAAAGTTAAGAAAATATTAAACATGAAAACAAAATGTTGCATTATAAACTGCAACAGTGCAGAAAAAACCATGCACAATTTCCCTGATCCCCATCGCGAGCCTGCTCGGTACAATAATTGGGTTGTGGCTACTGCAAATCCTAAAATTACAGGAAAAGACCCAGCAATGGTTAATAGACATTTTAGGATTTGCAAATTCGGTAAGCTTAGAATAATGCCAAAATTAAATGAGTTTCATGCTTATCCGTCCAAAATTAAGAAAATAAAGGTATCAGCGTGTGCACAGGTCTTTAGTACAAGTGTTGGTGCCGCTTTAAATGTGATGAGCCGAGGTAAATTGTAAAGCCTAAATGGGATAAAGGAGGTGGAGTTTGAAGGATTACATACTTCAGACCTTTGTGTTTTTTTTACATTTTTTTGGTTAGGTAACATAATACATTAATTTGATTTCTTTGTAATTTTAATTTTAATTGCTCATTGTGAACAATGATCTATTATTATATGTTTAAGGGTATATAAATGCTTTTTTTATATTTGCTGTATAATAAATGCATAAATGTTGTTATGTATTCGTTAATAAGTCAAATAGTTATAGTGTTTTTTTTAATATAAAGTACTCAACTAAATATAATTGTTTTGGGAGAATCAAGAAAGAAAAAATGTCTAACTTTCAAATCTGTATTCAAAATACATTTTCATATTTAAAAAGCATTTATAATTTTCTTAATAATCCGTTGTAGATCATTATTATCTCATTTTAGCATAAAAATGTCAAAATAGTATGTAATGTGCGATCTTTTTGCTGTAAAAATAATAATTATCAATTTATAAAAAATGTAAGGCGATATTGTAAACCACACAAAACAAATGTTTACTATGATTTTATCCATTTAAAATGATCAGTCAGCATAATGATGACTAATTAATTATATGCTCCTTTTTTGTTATTTGTTAACGATGTTATAGTGCTATGTACTACAGTATTATGAATATATTTTTGTGATTGTCTTAATTTTCGTTTATTTTTTGTTATTTTAATTTATAGTCGAATAATATAATGTTTTAGTAATTCATTAAAACAGTTTTATATTGTTTTTAAATGAATATATATGTATTTTTTATTTGAAATATTTAAGTTGGGTATAGGTTTGTTCAAGCAGGGCTATGTACGATCTGACGAACGGTCAGAGCATGCGCAGTATCGATACTACACATGCCCGACAGTTCGTCGGATTGTATATAGCCCTGCTTGAACAAACCTTATGAATTGGGCGCTAAAGTAACGTGCTACGGTTCATTTCTTTGCTAAATAGTTCAGAGCGATCTAACCAGATGGCAGCCTTACGGTTTTGTTTTGTAACTAGGAGATTTCCATTCTGCTTGTGTATGTTCTGTAAACATGTTGTAGACAGCCAAGAGATAGGTTATTAGACGATAGGCTGATTAATTTAACACGAAAAACAAAATACACTTGTCAGTAAAATTTCTGTCGTTTCAGTTGTGTAAAAAAAGTTTTTTGTAATTATGCCTTGCGATTATCGTATGCCCCGAGGAATAGGTATGCTTATAAATAAATTACGTCACTTCCTTAAGTTTTGAAATTTTCAGCTAAATTATTTGAACCAAATACAACTTATAGAAGTTTGCCCAGAGAGGATTGGAAAAGAGCTCAAAAACGCCACTACCCTCTCATATCTAACTACAGTCAAATAAACTTTAGTCCAGAGGAAATGCCCTCAGTGTCAATGTTAAACTTGCACTATCGAGACCAAAAACGGCATTTTTGTGGCACAAACACTAAATCACACTTGGATAATATTTTCTAAAAAAAAAATAATGCCCCAGCTAACTGGAAAACGCTGGGACAACGACACGACATCTTGATTTTTTAATTTGAAAAAAAAAAAACGTTTATCAAATATGGCGATAAAATATAATAATAAACAATTTTATTTTTATAATTTATATTACATCAGAATCTCAAGAAACTATGAGAACAAAATAAATGTAAATTAAGCAATCTTAAAAAGTTTCTGTAGGTCTTACGGTACGATCATGAAACCGTATAGTTACACGTTGCACACGCATATTTGGCGTTAAGAATTCTTGCAGTGTATCGACTCCTCTGCGTGGCATTCTATCAAACGGATATCCCATTGATCGTCGATCAGGATACAGTTTATCTCTTATTCCACAATAGGTAAATGCTTCCCTACATTGGGCATCAATAGTTTGACTAACCTAAAATATACAAAATAGTTTAAAAATTGATCTAACTATCTGTAATATATGTATGAGCCGTTTATTTTGAAACTGGCATAAGTCACTTTTATATTTTTTTGAGATATTAAATGTTTTGCATTTTTATGTGCATAAAAATATTTCTGTTAACTACAGGGTTCTCGTTTTTCAAGGGCCACTATTGGGATCTCGTAAACGGTAAGAGTTACGACTTCGGTTAAATTAGGGCAAAGTTGTATATTCAGGTGCTTAATAATTTGACGCAAACAGAACTTATCTAGCTCCTTTAGTTTTTGAGATATAGGAAAAAAAGTAAAAAAATGGATTTTTGTTTTTGCCTGTAACTTTTTCATTTGATGTCAAATTTCATTTCTGTAAAATCTTTTTTATGGCTACTTTTTGCAAGGAATCAGAATCCTCAATTTTTTGACCTGATGATGGTTTTAAAAAAACGAAACGTCGCACGGAAAATATAATTGGGGAATTTGATTCCTTGCAAAAAGTGGCCGAGAAAATGTTTTAACAAAAATTAAATTCGACATCAAATGAAACAGTTACGGGCAAAAAACAAAAATCCACTTTTTTACTTTTTTCCCTATATCTCAAAAACTAAAAGAGATAGATAAGTTCTGTTTGCTTCGAATTATTAAGCACCTGAATATACAACTTTGCCCCAATTTAACCGAAGTCGTAACTCTTACCGTTTACGAGATCCCCATAGTGGCCCTCGAAAAACGAGAACCCTGTATAGAGAAATTTCACTTATATTTGTTATACATATATCGGTTACTTATATTTTTTTCAGTATACATAATTTTGGACAGACGGTAACGAATCACTATTTTTCATTACTATATAAAGTGACTTAGGTCACTTTTAAAAATAATAGTTTATAAGACTTAGTTAATTTTGTCATATGTGTTTTACTGAATTGATGTTTGTTAAGACAGTAATTTAAGAAATTTAATGAGTAAATTATGTAATATAAGTAATTTACATAATATATTTCATTATAAGTTTAAGTATTTTTCAATATCATTGAAATTCATAAGTGCATTCTGAAACATAGATATAAGTAATGAATATAACGTATTTCATATAAAAGTTTATTCATGACATTGTCATTAATAGAAATGAAGTCTTCGGTCATTTCACTTTGTTTTAAATTTTTTAAATAACTGGTAAATTGAGTGGAAGCCAATCCATCATAATGTTATTTTCAAAATAAATGTATTTGCACTTCTGTAACAATAAAATTTCTATTGACGAAAATAGTAATGATTTTAAACTTGTAAATTGAAAGTAAAATGCTTAAAACACTATTTATTTTTGTAATTGTAAACAGCTTTAACTCATTTTTTTTGCAAAAAGTGACCTTTGCCTTTTTCAAAATAAACTGCTCATATAAACTTTAAGTACGGTATAGTTAAAAACATTATAGCACTTAATAAATAGGTGGAATGATGAAGGCACAATCTTTACTTTTATTTTAATTTGTCTTAGATACGATTGTACAAAACAATTGAATATTGTCATTATTGAAACAAAATTTGACGATCTGCTTACTTTAACAAAGCTTTGTGTAACTAGACTGTGAGTTTTTAATTTAAACTTTGTTGTGTGGTAATAAAACTTAATGAGCTTAATTAAATATTTAATTGTACGTATGAATAGATGTTCTGTAAAATTTTTAGAAAACTAAATACGAACTTTACTATCAATAGTTGATGAATTGTAAAGCTATGCATATGCATATTCTAATAAAAATTGATAATACATTTTTACTTTCGTCGTAGCAGCACGATGAAAGTATTACGATAGCGAAAATTTTGATGATTTTCGCGGTAATGTCCGTGTGTGTTTGTGCGCGCGCCAGATGTTATAACTGTACATTTTTAAAATTTGTTGTTTATGGAGCCCTGAGAAAATCGCTTGATTTTGGATAAAATTTCAAGTAATAACCAATATACGGGAAGCAAATTTTTTTACGTTAATCCAAAATTGCAGAAAAACGGTAGTAGATAAAAACATTTAGTTTTTGTAGAAATGTAGTCTTATGTTGGAGAATATAATAAATAATCATAAGATTGTTTTAAAATATTACAGCATTATTTAAAAAATTAGTATATTCAACATAAATTATAAATTTTTCCCAAAAATAGCTTTTCATTTTCCTTTTAATTTATATAGGTATGTTATAGAATATAGAGTTTGTATTTCTTAGTAAAGTCCGTTTGTTTTAACTCTCTAGAATTTTAATAAAACATGTTATAAATATGTGTAAATTTGAAGGGTACTGTGGTTGTTTGTAGAGGATGTCCCCCAAGTTATTCCTTCGCTAATTTTTGCGTAATTCGAATGTTTAGGACCTAAATAAAACGTTTTTACCGATAACAAAAGTTATGTATCACTTCATATACAGAGTGTACCAGTTATCGTACTCAGCATGGGGATCTCGTAAACGGTAAGAGATACAAAGTTGTAAATGGGTCAAAATGATCTATGATTTAAGAGCAATTATTCCATGAAAAATAATCTTGAAAAAATTAATAGTTTTTCTCACAGCCAACTACAACCGGTATTTAAAATAGGAAAGCTGATGTTAAAATAACAAAAACAAATAAAGATAGGTAAATTTATTAACAAATTTCAAATCTATTCAAAAAAGTAGCTTAATAATGTCAAATAATATTTTGAGTGCGATTTTAAATAAGCAAAATTAAAAACTTTTTTTTGCTTTTTATCAATAGCGCAAACACGGAAATTTGTTTAAAGATTATTTCTCGTAGAATAGTTGATCTTTATTAATAGATCATTTTAGCCCATGTAAGCAACTCTGAACTCTGTACATCTTACCGTTTACGAGATTCTCGTGCTGTGCATGATAACTGGTAAGTATATGAAGGGAGACATAATTTTTTTTTATCAGTAAAAACGTTTTATTAAGGTCCTAAATATTCGATTTATTATCAAATATTGCAGAGGTAGGTACTTATTATACTTACTCTGTCGTCTTCATAGTTAGAAATCATCACAAATAAAAGACAGGGATACCCCTCAGGTTTTCCTCTAGGAATCAGCATGTGATGAGGCCAACCACAACCACAAAAGTTAAATTGCTCCAGTGCTTCAGGATCGCCTTCTGGTCTCAGTTCTAAGTCTCGAAATGTTTGCTCAAATGGAATGGTAACGGTAGAATCAGCAGATTTTCTTCTAATAGTATTATTTCCTTGTCTTACTAAAAATAACCTTTGGAATTAGAGTTTTATATTAAGTGTTAAGTATATGTATTCTCATTTCATTTTAACTGAATGGGTGTACTTTAAATTAATGCCTCCTATTTTGTTGCTTAAAAGAAACACTCACGAGGACAAATTGAACTGGAACAAACTATAAAATCGGATCATTATTGTTTGTGGAGTGCAATGTTTCAATTACTAGCTGCAGAAAAGTTCCTCTCATTCATATTTCTCGCAGAGAAGAGTAGTAAATCTTAAAGGAATCGCACGCACGTGAACAAATCTTTTCTTCAACACGATAATGTGCAGTGCTGGTCATGAGTACTTGGTCGCCCGTGTGCCACCCCGTCATGAAGGTTATGATATTCTGGTGCCTAAAGGAAAGGTCCTCGAATAATTTGAAGTTCGTGCCGTTAAACCCTGGCGATTAAAAAAAAAGGTTCTCGAACAATTTGAATTAAGACCTCGATACATGATGCGCATTTGCCGTCCGTCAAGACCATCAAGACCGGCCCTGACAATGTGACATAATGACACGAGATCAGCTGAAAAGATTCTACGTCTTTGACTCAAAACTAAAGAAATATTTTCGAGATCATATTATGCGTGTCCGGAACATTCTTCGCCCACAATTCTTTGCCTTCACAATTCTTCGCCCACAATTCTTCGCCCACAATTCTTCGTCTCCACAATTCTTCGCCCACAATTCTTCGCCGCCACAATTTTTCGCCACATACAAGCATATCACAAATTTTGTTTGTAAATGTGACAGTTTTTTTAAAAATTTATAATGTAATTTTTACAGATTATTTTACATTAGCCCAAAGTTGTTTCTTGTATTAATACTTATTTTTTTAATATTATGTTTAAAAATTGCTACATAAATAGCGTATGTTGTGATTTTTAATCTAATTTATGATTACTTATATAGTATGAATAAAAATTAAATTAACAAATATTTTGGTGATAAACAAATAATCAGCGATTGATTCTCTTTTTTTTTTTTTTTGATAGGCTAGTGATAGTTGTCAGAACGATGAAATAAATCTATAGAATAGAAGAATATTATTACTTAGTTTGCGTCTGATAATATTTCTGTTGATTAAGCTTTTTTTTTTATAAATTCGTATGCAGACGTATAAGAAAAATGTTATAGCAAATTAGTTTTCACAAACTGAAACTATTCCAGGAAAATAAAATTAACCCTACACCCTGTCATTAACAAACGTATTTCTGCTCATTTTGGTACATACATAGGTATTGTTATAACTATTATCAGACGCAAATAAAGTAATAATACTCTTCCATAGATTTATTTCATCGTCCTGACAACTTTCACTAGCCTATAAAAAAAAGAGAATCAATCGCTGATTATTTGTTTTACTTTTATATCACCAAAATATTTGTTAATTTAATTTTTATTCATAATATAATAACATAAACAAGATTAAAAATCACAACATAACGCTATTTATGTAGCAATTTTTAAACATAATATTAAATGAAGAAGTATCTATTAATATACAAGAAACAACTTTAGGTCAATGTAAAATAATCTGTAAAAATTACGTTATAAATAAAAACAATCACATTTACAAACAAATTTTGTGATATGCTTGTATGTGGCGAAAAATTGTGGCGGCGAAGAATTGTAGCGGCGAAGTATTGTGTAGGAGAAGAATTGTGGGCGAAGAATTGTGGGCGAAGAATTGTGGGCGAAGAATTGTGGAGGCGATGAATTGTGGGCGAAGAATTATGGCGAAAAATGTTCCTAGACCCCATATTATGTTGCATAGAATAACAGGAAGCATAAGATGTAGCTCCATTGACAAAATAATAAAACTTGTTCAACGTTGTCGCAATTGTGTATAACAAAGGCAAATCAAATCCTTCGATGTGTAACTTATAGTGAATAAAGTTCAAAAGATAGTTTTAATTTAAAAAAAATATGTTTGCACCCCTTTTCACATTGAAATTAGGAGGCATTATTTTTCAGAAAAGCTCGTACTTACAGTTAACAGTAAAACGGTCCAGTTCAACAAATAGTTGTTTTTGATCTCGAAATAACCATGGATTGCCACTTTCATTAAATTCAGGTGCGATGAATATTCTACATGTACCAAATCTTGGCTGTCCTTTATTGTTAACATTTATCTTATAAGTGAAAGGATGATGCTGTAAGTGGGTAACACGAACGAAAACTGAACCACGAGATTGAAAATCCATTCCCCTCGATAAATCTATATCTGATTGTTGCCAGAATGTGTTGAGTACATTTGGTTCAGATTTCGTGGATCTTATTCCAATATCGGTAATCGTTACCCTTTCAAAATTAAGCTGTAAAGAATGTCACCATATTATACTGGGTAAAAACGAAGTAACCCTTTTTTTCCTTTAGTTTTTAATTGATAGTTTTTAATTGAAACGAACGCAGTTTAAGACATGCAATATTTGCATAAAATCAGATTACCAGAACATATGCACACTTTGTATATTTTTAAATTTTTTAAATAAGGAAGTAATATTTAATAAGTACAACTAAATTATTTTAAAATGTTTTTAAGGCCTTAAATTTTATTTATTTATTAAGTGTTAAGTGACATGCAAAAATTAAATTTTATTATCAACAAGTGTCTGCGAAACGTTTTTGTTAATTTCAATTGAATTTTTAGGTTACTCCAATCGGCTATAAATGTCACGAAATCGATTTTTTGTAAGTTCTTTAAATGGAACGAAATGGTTCATCCGATTATTTAAAAACAGCATATTTAACGAATTCAATTAACGCTAATACAAAAACTAATTAAGATATCCTGTTAATCGTAGTATTCAGGATGGACCAAATTCAAAAGTTTTGCGGGGTATCTCGATTACCGTAATAGCTAGTGAAAATTTGATATTGGTCACTTGGTTATTTGTTATTTTTATAAGTTAAACACACCTGTGTTATCAATTTTTTAATGTCTTTCAGTTTTGGCAGTACAGACGAAAAATTAAATGTTATCGTTTTTAAAAATGTACTACAACTTCTTTATTTATAAAAATAAAACTAAACGTTTTAAATTTTTTTACGCTTACTTTATAATGTTCACAAAAACGTTTTCCAGACGCTTGTTGACATGATAAAAGTCAATTTGTGTAGGTCACTGGACGCTTAATAAAAAAGTACATTTAGTCAAAAAATTATTTGAGCTCCTAAAACATTTTTAAAACAATGCAGTTGTATCATAAATTGCTTTCTGGTTCAATAAATGTAAAAACATACGGGGTGTTTTATTTGGATTCATATGTTCAGATAATACAATTATATGCACATACCGGGTGTAAATGAAGTGTGGTACACCCCCTTTTTTTCTTTAGTTTTGATTTTAGATAAATGAAAATAGACATATGATATGTGCAAAAAAGCGGACTTTTTAAGCCGTTGCACACATTTGTTTCACTTTCGGTTTCGTCGGAAATGACCCCAACTTTGTTATTTTAAATGGAACACCCTGTATATTTTTACATTTTTGGAAAGAGGAAGCGATTTTGGATACAAATGCACTACTTTGATTAATTTTTATTACCTACCTCAATTTTTTTTTTAAACAAAATTTAGTTTTTTATTAAAGGTGCCGTGAACTGCACAAATTGATTTTTATTATGTCAACAATCGTCCAAAAAACGTTTTTGTAAATTTTAAATGACATTTAGGTTACTTTAATCGGCTTTGAAGGTTGCTGAATCGGTTTTTTGACAAAAAGTCAATTTTTTTAAATGGAACCATGCTGGTACTAGCGCTTATTTAAATGGAGCATCTTCTAACGAATCCATCGATACCAATAACTTGTATTTTTATTAAGAGTCTACTTTAAAAATATCAAACTATTGTGAAAATTTATTAAGAGATCCTCTTAATCGCTATACAACACTGTGCATAACTACAACAAAATAAGTTATCGTTGTTTTATTTAACTACTGTAGTCATTTAATTAAAAAGTCCAAAAATTTTGGTAATCATTTTTACATCATTAGATTACTGCGATTAAAAGGATCTCTTAATAAATTTTCTTAACTTACTTAACTTAAAAGTAGACTCTTAATAAAAATACAAGTTATTGGTATCGATGGATTCGTTAGAAGATGCTCCATTTAAATAACCGCTAGTACCAGTATGGTTCCATTTAAAAAATTGACTTTTTGTCAAAAAACCGATTCCGTAACCTTCAAAGCCGATTAAAGTAACCTAAATGTTATTTAAAATTAACAAAAACGTTTCTTGGACAATTGCTGACATAATAAAAATCAATTTGTGCAGGTCACGGCACCCTTAATAAAAAAACTAAATTTTGTTTAAAAAAAAATTTGAGGTAATAAAAATTAACCAAAATAGTACATTTGTATCCAAAATCGCTTCCTCTTTCCAAAAATGTAAAAATATACAGGGTGTTCCATTTAAAATAACAAAGTTGGGGTCATTTCCGGCGAAACCGGAAGTGAAACAAATGTGTGCATGTGCTCAAAAAGCTCGGTTTTTGCACATATCATATGTCTAAAATTTCATTTATTTAAAATCAAAACTAAAGAAAACCCGTATAACGTCTTTACTTTATGGTTTATTTAAACAACAAATTACAGAAAAAAAGGAGAAGAGTTTAATTTCTTTTACACCGTTTATTATTAAAATTCCAGGACAACCATTAATATATCGCTTTTTAG